>ML779375.1:1785036-1800944 GCA_009831015.1 Picea engelmannii
GTGTTGGGTGTGTTACAATGATATTATGTATTACTCTGCCTCCAAAATTACCCAATTTAAAGAACTATATAGTTATGAACCCCCGTCACCAAAGAATTGGGTCATTAAAAATGTAAGTATAAACTATTATTAATCTCTTTTAAAAGAAAAATGACTACCATAGGTTAACTCTCTCTCTTTTTTGTGGAGAAATGCATAGTTAAAATAAGATACCTTAATGCAATCAGTGATTCAATCAGTGCTTCAATAAGGTCTAAATATGCATGAACTGATATGATTTTGGCCTCATGAATGAGCAATATAGCTGGAATGATCAATAAATGTCATCGTCGTAAATTTCATCATTGTTGTCATAGTATTGTAGCAACGAAGTTTAAATGAACATGATGTTCTTCATTGTTATAACATCTTCATCGAAATTGTTTGAAAACATGGGACTTTGGCCCATGAGTTTGGTGGAAAGAAGAAGACACTTGATGGCATTTTGTATCTAAATAATGATTTTGTACTAATATTCTTTATGGAGCAAAAAAGTACTTAGATGAAAGCAAAAAGAAAAGACACGACATAACTAATGAAGCTCATGCAATTTATCAATTTTTTATTTTTTGATGTTATTGCATGCCCTTGCAGTATTAGATGTTGGGGCATGTGTCTCAAACAAATTTTAAAAGAAACAACTAAAATACATTTTATTAGGACTAGACATGGAAAATGGTGACCTATGAATGGGGCTTAGAGGTCATGCATATGTCTTTGAATGATGTTACATGGTTTGCAAGGAGTGTAGGGCTTATTTAGGGCTTATATGGTGCAATGTAGTGTAGTCTATAAGAACAATCTCTATGCCAAACCTCAAAATGGATAGTACCATATCTTGTTCATAAGACAAATATTATTTGTATGTTTTCTTTGTGGTGACTCAAACCCCCACACATGATGCATGCCAATGAAATGTAACGATTTTACTATTGAATGATAGTTCTATGTCACATGAAAATTATGAACTGACTTAGCTAGCAAATGAACTTTGACTAGCCCTTATGGCCCAAGCATCATTTGATTGGTAGGATTTTAATATCTTTCAATACTCTTATCTCTGCAAGGAACGTTTATTTGGTAGGATCTTGGTATATTTAAATATTCTTATCTCTTTTATCTTAGCGCATGAGGACCGTCGGGGACAATTTGAAAAAAAGCAAGAACAATTTTTAAAGGTAAAATCTAACATCAAGGCCAATTTTTTGGGTGGCGTCAGAGGATGCCTTTAGATTTTTGGTTCAAATGTAGTTGTGTTAGAACAATTATTCCTTATGGAGGGATTATATGGTGCAATGGAGTGTAGTCTATAAGAACAATCTCTATGCCAAACCTCAAAATGGATAGTACCATATCCTATTTGTAAGACACAGATTCTTTGTATGTTTCCTATGTGGTGTCTCAAGCCCTCACACATGATGCATGAGCACAAAAGATAAATGATATAACATAAGACACACCGCCCACTCTTTATATTCATCGTTTGTGTCATTCAAAACCAACACCATGCTAATTAGGCCCATGATTTTGGCTATGGCAAGAAGAAGGCGATAGATGAGATTTCATATTTAAATAATGATTTCATACTAATATTCTTTATGGAGCAAAAGAGTTTTTACATGAGAGAAAAAAACAAAGACATAAAATAAATTGAAGCTTGTGTGATTAATCAAGTACTTCTTTATCAACGTTATTGCATTCCCTTGCAGTGCTAGATGTCGGGACGTGCGTCTCGATTGTATTTTAAAGGAAATATCTAAAAGACATTGTACTAGGGATAGAGTACAAGATGGGAAACAATAACCTGTGAATGAGGAAAATGTTGAAATTCTTTCAAAATGTTTCTATATGCACTAAAATTTGACATGGATAGACTGTTCACATGCCTTGACAATATGGAAGGGTTTTGAGACTCAAATATTACTCACAAGGGTTATTTATTGAGGTTACAAGGGTTACGTCTTAGGAGGGGTTAGGGAGTAGGTGTGTATGGTTATAGGGGTTAATATTGGTGGGGGTGATAATAATTAAGTATTACAAGGGAAATATGTTATAATTGTGAGGTTGCATAAGAGTGTTATATGGTGTAGTGGTTAGGAGTTAGGGGTTAAGGGTTAGTTTTTAGGTTTTTTAGGGTAGACATTAACAATTATAGGGTTTAAATTGAAGATAAACATTATACAAGTTATGTAGGATAGGGTTTAGGGGTTATATGGTTTAAGTATTATCATCATTTTTGAGATAAATGTTATATGTTTCAAGGTTTATAAGGGATTAGTAGGGTTGATACACGTTAATGTTTGGGGGAATTAGGATTTATGAGATAAGGTTTAGGTGTTATAGTGCTTAAGGGTTTAGATGGGTCATTGATTAAGGGTAATAGGGTTAGGTCTAAAGGGTTATGAGTGTTTCACATTTGGTGTTTTATGTTAGAGGATTAGGGTTTAAGGGTTATAAGAGCAGCTATAGGTTAAGGGTTATATGTATTGTTGTTGGTAAGGGTTAGGATTTAAGAGTTGTAAGAGTTAGGGGATATATGTTAGCAATTGGGTGTTTTAGGGGGTAGTTTTCAGGGTTATATGAACTACATGACAACAATAATATGCGTTATATGGGTTACATGGTGTGAATTATGTGTTATAAGCATCAATGGTGGTAAAGTTTTGGGGTTTTGGGGTTGGTAGTTATAATGGATAAATATGAACCCTAAATAACCCATTATACCCAACCCTTAAAACTCTTATGGCCATTAAAATTATCACCCCTATAACCCTTAAAGTATATAACCCCTACAATGAACATCCCTCATAATCATTATCACCACTATCAAATATAATTACTAACCTCTATAATACATTACCTATATAATTCTTAAACCTTATAATTTCCAATATCATATAAACCCCAATTCCCATATCCCCTAAGAAATTTAACCCATGACTCATTTAAACCCCATTATTAACCCTTATAATCATAATCATCGACCTCTATTCTTAACCTATATCACCCTTAACCGACCTTAAACCAGTTACCCATACAACTTGTAACACCTAGCCACTAACAATTATAAATAGAAAACCTTAACAACTAATCCCTAAATGCTAGCAGTATTAATCAATATTGTCATTAATATTTAACCAAGATAGCCTCTAACTATCCCTAATAAACCATATAACCCCTAAAACCAACAAAAAACACAACTCCTAAGAATTATCTCTTATAACTCTTATAACCCCTAACCTCTAATAGGTATAATTCCTAACCCTTAACTCCTACATCCTAACCCTTAACATGTATAACTTGTAACACTTATAAACTCTAAATTCTAAATCTCATAATTCTTAAAGGGTTCAAAGAGGACATGGTCGTGTAACAACATTCAAGGTAAAAATCAAGGGGCTTAGGCCCTAAACGATGCTTCTATGGCTTGTAGGCCATGCATAACACCTTAAACCATGACATATGCCTTTCGTAAGGTATCAATTTCCTAAGGGTGGTATACATGTACAATTATAAGGTTTTGAAAACCATAAACACATCTATTCTCCCTCATAAACAATTATTTGAGATGCTAATGACTTGTATTTTTACAATGACAACATTCAAGGTAAAAAACAAGGGGCTTAGGCTCTAAACGATGCTTCTATGGATTGTAGGCCATGCATAGCACCTTAAACCATGACACATGCATTTCATAAGGCATCATCTAAGGCACATGGACCATGCACATGTACTTGGACCATGAAACATCCCTTATAGAAGTAATTGTGTCCCAAGAGTGGGATATATTATATTATTTGGTTCACCAAGGATGGGCCTCTCAACATAAGAAGTTCCTTGGTTCTAAAATTTAGGGGCTAATTGGATTCTAAATACTAGATTTAAGGTAGATGGTCCATGCATCAACACTAGACTACATGACATACCCTTATGATAACATCTTTGTCTTGGTATATATTGTGATATGGGCCCAATTCTGAGGCTTATCACATTGATGATGGGCCTTCTTTCCAAGTACATGGTTCAAGGCCAAAAACCATTTACCTTACTCACGTTAAAACCATTATTTGATTGATTTATATATTATATATTATATAAATTATAATATATTATATATTGTATATAATATATATAATTTATAAATTATATATATTATATTATATATAACTATAATAAAAAAAAAAACAAATAACAAAGCATAAGTTTGAAAACAAAAAACAAAAAATACATTTCAACCTATGCAAGCTAGGAGGAGAAGGAGGTCAAGGTAGAGAGGAGGTCGGTCACACGAGCTAGGAGAGGGAGGGGAGGTTAGGGCAGAGAGGAGGGCATGTAGAGGAGGTAGGTTATGTGAGGAGGAGGAGAAGGAGAAGGAGGTCAGGGAAAAGAGGAGGGAATGCAGAGGAGGAGAAGGAGAAGGAGGTTGAGGGAAGAGAGGAGGGCACATGAGGAGAAGGAGAAGGAGAAGGAGGCCGAGGGAAGAGAGGAGGGAACACAAAGGAAGAGAAGGAGGTTGACCTACACATAAGGAGAAGGAGAAGGAGGTTGAGGGCAAAGAGGAGGGAACACGAAGGAGGAGAAGGAGGTCAACCTACATGCGAGGAGAAGGAGGAGGAGGGGGAAGAGAGGAGGGAACATGCAGAGAAGGCTAGGATCGAGGGAATTCCAGATAGAGGAGGAGGAGGTCATGCCATTTGAAACCTGTGTGCAAGGATAAGGAGGTCGACAATCAATTCAACATGGTATTATTTCTCTTCTTTTAAGTCTTCTGGTATTTTTATCTTGAAACATGCCATGAAGATGTTCACATTCTCCATTTTATATTTCAATATTGGGATCATTAATATCCCATTCATTACCATAAATTCCCAAGGTTTTTCCACACATCTTACAAACCACTACTAAAATAGAGGGAACCCAACACCATCAACCAAGAAAACAAAATAAACGACACTGAGAGAGTTGTGACCATATGTCAACTAATTTGTCCCTTTAAAAAAACTTCATTGATGTGAAAGGGAGAAATATGTCTGTGAGAAAATGCCAAACATCTAGCCCCCACATACATTCAATAAGGTGTGTGGGATAAACACACCCTCAAAACAACAAAAAATTCACAAGAAGCAACCTAAAACCCTAGTATCATGCTTAGATCTTAATGTAAAGGCTTTGAGCCAACACCTTAGGCCTATGAACTACTACCAAAATAAAGGGAACCCAACAACATTAACTAGGTAAAAAAACTAAACTACAATTCAATTCTATTATTTCAATCCATAAATATTATGCTCACCACCTCCATCAATATCTCTTTTGTGTTGCACAAAACTATAGTAGTCAAGATCTTGATCCTCCTGGACTAGAGAAAATTTATCCATAACAATCAAGGCAAGCTCGATTCTACTCAAGAGTGCTCTCTACCACCAGATTTGCTCAAACCACATACTACTAATATGCCAAAGGGATGATCTACTAATATGCCAAAGGGGGTCCAATGTTTGTCGTTCTCCTGACAATATACCCAAAACATCTATCCCCCACATACATTCAATAAGGTGTGTGGGATAACCACACCCTCAAAACAACAAAAAATTCACAAGAAGCTACCTAAAACCCTAGTATCATGCTTAGAGATTAATGTAAAGGCTTTGAGCCAACACATTAGGCCTATGAACCACTATCAAAATAAAGGGCACCCAACACCATTGATAAGGTAAAAAAAATAAACTACAATTAAATTCTATTATTTCAATCCTTAAAAAATTTTCTCACCACCCCCATCAATATCTCTTTTTTTTTGCACAAAACTATAGTAGTCCAGATCTTGATCCTCCTGGACTAGAGAAAATTTATCCATAACAATCAAGGCAAGCTCGATTCTACTCAAGAGTGCTCACTACCACCAAATTTGCTCAAACCACATACTACTAATATTCCAAAGGGGGTCCAAAGTTTTTATTTCTCCCGACAATATACCCCAAACATCTAGCCCCCACATACATTCAATAAGGTGTGTGGGATAAACACACCCTCAAAACAACAAAAAATTCACAAGAAGCTACCTAAAACCCTAGTATCATGCTTAGATATTAATGTAAAGGCTTTGAGCCAACACCTTAGGCCTATGAACCACTAACAAAATCAAGGACAAAGGATTTTCTCATCAATTCCCATAGATCCATCAACAACTTCAATATTTTTTCAATTTTGGTTGCAATTGTCTCCATAACCCCTTACAAGGATTTGTATCATTTTTTGTTTATTACATTGTTATTTTCAATGCTTGACGCGAACAAATTTATTCACAACATGTGGGTTCATAATTTAAAAACCCCCTTTATGAATGAACGTGACAAGATATTGGTCAACAAGGTGAAGCCCCCGTGATCTTTATGAGTATTTAAGATGTGTATGGTGGTCTCTATAATCATAAAAGTTCATTGTGTTAGAAATGATGACATTTGATTCAATGTTTTATAGGTGTACGAAGTGAACTATTACATTTGAATGGTATTTTTAAAATTTGGGTTATTTTGCTTCCATTTATTTGGATAATTAGCTCATACTTTTTGTCATTAGTAGTGCACATGTAGTAATCTATCAAGAAATTATTTCTTTTCTTAAAACCTCTTACTCCTCCAATAGCTAGTTTTCATCGAAGTTAAAATTCTTGCATTTAATTTTCCTCTTGAATGGTTTAAAGAGTTGATTTGAAACACCATCAGTTTCACGACCACTCCTTTGAGTAACAAAAACCTAAAATCAAGCACTAATTAAAATTTATCTAGAAACCTTTCTAGGGATTTTCAAACCCATGCTAGCTTAGGTGTAGAGCTTTGGAATTGGATTGTGAGAATAACTTTCCAAAGATGTTAAACAAACATAAAGCTTTGAGTTAGGGAGTGAAATCTAGTTGCTATATCATTGACTTTGGGAAGCCCTTCTAACACAAGGGTCAAGCACATGGTCGCATTGGGGCCAACAGAGTAATCAACCATACTTTGTTGGTCTTGGTGTTGACTATCGACTGTCTCCCCTCTGCTTTGGTATAGTAGGTGGTACCATAGAGGCCATAATATTTTATACTTCCTACCCAAGGTGACAACACAGGGAAGGTGGTGTTGTACCTGGGATCGACGTTGGCTAGACTCCCTCAGACTCCTTGGAGGGTTTCCCACTACTCGGTGAGGTAACTTGCACCAGGGAGTTAGTTCATTAAGCAAGTTGTCAACGTAAATTTCCCACCCGCTGAAACTCATCCTCTCCGCACATTGATCCTGTGATGTTGGATTCCATCACCAACTAGCACTTCTTTCTGAGAAGGTTGGTTTGCATGCTTGACTCCTAGAAGAGGTCGTCGAATAAAACTAAATGATGATTTACAATATTTTAATATCTATTTATAAAATCTATTTTCTATGAAATACTTTTTTTTACTTGTTGAGTCACCAAAATTCCATTCTTTTATCAACCTTTCACTTCACTTTTAACCATATTTCTCTTTCCTGCAACCTTACATTAAGACCATTTTCATGATTACATATGAATTTAGTCCTATTATTTTCCAAAGCATTCTTTTTAGTATTTTGAGTGAGTTTATGATTAAATATTGGAAAAATAACATGTTTTCACTTATATATCAAAGTGGGATGAGTTCTATGATGTTTACAGGTGCATTTTAATACTCCAACCAAGTCATATGATGGAATATAATAAATCCTCTTTTCACATCAATTTCCATTCTCTAGTTTTGGATGTAAAGTGCTTTAGTGTAGTGTATGATGTTATGGAATAGTTGTTACTTTGCTCTTAGGAGAATTGAGCTCACTCCAAATTGATCAAGGAAACATTTTATTTCATTGTAAACAATTGTGAATATTGGTATGTATATATGTTTGTTTTTGCTGTAAATATTTCAATAGATTTATATGCTAGGTATTGGGGAATTGAGAGTGATGTGAGAGGGGGGGAGGGTCCATAAGAGATTCTACCTTCATGTGCTTGGCCCTTTTTGGTAGAGAATAATTTATTGGAGCTGTTTAATCTTGGAGCAAACCTCCCTCGATCCAACAGAGTAACAACAAAGTCAATGTTGACTTTGTTGTTGCAACTTCAAATCAAGGGAAGTAGTTTGATAAAATATTAGACGCGTGGCTCCAATAAATTGTTCTTGAAACCAAGAGGAGCTCATTCATATATTTTCTGACACTCTCATAAAAATGCATCTTAGAGTAAATAATGCACTACAAATATGGCTTGTATTGATTTTGTAGATATTTATGGAGGTTGAATGATTTTGGCAGGTACTTTAAGATATTTCTTTGTCGAGTGAGGGAAACTCAAGACAAACAGAGGGTCATACAGCTAAAGAGAAAGACACGAGGGAAACCATTCCAACCATGTCGACCAATTCATCAGATCAACTGTGACTACTCCTTTCAACATAGTTATATAACTATCAATTTTGGTTATGTTTAATGTTTATGAATTGTTATGTGATTATTTATTAATGCATGGTTTGATATGTGATAATATATTGAGGTTAATCATTTTTTTAGTACTTATCATGTTCTCTCCTTGCATCCAGTAATGGTAGATACGAGTCCATTTATATTGAGTGAAAGAAACCTTAGCTTCCTATACGGATTGATGAAGTGTTAGTTCATGCATCTACTGCTAGGGGTCCTCTTAGAATAAGTCCAAATGAACTGAGAAAAATTTCCATAAATAGTGTCGTTGTACTATGCTTCCTTTTTTCTAGGCATTGTTCAAGATCATGGAGCATGTACTATTACCATCCATCCTAATAAGATCATCTTATGTTATGTTTGTTTCATATTTGTCTTTCCATATCCGTTCTCATAGTTCATTTTTACCTTTGAGTCATCTCATGGATACAACAACTTATTAGTGATCTATTTTGAGCCATAAAATAAAGGACTTTCATTTGATGAACTTCTACAAGTTTGTTCAAATTGCTTTCTGGATCACTTTAGGCTTGTTTTTTGGACCTAGTTAAGTGCAAACAACTTGTTGTTCATGTTTTCTTACTTGCTTCCCCTAATTTCCAACAATAATAAATATTTTGTTTTTAAGTTTCATGATACCCTTCTTCCATTATAGGTGTCATGAGTTTCAAGGCTATCAACTAAGAGTTTGTGGGGAATAGTAATTGAAGAGGACGAGAGCCCTCTAATGAATGAGAGATTAATAATTTTTTCATGCACTTATTTTACATTTCAAATACTGAATATGCACTCCAATCTTGTGTGGGATTGATACATACATTTGAAGGGAACTTTGTATTCTAATAAACATGGGAAACTATGGAGTGTGCTTGTTTTGATCGATGTCTTGTTGGAATTTGGAACCTGATGGATACTAAATTCCAAAAACATGTTGTTATTTTGGTTGAATGATTATCCCAAATTAATGATCTCTTAAGTGTTTTGATGCTTTTTATCTTGATTAGCTATGCATTGGTAATTTGTTGTGGGGATTGAATTTCCTTGGCTATGGAGGATCCTCAAGTGGTTCAAATTAATGGCATGGTAATGGAGTTTGTGAAGTGATAAGATTCTTACACTTAAGAATATAAATCATGGAAATCAAAGAACACATAAGCCTACATTGCAACCAAATACATGTGCCCAACTATGCTATTATCCCTATTATTAGGTTCTTCATCACTGGTTGTTGGTGTACCTATCATTAAATTGGATTTATTATCACATGCATGAAGACAACTTTCAATGCATAGATACCATATCTACACTTATTATCAAGTTTCATTGGTTACCACATATGAGAAACTGTGAGTCAATGCTTGATGCCAATTGATGTCTCCCGTGTTTTTAATTGTGAAGTTGTTCACATGCAATAGGAAATAAAGGAGTTTCATGAGCATGAGAAGAGTTAAAAATAAAGGAATTTGAGTTCTTTCTAGAGATTCCTTTCGATTTTTTTGGAGATCAGTTACACTACACTAAAAAATGAAACATTGTTTCATAAGGCAAAACACAGATGTATGTAAAAGGTATTATCCATGCTAAAAGCCTCGTATCCACTAATGAAAATGTAAAGGAAGGGAATCATTGATTTTTTATCACCTTAAAACGAATTATTTCTCCCAATCTGATTCATTATGTGTTCAAATGCTTTTAGAATTCGCTAACCCTTATAATGTTTTTTTCTGTAAAATCCTACTTTTGAATTAATTTCTTGTCATATTGTTAATAAATTGAGAATTCTTGGTCCAAGAACCAAGTAGGCCTTTCAGGTAGTCATTTCATATGTAATATATCATTCTAAATGCATTCATAATCTCCATTTGTGCCCAAGATGCACAAATATTCATACAAACTCATGATGGGTTCCCGCGGTCAAAACATGTCATTTAATTAAAATTTTGTCATGTTTTAAAATTATTTTAACATTTATACACTAGTACATATGACCAAATTTGCTACGGTTTTTCATTGTTATTGCCACACTTATCTGTCACAATTTCCACGAAAGCCAAGAATTTTTTTCATCACTTTAATTTTGTCACTATATCCACGAACCAGGTTTTTGTGGAAACATCGAAAAAATTAGCTCCCCACATGTCATCGTTATCAAGATAGGTTAAGCTTATGCATCATCGCAATTACGACGAACAAACGTGGCAATGTAAAAACGTTTGTGGAACGTTGCGACGAAAATGCATTGCAATAGCAATGGAAATTTCTGCCAAGACAAAAACTTATGACGCGGATGTTGTATGTGCGACGCAAATTCGTGGCACATTGCGACGAACTTTCATGGCTATTGTGACGGTTGTTCAAAATAAAAAATTGTCTTCCGATGAACTATCGTCGATATTGCGACGCATCCTTTAAGTTTTTAAAAAAACAATTACACGAGATATGTAATATGGTATACCATATTACATTGTAATATGGTATACCATATTACAATGTAATATGGTAATGCCATATTACATTGTAATATGGTAATGACATATTACAATGTAATAAGGGATTACCATATTTCATTGTAATATGGTAATGCATTTGTCCTGAGTGGGATAGAAGTTATTTTTAAAAACAACTTAGGATAGCGATTTGTCTTGAGTGGGATGGTGACCTTGGCATTCAACAAGATAGGAAGTAATTCATTGATGACAAGTGTAGAAGGTGTGCAGGTCCACTAGTGTATGGATATTATCTTCTAAGTGGCAGACTTAAACTTCCTCTTCCAGAATAGATGGCTCATATAGCTTGAGATGATTGACATAAATGATATTATGGATGTCTAGCAAGGAAGGGAAATAGTAATGAAAACCATTGTCATTAACATATTGAAGAAAAATATAGGGAAAATAGCAAATAGGATTGAGTTTTTTATGATGCAACCCCTTAAAACATTGTTTTTCCATATACAACCAAAGTCAGTTAGCAATTTGAAACTATAAAAATCCTTGATGGTTATCCTAGAGGGATTTATAATGAGTTTGGGAGGATTGAAGGGAATTAGTAACCAAAGAATGAATGATAGATAATTTATGAACATATGATATTCTATACATTTTACCTCACCTTATAGGAACTTCTATCCATAAGATGCGAATAATAGCAAGATGCAAAGAATGAGCAATGCAAGAAATTATGAGAAAAATTGCGACAACTACTTGCGACGAAAGTACTCTTTCGTCGCAAACTTCAAGAGAAAAAGTTCACTTTTTCAATTTTGATCTAAATACACCCCATATTCGTTGCTCTCGCGACGGAAGAAAATTTTCGTCAGTGTTTTCATCGCAAGAGCGACGATCACTATTGTCGTCGCAAGAGCGACGCTTGCTATAACCATTCCCGTCTTTGACCAAGTGACCTAAATATAACAAATAAATGTCTCTCCATTTGACAGGTAATCCTAATTAAAAAAATAAACATCTCTCCATAAATTAATAATGGTGATCCTAGTCAATAAAATTCAGAGTCTTCCTTTCGAGAATAAACTATAGTGTGAAGAGATTAAGTCTAAATTATTCCCTATTATCATTATATAAGTGGGAACAGGGGCCAAAACATAGGTGGCCTAAGCATGGATAGAGTCAAAATTTTGGTACTTACCTGACTCATCTAGATGTCCGGATCTCCTCTCGGTATTCGGTCAACCCTTCTCGCCTTGTATTCCTGCAATTTCAAATCCACAACATTTCAGTTCAAAAAAAATAATTATGAATGCATTTCCAGTTCAAAATATTAGTGGAGGATAATAATGATAGTAAGAATATATATATATGAAATTGTTGATAGTAAGAATAAAAACATGGCCAAATAAAAAGTCATGAAACCTGACAACACAATTCACATTTGGAATCTTCTCCTTTTTTGTGGGACCAACGCTTGATGCATTTCCTGTGAGCATACTGTGGAGCCAAAAAAACACATGTTTTGTATGAACATGTTTATGATAAAATATGACAAAATACTCGGCACCCATAAACCTGTCGTTCATCAAAGATGACAAAATATAAACCACTTTTATCTATCCCCTAAACCCTGTACCTTCAAGGTGCTAGAATAGGCACAGTGAATCTCCATATTTCCTTTATTAATGAAAGACAAAGATATTTAAAAAATGAGATGAAATTTGGTGAATAAAAATATTTATAAAAAAGTTTTTGCAAATACATAAATTCATTCTTTTGGTAAATCAACTAAATTTTTATTGATATGTAGCTTATATGACAATGCATTGACCAAATTTTTTTAACCCATAATGTTTTCAATCTTCCTTCTAGGTCGCACTTAACTTCCTCTTCAAAAAGAGATAGGGAGGATTGAAGGGCATTAGTAACCAAAGAATGAATGCTAGATAATTTATGAACATATGAGATTCTATACATTTTACTTCACCTTATAGGAACTTCTATCCATAAGATGCGAATAATAGCAAGATGCAAAGAATGAGGAATAGGAATGATTTTAGGGGCTAAATTTTGCTCATGGGCTAATTTTCCATGCTTTTTCAAAAAAAAATATTCGCTTTTCTAAAATTTATTAGCCCAAATTCTATAGAATAAAATTATCTTGCCTTAAAAATAACCCAAATTTTATAGAAGCTATATAAAATCCTTATAAATTTGAATATTTGTACAAAAATATCACCAACATTTTATAGTTTGCATATTAAAGACTAGTAAGATTCACCAAGGTTTCTACATTTTGAGATAAATTTCCATCCTTAAAATTATCCTTGATGAGGAATGCAAGAAATTATATAGGGGTAATATGAGGGTCTTTGCAATGTACACGAGATACATTGTTGTTGTGAGGGTAATATCAACTAGGCCTATATATCCCATGACGTACATGTGAAGACCCCTATGCCTTGAGAATTAATGTAAGGTAAAACTGCAAGATGTGTCATGTGGATTAGTGTAATGTTAGGCAAGTAGAAGATGAATGAGAAAGAAAGATTGGTAGACAAACATTGCATGTTAAACACACAATTTTGACATGGGGGAATAAGTGAATTTAATCACTTCATAAGAATGATAGAAGCTAAAATATGAAATGTAAATAATGAAATAAAAATAAATAATCATAACTATCATGTAAATGATGCAATGGCTAAATTAGGAGATTAGAGATGAGCAATTTCTAATTACTATATTAATGGAACAATAACTAGAACATGTAAGTAAACCATGAGTGAGTCTAACAATAATAATATCTCAACTATAAAATCATCGATAAGATTAAGAGTGACAAGGAGATACTTGCACTTACTTATATGTGAGGTAGGATGGTGTAGGAACATGTTTAGCTAGATACCTACATCACAGAGGTTGGCATCTTACCACAAGTCAGGTAGGATTAGAAAAAATATCTCTTATGGAAAGGATGGAGGATAGATGAAAAGGTAAAGATGGGAGGTTGTGATTTTATGGTAATTCTAACAAAGGAAAGAGAAAGAAGTTGATGACATTGGCATGACATTGGAAAAAGGTGTGAGTTGACATAAACCGACTAAAAGTGAACATGAGGGAGAGAGGAAACACACTCTAATATAGGGTTATCACAAGAATAAATGTAACATATGGAAACTTGGAGTTAAGGTGAGCGTAACAAATGACATTCATTGTTCTAGGATTTTTGTAGTCATTAAGGCACCATATGCTAGTCAAGGAAATAACATGATTCCCTTGTGGCATACGATAATCTGGAGACTGTGAGCATAATAGGCATCATAAACTAGTAATATAGAGTCATCAAAAGAACAAAAACAACACATGATAGCCTAGATTTAGTGCAAGAACTAGAGGTGGCATACATCAATGGGGTATTTTATGCAAGCGTAGGAGGCGACATGCATCAACTTGAGTTCAATGCAAGCATAGAGGTGAAAAATACCAATGGTACTAGTGGAGGAGAGAATATCAAAGGAAGATATGATGTCACCATTGGGAGGGGCCTCCATAGTTGCAAGCTATGGAATGTGACCATGAAGGGGGACATCTTGGAAAACTGACCAAAGAAGTGATAGTTGATCCTAACTAGGTAGAGGTTATCTCAAGTAGGGTCTTTCTTGAGATAATGACCTATAACGGACACATAAATATTATGACCAAATAAAAATGTAGAAAAAAGGGTGTAAGGAAGAAAAGCTAGGGAGGAGAGGCAATACTAGGAAAAGAGGAAGAGTATGTATGAGAGCATGGAACACTAGGAGAGGAATAAGACAAGGGGAGAACTAGGTAATATTGGTTGCTACCGGGTAATAAGTGGCTAGAGTTGATAATGGTAAGTCTAAGCTAGCCCCAAAAAACTCCCAATAGGAACAAGGCTTCATTCAACTTGATAAAAGTGTGTTAAGACATGAGACCTTTTTAATGTTAGCAAATGTTGATTTTGACAACTAATAGAAAGATAAGGAAAAGAGAAGGCATAGAAGAACAAGGGGCTACCTCATTATTGTAGCCAGTGAGAGGACAAGGGCAAGCAATTATGGAAGTAGGTATAATAGATCATATATGTATTTTGTTAATTATTGTGTGGTAGAAAAAAAAATATTGAGTTAAAAATCATTGGGGAGGTTTGGGATTTAGAATGAGAATAGCAGAGTGAGAGTGCACCCAGGTGGACGGATGAGAATGTATTAATTAGAGAGCTTGGAAGAGGGATAGTGAAACCATACGAGATGAGATGGATTGATGTGATGTAAAAGTGAGAGATAAAGGTATTTATGTATTATGTTTTGTTGGGTCTTAACATTATAAGTAAGAGGTATTGCAAGACGTGAGTTCATAGTTTTTGTCATCTTTATAGAGTTGATAAGTATGGCAATGAGCATATTATAAAGAATTTCATTGTTTTAATTGGGTAGAAGGATGAGAAGGTATCATTTGGAATGTGTGGAAGAGAGAAAGTGAAACCATATGAAATGGTTGGATGTGAGTTACAACTAAGAGAGAAACCTATTTATGTAGGATGTCTTGGTCACATCATTACATGGAAAGACTATTGAAATAAAGATGAGTTCATAGGTTTTGTTATCTTTAAAGAGTTGATAGGTATTTCAATGGACATGTTATAAAGCATTTCATTGTTGTTCATATGATATGGTCAAGAGTAAATTAGAGTAATCAAGGGGAGATACATAGCATTCAATAATCTCTTGAAAAATCCCTATGACAAGGGTGACTCCACAGTGTTTATTAATGAGAAGATGAGTTATGTCCTATTGTACAAAGCCCCAATGATAAGGAGAGGGGTGAGGAGTGATGGAAAATGCGATTATTTTGGTTACAATTGTCAATGATTATAGTGGCAAGTTGGTCTTTGATCTAACAATTATGAGTAAAAAGGAGACTTAGAGAG
>ML779375.1:1817332-1832419 GCA_009831015.1 Picea engelmannii
TCCATGACTCAAATCACCCACTTTGCACACAACACTTGGGTTCGAACCCCGGTTCTAATAATTCCCATTCCCCTAAAATCTCTAGATGTAAAACATAAAAACAAACTAGCTCAGTGAAAGCCTGTCCTATAAGTTGACTTGGCGTAAATAAATTTTCAAGATGTTCTTGGGCAACCTTAGAAGAGACCTAACAATAAGAGTAGTAAACATGAGTGGTGATAAAAATTTGGTATATATTTGGAACTTAGTTTCCAGTGACGAAGGTTTAGTGATTCACTTCTTAATATTCCTCTCTATTGTTGCACCACCACTTCCCACAGATCTTTAGGAGAGACCTAGAAACAAAAGGGGATACCCAGAAACTTAAAGAAGTGGTTTGACTATATCCAAGTCTAGTGTTGGCCAAAAAGCCACATAGGAACTAAGCATTAGCTCTACATGTAACATTGGGTCATGGCCCATTGAATACTAGTACATGATGCAATGCAAAATATAGTTAGGAATTCCATGGTATGATTCTAGGATTGCTAGGCTTAATCATCAACAAAATGATCATTAATTAACTGGAAAAAGTCCAACTTAGGAAGAGGAATCCTACCATTCCTAGACACCATTTGCAAAAGAAGAAATCATTCAAGAATCGAGTGTCTAATCAATTCCTTTGAATTTAAAGTGTTTACACATTCATTCATTATTGTCAACTTTACCATTGATTGGAAAATGAAAGTGTTGACTGGGATGACTAACCTATGCTACAATTTCATGGGCATAGAAGGTTACGCATGAAATCACGAGGAAATTTGATGGCTTAGTTATGATGGAGAGTAGGGATAAGAAGAAAAACAAAGTTGACTTCTAATCCCCTAAATCAATTATGTGATAAGAAGTGATGAAGCTAAGTGTCAAGGCATTTAATGGCTAGGGTAAAAACTACTCCCATGGGGATTTTTTCTTCTCATGGCACAATCAAGGGGATTGATCATGTGTGAGTTGTAAACAATTATGGTTAGGGCTCTTCAATTTTGAAACCGATTATGAGCCTAGTGCTAAGGGTACGATTGGAGCATAAATAGGTGAGGGTATCTAGGGCTTGGTTCTCATGTCTACTTTGATCAGTGGGGATACCAAAACCAAATAGATAAAGGATATGAGTGTATGGAAATGCGAAGAAAAAAATGGAGGGCATGTGAGAGGGGGAATTGTTAGTCATTAAACGAAAGTGAAGCAATCAAATTTAGGAATGCAAATGCACCCTTATTAGTCCCTGCCCATGGCAACAAGGACTATGTAAATTGATTCTTCCTTTTGCATGAAAATCAATGAAAATTTTTAACCAAAGTTTTAAAACAAAACCGATGTGTTATCCTAAGTATTAAGAAGACCCAAATCAAAGTTTTAAAAATTTTCATTCTGGATAGATGTTTTATCCCAAGTTTTCGTCTTATTTAGTGTATGAATTAGTTTTCTGATTTTACATTCATCCAATAAGAAAGTAACCCATGGTTCTTCAATATTATTTGGTTTTTGCAAGATCATTTGGTCTTTTTCCTTAAGTTTTAACTTAGACATCTTATTTGGCCTCCTATCGAGGCAATTTTGACGCATGTCATTGCAGGCTACATGTTCTGACACCTGTCATTTGTGGGCTACGTGTTTGATGGTTCCCTTCATACCCTTCTTCATATGCTCTGACTTCTGCTTCCCCATGAAAATGAGAAATGGGATGATAGTTCGACAACGAAAGGAGGTGCCTCTCGGAAATGCTCTAATTTCATGTCGTCTTTCCCCTTGCCAAGTCAAGCCTCTAGAGGCCCAAACTTATGCCATATGGTATTCTCATATGTTATGTTTATCAAAGTTGTGCATTCATTGTCTTGTTTATTAGTTGCTTCTTTATACGAGGACAAGTCCAAGAGGCCTTCATTGTTTTGTCCTTTTTCTCCTTCATCCACTCTCTTCGTTTTATCTCATTTTCCTTTGGTATATATGTTAAGCTTATTTCAGTTATTTTAGTTATTTTTAAACCATCTATGTGCTTTTTAAAAGGATGACTTAGCATTTCATCAAGCATTCTATCAAGCATTTCTATCAATCATTTCATCAAACAATTAGCATGCACACTCAAGAGATAGGATAAAGAAGTCAAACCATTTTCGTCGGCCGTGTGCCCTCCTCTGGTGCAAAACCATGTGCCCTCCTCCCGTGAAAATCTGTGTTCCCTCCTCTGCAAATCCATGTTCCCTCCTTTGCAAATCCGTCTGCCCTAGCCTCCTCCTGCATGTCCTCCTCCCGTGCGCCTCTCCCTCCTTCTCCTCCTTCTCCCGTCCTCCTCTCCCTTCCGTGCTTCAAATCCATGCTCCTATTTATAGTGGTGAGTGCGAGCAACTCTGCGTGTGAGTGTACTGGCCGTGTGCGATTTGAATTTCATTTTTTTGTATGTTGTTTTATTTTCATTTTATATATATATATATATTATATAATATATATTCCCTAACTCATAGCCCCTGAGATATAGTCATGGATATATCCTTGTCACCTGACTGAGAGCGAGGGGCATTAGGAAGGATAATATAGAGATACCCCAATTGGGAATACATAATATTGTACAATTGTTCCTTTTGGATGGCTTCATCCTCATTTCTAGGCATAGTCATGGATACATCCTTGGTGATGAGGGGAAGAAGGGATTCCAGGAACTACTTTATAACCCCCAATCACTATCAACTTGAACATGGTATACCCTCTGATCCCTATGACTCCTGAAACAATCGCCCCCAGTGAAAATAGTGTGACCTCAAACACACTAAAAGATGAATACATTATGGTTCTGAATGACGCAGCCGCACCCTCAGCATGTCCGTTCACGCAAGACCTTCTTCTTCTCAGCCCGAAGAACTCCAAGGTTCTTCTATTTCCCTATCAGGAAATCTGCACCCCACAGGTTCTCTTCTGTGCGATCCCCCTTTTTTTACTTATCGGAGGATCGGAACTCGCGGCTTCGCAAGTTCACTGTCGATCACTGGGCTATCGAATCCCCGAGACCCGATGGCCAATCAACACTGACTTTTCCTTCATACTCTATCAGGACTTCTGCTCTATCGCAGTTTTGCTACTCGCAATATCGAGCATTTTGATTTACCGACTCCCAATACCCGATGTGCCGAAACTCCGATGCAAACGTGCGAACCGAACTTTCAATGCCCTGTCACTTCTATCAGGATTTCAGAGTTCACGAGATTGTGAATCCTGATGTCAACAGATTCAGGACTTGCCTTTTCCCAATCCCCGATATGGTACGCCACCTGTCCTCCACTAAGCCTGCTGTGGCCCCACATGACTCTCCCGTTGGGATTTCGTGTATCGCTATATCGCGATTCCTGTTGCACAAATTTGGAGCTTCAACTCACGAATCCCCGATACATGATATCACGTGTAGATCTGATGACCCATGTGACTCGGATCGATGGCTCTGCCCCTCCTGAACTTTAATCCTTCGAACGTTCCCCACCGTAACCTCCTTGCACCTCCACAAGATCTAACGGTCCTCAGAACTTCGTGAAATATCCTCAGAGGATTTCAACCATACTTTCTTCCTTATGCAACTCATGAAATGAAGAAGTGTCTCTCCACGAGACTCGTTCACCTGCTCGCCAACCTATGACACTTCCCTCAGAATTTCAATAGCAGCTTCCCTACACTTATCCTTTAGTGAATTTGAAGGCCTACTCCTCCTGAGATTTTCCACGACTTCAGTCTTCTTGGAAACCTCTTGCACGCACTCCTTGCGGCAACCCTTCAACCTCAATTGAGTGTTGAAGTCTCTCGGCTCTGCGCATGCATTACAACAGCAGTCTTTTAACACTTCACTCAGGTTCGCAACCCTAAGACTTTTACCTGGCCTGCACACTCCTTGCACGGCACTGTGCCTAACTGCACCTCTGAGATGAATGAGAACAAAAGCTATCTCTACCTGAACCCTTCTTTCAATGCACTCCTTGCGGACAATTCGACTGCACTCCTTGCAGGAATCCTCTATCTCAAATAGAGAAACAATTGAAACTCATTCACTCTTCCTTTTAGACTTCAGTTCCACCATGAAATCACATACACAGCATATGAAAGAAAATGTATGATAGGAAGCAAACATTCATGAGCATAACATCAGTACACAGAGAAACAACACAAACCATGAATTTGAATCAAAGCTTTCTTCTATTAATTCAAATATCTGTACATGGGTGTTCTTCATACAATTCTCTGCATGCTCTTCTCTTCCTCCAGAATTGATAATGTTACAATGATACAATGAGGGTGTCTATATCCGTTTTTCCTCTTGGAATCTAAAGCTATCAAATCTAAAATTAAATTCCTATCTACCAGCATTAACTATATTAAATGCCGACTATCTACCTAAGGACGAGAGCTTATCTGCTCAAGGTCCATTACAATATACAAGTGCGCCTCATTAAATTTTCACATTAATGTTCGCGCAACAATTTCAAGGTGAAATCCAAAAAGAAATTTGCTGGCTTGTCCAGCTGTCCTCCACTTCCGCGCTGGCTCGCTTGATGAGTTGGCGATGCTCTTGCATCATACTCCCTCGCTTGAAAACTTTCATGAGCTCCTGCATGGTTTGTCCATGCTTTTGTATCACTGCTTCGCTCTCCTAGCTAGCATCTTCAACTGGATGGTTCTTCCAGTTGACCAGATACTCGAAGTACTATTTTCGCCTGGTCCTCTTATTTACCCTCTTGTCTAGTATGCATTCCATCTGCGGTTTCTCTGCAACTGGCAATTGTTTCATCCACTGGATTATTGGTTTCTCAGTTCTAGCCTCTGCTTCTTCAGCTCTATATGGGTATAAATCTGCGATATTGAATATCAGAGATATTCCGATCTCATTCGATAACTCAATCTCATAAGCATTTTCCCCGAATTTCCTCAAGACCTTACATGGTCCGATTTTCTTCATCTTTAGCTTATTGTATGTTCCCCTAGGGAATCTTTCTTTCCTTAAATGTGCCAGAACTAGATCACCAACTTCAAACTAAAGTTGTCTCCGATGCTGATCTGCTTTGCGCTTGTACTCCTGATTCGTTTTTAGCAACCGCTCCTTCACCCTGCTATGAAGTTCTTTCATCGCCTCAACGAACTCTTCTACAGTAGCGCTGCTAGTAGCAGTCTGTTCTGAATCCCTCAGTTCAGAAACTCCTCTCGGCTGCATCCCATATACAACCTGAAATGGACTTTTCCCTGTACTCCAATTCACAGAGTCATTGTATGTGAACTCGGCCTGTGGTAATATATGGTCCCACTGGCTATGGTGCTCTGTCACCAAGCTTCTCAGCAAGTCTCCCAGACTTTTGTTTGTCCATCCGTCTGAGGATGATAAGCCGAACTAAATGCCAAATTAGTTCCTAGCTTCTTCCATAAGGTCCTCCAAAAATTCCCTATGAATTTAGTGTCTATGTCCGAAACTATACTCTTCGGCAACCCATGAAGTCAAATGGCCTCCTTGAAAAACAAGTTCATGATGTGAGTCGCATCGTTGGTCTTCTGGCATGGGATGAAGTGTGCCATCTTAGAAAACCTATCCACTACCACAAATATTGAATCAACGCCTCTTTGTGTCCTCGGCAACCCCAATACAAAATCCATGCTAATCGCCTCCCATGGCCTCTCTGGTATGGGCAATGGCTGATAAAAACCTGCATTCTTCTTTCTCCCCTTCGAATGCTGGCAAATTCAACACCTGTCTACAAATCTCTTGACATCTTCTCGCATACCCGGCCAAAAATATGACTCATTCAGCTTCGCGAATGTTTTGTCATAGACAAAATGTCCTGCCAATCCACCACTGTGCTTTTCCTTTAACAAGTTCTCCCTCATGGAGCATTTTTGAATACACAGTTGATTGCCTCGGAACAGTAATCCTTCCTGGATCATGTAGTCTATCCATGGGCTTCTATCTCTGAGAATTAGATTCTCAGCTGCTTCATACGCCTCTGAAAAATCTACATCACCTGCGTACATGTCCCTGAGATTATCAAAACCCAATGTTTTGACTCGGAATTTCTGCATCAGCAAACATTTACTGCTCAAAGCATCAGCCACTTTGTTAGCAATACCCGAAATATGCTTAATCACAAATGTGAAATTCTGCATATACTCTACCCATTTGGCATGTTTCTGATTCAACTTTTCCTGTTGAGTCACAAACTGTAATGCATGATTATCACTGTACAATACAAACTCCTTTGGGATCAATTAATGCCTCCACTTCTTTAGTGATTGTATGATAGCATAAAACTCCTTATCATACATGGAGTATTTCAGTTTCACTTCATCCAGCTTCTCACTGAAATATGCAACCGGCCTGTCTTCCTGACTCAAGGCCGCTCCTATGGCAAATCCACTGGCATCACATTTCACTTGAAATGTCTTCAGGAAATCCGACAACACCAACACAGGTTGTTCCGTGATCTTCCGTTTCAACAGATTGAAACTCTTTTCAGCCTCAGCTATCTAGTGAAAAGAATTATGTCGCTTCTTCACTGTATCCATCATCGCTGCACTAATCCCACTAAAATTCTTGATGAATTTCCGGTAGAAACTAGCCAAACCATGAAAACTTCTCACCTCGAAAATATTCCTCAGTGATGGCCAATTTTTGATCACTTCTACCTTATCCGGATCCATCCTCAACTCATTTGCAGATATAAAAAAACCCAGATAAATGAGTTCTGTCTTCATAAATGAGGACTTCTTCATATTAATCAACAACTTCTCCTGCTGTAGCTTCCGCATCACTGTAGCCAAATGCTTCAAGTGTTTTGTCACTGATTTACTATAAATCAGTATGTCATCCAGATACATAATGACAAATTTCCCAATGAACTCCCTCAAGACTTAATTCATCAACCTCATGAAGGTACTCAGTGCATTTGTTAAGCCAAACGGCATAACAAGCTATTCATACAGTCCTTCGTTTGTTTTGAAGGCTGTCTTCCACTCATTGCCTTCTCTCATGCGAATCTGGTGATATCCACTTTTCAAATCAATCTTTGAAAAATACTTTGCCCCACTCAGGCAATCCATTAGATCATCCATTCTTGGCAGTGGAAATCTGTACCTAATGTTTATTTTGTTGATCTCCCTCGAGTCGGTACACATTCTCCAACCTCCATCCTTCTTCGGACTAAGTACTGTTGGAACAACACACGGGCTCAAACTTTCCCTGACCAATCCTTTGTCCAACAACTCCTGGACCTGCTTCTTGACCTCTTCATTTTCTTGCGGCGTCAACCTGTACGCAGCTTTATTCAGAAAACTAGCTCCTGGTATGAGGTCAATATGATGACTCACACTCCTCATCGGTGGCAACAAACGAGGTAATTCGTCCACTATGATGTCAATGAACTCTTCCAGCAGTTCCTGAACTTCATCTGGTAAATCATCCACTCTTGTTCTAGTTAAAACAATTCTCGGTTTTCTGACCACAAAGAATTGTGGATCTTCCTTCTTCTTAACCTCCGTAAGAAGTTCCTTCCCACTCATGAGAAGTACTGTGTTTCTTACTTCTGGCTTCACCTCTTTATCCTTTATTAGAAGCAACCTATGTGTTCTCCCATTCTTCTCCAGGGTATATGTGTTCATTCTCCCATCATGAACTACATTTCTGTCATATTGCCATGGTCTACCCAGCAATAGATGACATACATCCATAGGAATGACATCACAGAGTACTTTATCATTATACCCTCCTATCTTGAATTCAACCAAGCATTGTTTAGTAACAGTTACCTGGTGTCCTTTTTGTAGCCACGAAAATCTGTACGGGCTGGGATGATCAGTCGTCTCCAGCTCCAGCTTCTCCACCATCTCTATGGATACGAGATTATCTATGCTACTGCTGTCCACGATAACCTTGCACACCCTATCCTTGGTCTTGCAAGCTGTTCTGAAAAGTCTGGTCCTTTGAGCTGAGTCCTCCACCTCCTTCCCGGGTGTTAAGAGAACTTTACGCATCATCAATGACCTTCCGCCTTCTGTGTCTTCGGCCTCAACATCTCGCCTCTACGCCTCAGTGATGTGAGCCTCTCCAATGTCCTTCTTCTTCTCTAGACACTCGTAAGACATGTGTCCATTCTTTCCACATGTGAAGCATGTGATTACTCCTCCTCTTCCTCTTCCTCTACCTCTGGTATGTGGAAAAGTATTTCCATCAGCATATCCTCCACTCTGCTCATTATGCTATCCTCTCTGCTCAGCATATGGCTGCCCTCGCTGTGAGGTTCCACCTCTCTCTGCTCGAGTTTGAGGTTTCTTCCATTCCTCCTCGGGCTTATGATATTTTTCTTGGGCAACTGCCTTGCCTCTGGGCTGACTCCTGCCTCGCCCTCACTGACCTTGCTTACGACTCAGCTTCTCCTCAGCTTTCAGAGCCATCTGATAAGCATCCTCCACCGTTCGGATGGTTACCATGCTCAATTCATCCTGAATGTCATATCTCAGACCATTCAGATATCTAGCAACCTTCTCATCATCACTCTCTCGATGACCTGCCCTGATGTTCATTCGATAGAATTCCTCAGTGTATTCTTTCACTGTCATTAGTTTTTGTCTCAGGTTCTACATCCTCCTGAACAGAGTAATTTGGTAGTCTCTCGGGATGAAATTTGCCTTCATCTTCGTAATCATTTGATCCCAACTCTTGATCTTCTGCTTGCCCTTGCAACGTCTATCTGCTTGTAGCTCGTCCCACCACAATGTTGCATGTCCCTTCAAGCGCTTGACAACATGCTTGACTTTCTTATCTTCTTCGACATCTTCGTAATCAAAGTATGTATCAAGATCTCTAATCCAATCTAGAAGATCTTCTACATCCAGATTTCCCTCGTAAACTGGAATATCCATTTTTTCCCTCGCACCCATCCTGGTAATGGATTTGATCAAACGCTCAGTTGATGCATCTTCGGCTGCAACTTCCTCTTCACGTTCAGCCTCAATCTCACTCTCGGAATCACTAAGACCCCCTGCACTGGCTGTGCATCTTTGCGATGTCTCCATGTCTTCGAGTCTTGCTCGGAGATCACGCATCTGTCTCTCCATTTCTAAATTGGTTACCTGCCTGCCTCTTCTTCGCACCTTCCTGTCCTCTGGATCAGGTGACTATCTTTCTCTTCTCGGCGGCATGGCGAATTTACTTCTTCTCTGCTACAGAAAGCAAAGAAATATTCCCGCTCTGATATCACACCTGATGCAGCTGCACCCTCGGCACGTCCGCTCACACAGGATATTCTTCTTCTCAGCCCGAAGAACTCCAAGGTTCTTCTATTTCCCTATCGAGAAATCTGCACCCCACAGGTTCTCTTCTCCGTGATCCCCCTTTCTTTACTTATCGGGGGATCGGAACTCGCGGCTTCACAAGTTCATTGTCAATCACTAGGCTATCGAATCCCTGAGACCTGATGGCCAGTCAATGCTGAATTTTCCTTCCCTCTCTATCAGGACTTCTTCTCTATCGCAGTTTCGCTACTCGCAATATCAAGCATTTTGATTTACCGACTCCCGATACCCGATGTGCGGAAACTCTGATGCACACGTGCGAATCGACCTTTCAACGCCCTGTCGCTTCTATCGGGATTTCAGAGTTCACGGGATCCCGAATCGTAATGTCAATGGATTCAGGACTTGCCTTTTCCCGATCCCCAATATGGTACGCCACCTGTCCTCCACTAAGCATGCTGTGGCCCCACACAACTCTCCCGTCGGGATTTTGAGTATCGCTATATCGCGATTCCTGTTGCACAAATTTGGAGCTTCAACTCACGAATCCCCGATACACGATATCACGTGTAGATATGATGACCCTTGTGACTCAGATCGATGGCTCCGCCCCTCCTGAACTTTAATCCTTTGGACGTTCCCCACCGTAACCTCCTTGCACCTCCACAAGATCTAACGGTCCTCGGAAATTCACAAAATCTCCTCAGAGGATTTCGACCGTCCGTTCTTCTTTATGCAACTCACAAAATGAAGAAGTGTCTTTCCATGAGACTCGTTCACCTACTCGCCAACCTGCAACGCTTCCCTCAGACTTTCAACAGCAGCTTCCCTGCGCTTATCCTTTAGTGAATTCGAAGGCCTACTCCTCCTGAGATTTTCCACGACTTCAGTCTTCTTGGAAACCTCTTGCACGCACTCCTTGCGGAAACCCTTCAACCTCGATTGAGTGTTGAAGTCTCTCGACTCTGTGCACACCTTACAGAAGCAGTCTTTTAACACCTCACTCAGGTTCGCAACCCTGAGACTTTTATCTGGCCTGCGCACTCCTTGCGCGACACTGTGCCTAACTGCACCTCTAAGACGAATGAGAACAAAAGCTATCTCTACCTTAACCCTTTTGTCAACGCACTCCTTGTGGACAATTCGACTGCACTCCTTGCAAGAATCCTCTGGCTCAAATAGAGAAACAATTGAAACTCATTCACTCTTCCTTTCAGACTTCAGTTCCACCATGAAATCACATACACAACATATGAAAGAAAATGTATGACAGGAAGCAAACATTCATGAGCATAACATCAATACACAGAGAAACAACACAAACCATGAATTTGAATCAAAACTTTCTTCTATTAATTCAAATATCTGTACATGGGTGTTCTTCATACAATTCTCTGCATGCTCTTCTCTTCCTCCAGAATTGATAATTTTACAATGATACAATGAGGGTGTCTATATCCATTTTCCCTCTTAGACTCTAAAGCTATCAAATCTAAAATTAAATTCATATCTACCAGCATTAACTATATTAAATGTCGACTATCTACCTAAGGATGATAGCTTATCCGCTCAAGGTCCATTACAATATACAAGTGCGCCTCATTAAATTTTCACATTAATGTTCGCGCAACAATTTCAAGGTGAAATCCAAAAAGAAATTTGCTGGCTTGTCCAGCTGTCCTCCGCTTCCGCGCTGGCTTGCTTGATGAGTTGGCGATGCTTCTGCATCACTGAACATAGTAACATCGTAATAGATTGACCCTTCTAATACACTATGACTCTTAACCCCTATAACCCTTGATCTCTTAATTCACCCTTTTTATTTATTTCAAATTATTATTATGATGCATTTAGAAAAGTATGAGGTTAATTAATATGTCATTTATGGTCAACAATATMTTTGGMATTAAAGTATCATGTCATGGTATAAAATATCGATCACTATAACCCTCCTTGGACATAGTATACCCCCCAATCTCCATGAACCTTGAATTAAATGGTCTCCCCTAACCCAATCACCCCCTCACACATTATGACCCAAAAAATCATGTTAACCCCTAAGGCACTATGACCACTAACCATTAAGCCACTAATATGCTATGACCTCTAATAATTATGGTCCTAGACATTGTGTACCCACTGATCCCTATGAACCTTGACATGCCTAACCCTTGAAATGATCAGCATGTTTCATTAAGAAACCATGAAGACATGAAGCCCCTAAGAAATTATAATCTCAAACACATTAGTCCCCTATAAATGCATTATCACCTAGAAGACAGTATTATCTCAAACAAACTAACCCTCTCATACACTGAACCCTTAATACATTATTACTTTGAACACACTAACCCCCTAATAGAATTGATCATTGATCCATTTGATCCTTGATGAAATCACCTCCTAATAATTATGACTTTGAACACAATGAATCCCTATTATATGATAACCCCCAATCAATATCAACTTGAGCATGGTATACCCTTTGATCCCTATGACTCTTGAAACAATCAAACCTAGTGAACATAGTGTGACCTCAAACACACTAAAAAATGAATACATTATGGATCTAAACATAGTAACATCATAATAGATTGACCCTACTAATACACTATGACTCTTAACCCCTATAACGCTTGATATCTTAATCTACCCTTTTTATTTATTTCGATTTTATTATAATGCATTTAGAAAATTATGAGGTTAATTAATATGTCATATATGGTCAACAATATATTAGACATTAAATTATCATGTCATGGTATAAAATATCTATCACTATAACTCCCCTTGGACATAATATACCCCCCAATCTCCATGAACCTTGAATTAAATGGTCTCCCCTAACCCAATCACTCCCTCACACATTATGACCCAAAAAATCATGTTAACCCCTAAGGCACTATTGCCACTAATAACTAATCCACCAATATGCTATGACCACTAATTATTATGGTCCTGGACATTGTGTACCCCGTAATCCCTATGAACCTTGGCATGCCTAACCCTTGAAATGATCATCATGTTTCATCAAGAAACCATGAAGACATGAACCCCCTAAGAAACTATAATACCTAACACGCTAGTCCCATATAAATGCATTAACCCCCTAATAGAATTTGATCATTGATCCATTTGATCCTTGATGAAATCACCTCCTAATAATTATGACTTTGAACACAATAAATACCTATTATATGATAACCCCCAATCAATATCAACTTGAACATGGTATATCCTCTGATCCCTATGACTCCTGAAACAATCGCCCCCAGTGAACATAGTGTGACCTCAAACACACTAGAAGATGAATACATTATGGTTCTGAACATAGTAACATCATAATAGATTGACCCTTCTAATACACTATGACTCTTAACCCCTATAACCAGCCTTGATCTCTTAATTCACCTTTTTTATTTATTTCAAATTATTATTATGATGCATTTAGAAAAGTATGAGGTTAATTAATATGTCATTTATGGTCAACAATATCTTTGGCATTAAAGTATCATGTCGTGGTATAAAATATCGATCACTATAACCCTTCTTGGACATAGTATACCCCCCAATCTCCATGAACCTTGAATTAAATGGTCTCCCCTAACCCAATCACCCCCTCACACATTATGACCCAAAAACTCATGTTAACCCCTAAGGCACTATGGACACTAACCATTAAGCCACCAATATGCTATGACCACTAATTATTATGGTCCTGGACATTGTGTACCCCCTAATCCCTATGAACCTTGGCATGCCTAACCCTTGAAATGATCAGCATGTTTCATTAAGAAACCATGAACCCCTTAAGAAACTATAATCCCAAACACACTAGTCCCATATAAATGCATTAACCCCCTAATAGAATTTGATCATTGATCCATTTGATCCTTGATGAAATCACCTCCTAATAATTATGACTTTGAACACAATGAATCCCTATTATATGATAACCCCCAATCAATATCAACTTGAGCATGGTATACCCTTTGATCCCTATGACTCTTGAAACAATCAACCCTAGTGAATTAATTCATTAATATTGTTTGATTGTAGAATTCTTCATGTGGGTCGTATTTGAGTCTCAAAACCCTCCCATAGTTTCAAGGCATGCATCTACTATAACGATGTCAATTTTTGGTGCATGCAAGCACAAACTAAAAAAATTTCAACGTTGGCCCCATTTCGTGGCAATATTTTCAATTGCACACACCTTTCAATCTAGTCAAAGTTGATCTATTAATGTCTCTTGTTACTGTGGGGTTATAAAGCCTCATGATCCCAATGACCACATGCCTCCAACCTTTTGATATAATGATCATTGGGTGACAACATTTATGAAGGGTGACGACTAAGACTAGGGTTTAGGGTTTAGATGATGAATTGATGATGGAAGAAAGTGGGCGTGTGAGTCAAATTTGAGTCCAGAAACCCCTCCCATATCGTAAAGGCATGCAAATAGTCTATCCATGTCAAATTTCAATGCATTCAGAAACAGTTTAAAAAAATGTCAATGTTGGCCCCATTCATAGGTCACCGTTGCCCGTGTCTAGTCCTAGTACAATTTCCTTGTAAAATTTGTATAATATATTTGGAGAATGATAATTTTGAGAATGATAATGATGAATTGATGATGGAAATAACTACATCATTGGTATGATTAGGCATAGTCGTGCAGAGCTCCTCTTGGTTTTGATAATAGTTCATTCCCTACTAAATAGGGGCAACCACGTGAAGGTGGAAGCTCTAATTATGCCCCCCCCCTCCCCCTCACATCACTCTCAATTTATCCATATTACCTAATTTGAAATTCTAAAGAACATGTATCATATACTATATTATACAAAATAAACACATATAAAGATCATATAAAAGATATAAACGCATACCTCTTCTTTTCAACAATTAAATATCATACATCTTCTTCTTCATCCAGCTCAACATTTGTATCAGGATATGGTTCAAAATCGATATTGGTGAAAGGCTCATTCCTATCAACATCATCATCAACATCATTTTCGCTTCTATAGTTATCGATATCATCAATGAGATCGTTGTCTCCTACATTTGGATGATCAACTTCTTCAACTTCTTCGTTTGACACATCGACTACATGAGACACCTGCTCCTAATCTTCATAATCATGATCTTCTTCCTCGTTATTATTTTCATCCTCGGCTACATGATTGTACTTTACTGGTCTTCCTCTTGGATCATATCTAACAACGTATGACCAACCAACTTTACCAGGTACCTCTGAGTAAAATACTTGCTCACATTGACTTGGAAGAACATAAGGCTTTGTACCTGGTTCAAATTCCCTTGTATTAACCATGGTAAATCCATTATCATGCTCAATAACAGTTCTTTCAGGATCACATTCATGCATCCGTAGCCTATACCATTTAACCTCAAACAAAACTATTTTAAAGGAATTAAAATCACACTCAATTATATCCTCCAAATGGCCATAGTACCTATTCTCAGTTTCTTCCAAATTTCTGTCACTTCTAGAGGAAATGTTGGTGACCTTAAACACTGCAGTTATCCAACAATCCGAGGTTTTCATCTTATCATCCAACATTTTGATACGAAATTTACGACCATTACACCACATAGCCTTGTGATGTTTCAACTGCAACATGGACAACACGTAAAAAATAAATTGCGAATTAATAATCCTCATATAGGACTTACTAAATATATATTTCAATAATTAAACAAACCAAATACATTGAAAAATTGGGAAAAAACTAGGAAAATGTGGGTAACAAATTTAACTTGTCTGTTTATCTT
>ML779375.1:1839811-1856635 GCA_009831015.1 Picea engelmannii
GGTCTAATTGCCTCCCGCTCTGGAGGTTTGAAGTAACCTTTAAATACCAATTGTCTCCTGGGAGTTGTGTCAACACATGTTCCCTCAGATTGACCTTTAAGGTTACCAAGGAGAAGATACGTGGTCTCCTACTCAAGGCATCTATGACCACATTTTCCTTTCCCTTGATGTACGAAATACCAAAATTGTACTCACTCCATCGCCTTTGCTTGGCATTCATATCTTGAGTGAAGAGATGTTTTAAACTTTGATGGTCCGTTTTGAGCTCAAAGTTCCACCCCACAAGATAGTGCCTCCAAATTTTTAGAGCTAGCATTACATCTGCCAACTCTAAATCATGAGTCGCGTATAACTCTTTGTGTTTCTTCAACTTCCTTGATGCATAGGCTATCACTCCTCCATCCTGCATTAGCACAGCCCCCAACCCTTAATTTGAGGCATCCGTGCAGACTGTGAAGTCCTTTTCCATATCCAGCACTCGTAGAATTGGTGCACTAGTTAGTAACCTCTTAAGCTCAATGAATGCACTATCACATTCTTTCGTCCAATCATACCTGACCCCCTTGCATTGCAAGGTGGTGATTGGTTTCGCTATTTTTGAGAATCCTTCTACAAATCTCGTGTAATAACCTGCTAGCCCCATGAAGCTTCTCACCTCATGGGCATTTTTCGGCACTGGACACTCCATAATGGCCTTTACTTTTTCTAGGTCCACGGAGATTCCTTCGCCGGAAATGATATGACCTAAATAGTGAATCTCTTTCTGGAAGAAGGAACACTTTGACAACTTCCCATACAATTTGTTCTCTCTAAGGTAGGACAACACTATTCGCAAGTGTTCCTCATGTTCTCTTTCATTCTTGGAATAAATGAGGATGTCATCTAAAAATACTTGTACAAAATGGTCTAAGTACTTCCGGAATACGTCGTTCATGAGGCTCATGAATACTGTTGTCGCATTGGTCAATCCGAAAGGTACTACAACAAAATCGTAATGTCCAAACCGAGTTCGGAAGGCAGTTTTTGGGATATCACCTTCCTTAATCCTTAACTAATGATACCCTGATCGCAAATCGATCTTTGAGAATACCGTTGCTCCTTTCATCTTATCGAAGAGGTCATCTATTCATGGCATCGGGTACCTATTTTTCACTGTAGCATGGTTCAAGTCCCTGTAGTCTATACACAGTCATAAGGATCCATCCTTCTTCTTTAAAAAAATTACCGGTGCGCCCCAAGGTGAGACACTGGGCCTTATTATCCCTAAGTCTAGTAACTCTTTCAACTGCATTTGCAACTCACAAAGTTCTGGCACTGTCATCCGATACGGATTTTTGGAAATTGGTTCTGCACCAAGTTTTAGCTCAATAGTAAAATCAAGATCCCTCTCAGAAGGTAACCCTAGTAACTCGTTCGGAAAAACATATTTAAATTCTGACAATACCGGGCACTGATCCAATGAGGGTCCCTTCCTTTCATTCACTACTTCCACTACATAAAGTTGACACCCTTGCCTCAAGCATCGCTTAAGCTTCATAGTTGATATAAAGCGTAATGACACTTTTCTCTGTACACCCTAGATCTCTACTGGTCTTCCTTCATCGTCGACACAAAGCACCCTCTTTGCGAAACAATCTACCAAAGCTCGATGGGCTGCTAACCAATCCATTCCAATGATTAGGTCATATGCCCCGAGAGCAGTGACGTATACCTTCAACCTGGTAGTGCACACTCCCAGGTCTACTATACAATTATCGACACTAGGTCCTACCGCTTGTTTTTCCCCCGAAGCCATCTCGACTTGTTTAAAGTCATCGTGCTCGTAAGCTGCCAACCCACTCTTTTCTAATGCAGATGGTGGAATGAAACTATCCGTCGCACCAGAATTAAACAAAATCTTAACATTGATATGATTTAGCGTACCTGATGACTCCACCACCGTGGATTGATGTTCGGCCTGGCGATTATTAACTACTGCATAAATCTAGTGGCTGCTACTTGCTCTTCCCATCAGGGCCTTTCCTTCTCTATGCACAATCTTGATTATAACTCTGGGTAGTTACGCTGGTAACAGTGTCCTCCACGTCCCCAACAAGTAACACGGGATTGAACCTGCGCACGGTTCTGTGACTGTCTCTAAAACGAGTTCCTTTCCCCAGAACCCCTGCCCCTACTAGTTGTTCCATGAGATGGCTGTGGACCTGTATGCATCGTTGGCGATGAACGAGATGCTGCACTTGCTGCCATTAAAATCCCTGCAACTACTCTCCTTGGTGCAACTCTATTACCCTTAATCTATTTAAGTATATGAGTTTATTTGTAAAGACTCAGGAGGGCGCATTGATGTTAGTGCTCTTCTCAAGGCACTCCGCTTGGTGGGTGGTCTCGGGTTCAAAACCCATGGACCCTCTAATATTTTAATTAACTTTTAATGTAGTTTAACTTTACACTAAATTATAATTTAGGTTAATTTAGGGTAACCACTTAATTAACTTTTAATTAATTTAATTAATTTAACCTAATTTAGGGTAACCACTTAATTAACTTTAAATTAATTTAATTAAATTAATCCTAAATTATCTTTAAATTAATTTAAATTAGGTTAATTATCTTTACACTAAAATAAAAATTTAAACGAACACACACAATTTATAAAACTTTTTTTTTTTTTAACTAAATAATAGAAGAAAATCAAAATAATTTAAAACAAGTGCAGGCACGCATGGATTCCATGTGCCCACCTTGCTTCCTCCAGTGCCCCTCCCTTATCTTAACCCTAACCTTTTTCGCCGTAACCCTAATTCCTCTTTTCCTCTTCATCTCTTCTTGAGAGGTCTCTGGTTACCTAGTCGGCCGCCATGGCTTTCTCTCATGGCTTCTCCTCCTCGTTTGTCAGGTGTTTGGTTTCTGGCATTGGTCGTTGGCTTGTATTATGTGTGTTGTTTTGCATTGAGCTCGCAGACTTGTATTTCCAGGGTTTTTTTTGTTTTGTGTAGTGTTTGCAGGTCGCATGAGCTCTCTCTCTGGCTGCGTTTGGTGCGTGTTGCCTGTTTAGTGTGATTTCAAGGTAGCTTGCCTATGGTATGGGCTAGATTTAGTCTCTGGTCATTTTGGACACGTTAAATGTGACTCATGGTCATTTTGGACTGGAAGTAAACTAGGACGGGCAAGGCTAAAATAAATCTCGTAGCTTTAAATTTTATTTTTTTTAGCTTTATTTCTTAAGATTTACTATAATTATTTTTCTAAATTTTTTTTAAGGACTTTGCAAAGATATTTCAAGAAACTTTACAGAACCTACAGTATCTCTTTTTTTTTTTTTTTTTAATTATTTATCCCAGGACTTGGATAGTTGTCTTTGGACAGTTTTGTAAGTTGTCGACTGGAATTTTAATTGTAATTTGATGAGAATGGCCATTACACAGCAATGTGTACGCGCTTTATATGAAAATGGAAAATAAGGGGCTGTAGGGGATATCATCTGGGGATTTGTTCTTTATGGGACATATCAATTGCGAAGTCTTATCTATCGAAGCCTTCTTGCGCTGAGTTCGACTCTGAGCTTATCACTGAAACATAACGTTTTGCGCACTGAACTGCACTTGGTATATGTTCAATGGTCGTAGTCGTTTGGTCAACGGTCTTTTCCCCTTTCCTTTGTGAATGTCGCTCGCCTTCCGGATCGTAACTATAAAATGGAGTTCTAAGAGTCAAGTCTCCCGACCCCAATAGATCACCAAGGCCTTCCAACCTGTCAGTAAGAGCAAAACCCCACAGAACAAACGCTTCACTGACGGGATAGGGTGTTTCATTTCAATCCTGTATGCAAAGGTGTGTGGATAGAATCGGGGTGAGTTAAGGTATGACTCCAAGATATCCTTAATTACTTCGTTAATAGGGCTTTGGTCAATACTTCGTTAGAGAGGCATGAGTCCATCCCATGAACCAACTTTCTATGTCTTTTTGTGTCTTTAACCATTCTCGGAACACCATTCCTGGTCCTTCTCAGAACCTTTTCCCATATGTGCTTTCTTGTTTGTTTTCTTGTATGTATTTTGCATTACTGTCCACTCTGCTCATATCAACGCACCACAAAAGCAGTGATTTTGTCAGTATACATTAGTTTATTATTTCTTTTATTTCGTTGTTCTATGACTATATGTAGCTCAGATGTATTACATGTGGTAGATGCCTTGGGCACTCCCTCACTACTTGTGCTCTGTTTATAGATGTGTTTTAGTTGCACTGACAGTTTTTGATTGCTTGAGGACATTAATTTTATTTCATATATATATAATCACAATCAATTAGAAACTATGTTTTTTTTTTATCAGCTTATCATTTTTAATTACTGACTGTTAATCATGAACTTAGCAATGGTCTTTCCGCACAGACATAGCAGTTAGATGCACTTCTTAAAGCTCTAGGTAATCATTGTGGAAACCAAACTTTTCTCTACCGTCTTGACCTGCAATCGCAGAAAAGCTCAAAAATTTTGCAGGTGTACAATGAATTAACGCCTCTAACTGAGGAGTCCATTGGTATGTTCTATCTTCCCCGCTGCATATGTCAATTCATAAATTATTTTCATTTTAAGCTTCTACTTTTAAATTGATTTTTTTGTTGTGTATAATGTATTAAACATTTCTTGCATAGGTTATATCTCACGAGAAGAGGGGCAAGGTTTAGTTATCACAGTATTCACGCTCTAGCCTGAGAACCATAGTTCTTCTTCCTGATTTGTGTGCTGGGAGGAGGAATCATGTCCTAAAGGGGAAGAATATTCCCTTGCTACCATAGAAAATATTTGGAGGGAATTAGGGGCCGCAAATGCCCAAGATCATTATTTTGTAAAACGAATGCTAAAACTTAGGAAAGATTATGAATTGATCGGTCGCTTTTACTGAGGCAGTCTACCATGATACACTTGAATCTGAGTTTTATTATTATAGGAAAGATAGATAGAATTGAATTAACTTTCTTTTATGGCAAGCCAAAAGTCCTTTCTACAAATGGAAGAAGAGCCCTTAGTCGCCGGGGGCTCACTCAAAGCAGGAAATTATTTCAGAACAAGCGCTTAAGTGGTTAAAACAAAACAAGAAGCTTAACACACTGAGATCCATAGGTCTTTCCATCAATAGAATAGGAAGAGGATAGGAGGGAGAGACTTTTGTTTGATCAGCTGAGACAGAAACAATAGTTACCGTTGGTGAGTTGGTTTCTATTTGTAGTTTTTAGCGTGAATTCCAATATTTTTTTTTTTTTAAGTTTTCTTCTTGCATATTTTACTTGCAACAGTTAAATACACTAGCTTTTAGTCAGAGACATTTGAGTCATATCTTGCCAGGTCTTGTACAGTGTCAACAAGATTTGTTTATCATTCTTTGAAGTTTGTGCAACATATAACATTTTCAAGTTAATGCTCACTTTGCCTATATTGTTGTTTGCTTTATTTTTGGAAGTTTATGCAATTTTAATGCTCACTTTGCCTATATTATTGTTTGCTTGATCTTTTCCACAGTTTTTGTTCTGAGCCGGGATGAATCTTTCTTTGAATGTCTAATTCAAACAACTTTCCCAACACATTTGAATTAGGCTCTTGTGCGGGTTATTTACTGTAAATCAACCTTTGTAATTGTAACAACCCTAGTTGCTTGTTTTACTTTGGTAAATTTGTTTTTTACGTTTTCAATTTGTATTGCATTTATTTTTATATTTGTGTTCAAATTTCTATGTTTGGTTTGCAGGTTAGGCGTAGTTGGAGTTTTGGCCCTCAGGCCCAGATTTCAAACAAAAGCTCTGATACCATGTGTAGAGACCCAGCTTAATTAAATACAAAATCTTAATTCAATTAACATATAATTTCCTTCTCAGACATAAATTATTCATTCACATAATAAGCATAAATATTTTGCATAAGTTAAAATCTATCTACAGCATGGAAATAACTCAACAATTCACCATAAAATACCTACTTCTGATGCTAATTCCCGTCGATATGGTTGTCCCTTCCCTGCTGCCTTGCTGTTGTCTTGCCTAGCCTGATGCACTGACCAACACTGCCCAAACCGACTATCCTCCCAGCCATCTAGGAGCAACATGTCCAGCTCCCTAGCTCCAGGAAACCGAAAGGAATCCTGGCCCCCGTGCCCAAAATCCCTAGCAACCCAGTGCCCCCTACAATGATACTCACAGTCTGCAGAACTCTCCCACAGAAACATAAAAACCAATCCAAGAAACCAGTATTCCCATCCCCCTCCAAAATGCTTCCTCCTGCCAAAATAAAATCCTCCTCCCAAAAGAATGCCTTCCACCGTAAGGCTTTCTCCATCATATTCCCCCTTCACCGACTCTTCCTTTCATTAATTTCCTTATCCCTTTATTTATTATCTTATCCCCTTGTATTTATTATCTTATCTTATCTTATCCTTACATTTAATGTCCTATCCCCTCCCGTATACGTAAGTCTTAATAAATTAAATTATTAACCCCATTAATTCTTTACTCACATAATTAAAGAGTCGATTAATAATTAATTAATCATTGATAGTTATGAACAAATAATTAATGATAATTAATTAGTTAATATTATATAAGAAATAATTATTGTTTAGCTAATATCTTAGGACAATCAGATTATCAATTAATTATAACTAATAATCCTATATATTTATTTAAGCAGGGTCGTTACAGAATATACTAACTAGATCCAAAAACCAAAGACATGAAATATGGTACTACACATATTATAATATATTATCAAGGAAAAAACAAGCTAAATGAAATTTGGACATTTGAACAAAAATTTACAAGTTAAATGAGTACATCAATAAAAAATAACATACTAACCTTGCAAGCTCATAATCCAAGCTATGTAGATCGAGAATTGAATTTGTTCAACTGGTGGGTGACAGAAAAAATAAACAGCTCAAACAAAATCCAAGAACAGTTTCGCAACTATAGCAATTGTGTCGCAAAGTCTCTTAAAGTCACGTATATATATAGATCAAATAGTCAACTAGCCATTAACATCGACCAATAAGATAAGCAAAATGTTTGTCGATATTGCCACGAAAGTTCGTCGTTATTGCGACGAAAATCCTGACTAGATTTAAAAAAAAAAATCGTGGATATTGTGACGAACTTTCGTGGAAACATCGACGAAAATCCTGCCCTGTTTAAAAAAAAAGATGAAACTAGTGGAAGCGTGGAAAATTTTCGTGGAATAATCCGCCCATATGTAGTAGTGATAAATGAGAAACTAGATAGACCATGTATCTAGTCAATTTGTATGAAGTTGAGTAAGATGAATGTGTGGATACACTTAGATTTCACCTACCTATCACTTAGTTCCCCAATGAGACCCCACAACAAAGTGAAATGGTTCCTAGAACTTACACACATTGGGAAAAATTCTTTGGTAGAAAAGAAAGGTAACCAATAGCTAACATCCATTCTCAATCCTTCCCTAGACTCAACATGGAGGTGGAAAATATATGGGAATAGAAACACACTACTAGAGGATGTGCAACACTACTTGAGAGAGAGAAGCTAATGAAAATTACTAGAGGAAGGAACACTCTCTAGATAGAAGCCATGCATTGTGTTGATGTAGACCCCATCGAACCTCGTTGAAGGCCCAAAACAAGTAATTTTCAATACCAAAGAAGGTAGAGATGCTACTTGGAAATCCCAACTATGAATTTTATGCTATTGTACCTTGATGGACCCAATTGAGGGATGATTATGCATAAAGAGGGAATGTGCACTAGTAGATACAAAAATTTTCACCCTTATTAAACCAAGAATGTGTTTTTGTCTATTCAAACTTCACTATACACCATCGAAGGGACTAAAATATATTAAGAGAGAGAATGAAATACTGGGGTAACCAAGCTTGTTGATTGCACAAGGGGACATTGCACATTTTCTTCTCTAAGACTTCACTAGACCATACCGAAGGAAGGAAAACATCCAATAAGCCAAAAGAGATTGTTGGATGCACTGGGGTGAATGGGAAAGGAAACAACTAGTGCATTTTGTCCTCCAAACAATAGATATGCATTCATTTTACTAAATTTATCCTTCTAAGGATAAAGCTCATTTTTTGGGAGGGCGTTGCATGTTTTGGCATGCACTTTCCTTCTTTATCTTTAAGAGGAAAGGCATTTCTCTCCTTAATATCTTTCTTCATTCTTTGATGCCCATTATTTCTTTCTCTAGCTTATTTACTTGTAGGTTGTTTTTCAGACGCGGTGAAACATTGTTGAAAACCAAGGAAGCATGTCGTAATCATATGCATCTCTAGAAATTGATTTTGGTGAGAGAAAATGAGTTTTTCCTTTAGGAGCATGCATTAGCCTTCATAATCCATTAGCATTGCCAATGGATAATAAAAAAACATATCAACATCTTTCTTGGATATCTGTTGGATTCATTACAAACTCAAGAGGTTGGTTATTATTCTCTTGTGATTTATTATGGAGTGGGTTAATCATTTCTTTCATTTTCTGGCTCATAGCCTCCTTGAGCAATGTGTTGCTTTTCTGGGATGATCTAGCTTGGATATCTTACCATTTCTAGTGCTTGAATGATGTGTTGCAAGTCTCAAATCTCTCAATCCTTCTAGTTATTTATTAACAGTTTCCATGGTATTGTTAAGGAATGCTTGCTGACGAAACATTATTACATCGAACTACATGCATCTTATCAAAGTTTTTTAAACTTTATTTCCTTCATTTCTTGAGCCCATGTTGTTTTCTTACTTTTCATTTGTAACGACCTAAGCTAGATTAGTTTGTTGTATCATCAAGCATATGGGAGAAAAATCTTCATGATTTTGAGAGAGTGGGAAAGAAATGGATTTAGTTCAATCACTGTCCATCCCGGTGATCATAAGCTTGAGATCTCATATTGATTATTGAATGTTATTATTAACTTTTAAGCCTCTTTGATACCGTTTTGTTTGTTTTTTATTATTTTTTTAAAACACCTACAGGTCATCGGTCTTCTGACGTCTCTAGTGTCATTTCCATAGCGTAAACGTCGCAGTTGAGACATCGTTGATATATCTTACACGTTGGAAGACTGACGTTACCTTTCGTCAATCTTCCGATGTTACTAGCGTCGTTGCTATGGCGTCAATGTCGCAGGTGAGATGTCGTTGATATATCATACATGTCAGAAGATTGACGTTACCTTTTGTCAGTCTTTCGACATCACTAGCGTCGCTGCCATGGCATCAACGTTGCAAGTAAGATGTCGTTGATATAACATACATGTAAGAAGACATATGTTACATTCTGTCGGTCTTCCGACGTTTCTAGCGTTGCTACCATGGCATCAACATCGTAGGTGTGACGTCACAAGTGAGACGTCCCAACATCGTTGTAGAGACGTCTATAGTGGGCTTGGACAGTAAAGTTCAAGACGACACGTGTCTGCATGAAACATCACAACAGAGACGATCTCTGTGTCGTCGGAAAAGAGACGTCATGTGAAACGATGTTTGAGGGGGTTTGATGTTTGTCGTTCTCCTGGCAATATAAAGTAACAATTTCTACGAACACATTGTCGGAATTTGACCCAAATGTACTAGTAACATGATATGTACATGTATCTGCATATGTAACATGTAAAGGGAATATCTTTGTAAGCCCTAGATAGACATGCATATCCCTTTTCCATGCGTCCCCGATGACTTGGATTATTTGTTCAGTATAATGGAGAACCTCTGTTATAAGCACTTGGAGGAGTAGGCCATGTGTTGCTTGGATGCTCTATGAGTAGACCATGTTGGTTGTAGACTCTGGAAGGTGCTTAGAAACCTGAAGTTTTATGTACACTCAGGGAGAGTTCATCAATAAGTTGAATGAATCATGTTCCTGAAGGACATCTTACTAGATCGACGGTTGCAATGATTATATGGAATTTGATAATTTGGTGATGTCTACATGATCGAGGTACAAAATGTAAGTTCCGGGTTGGACTAGATATAGACTTGGTTGATTAAGAGTGTCTTCGATTTATGGTGAGCATTTGTTGTAGAGGACTAGATGATGATAAAGACTAGATTAATATATGATAATTGATTGTAAGAGAATGTTTCATTGTTATTGTTATCGGTTATTGAGTAGTAGAATTTTTATTGGTTGTTGTGTGGTAGAGTTAGTTTCTACTTAAAAAGTTTTGCTTCTTAGATTTAGGAGGTTGTTAGATATAATCTAATATAAGAGATTCTCTTCAGCTCATGTTTTTGTGCTTGGAAACTATGTCCACTCTTCCATTTCTTTATAATTTATGTAGCCATATTATATCACCAAGATGGAACGATGTTTAACACGTTGGGTATTTTGTGGTGATCCACATAGACATTTTGAGAACGTGGGAGGAACATGTGTAGCATTTAAAGACTTCATGAATCTCTTACACATCTACCAACTCTAGGTCAAGCGATGAAAGTCTTTTCTTTTGGAAGGATTCCATTCCTCACTTAGGGTTTGTCATCGATCCACCCTGATCCCCAGAACATTGTTGCACTGCTCAACTGGATGAAGCCTCAGATTACGGCTACTTTGAAGGGGAATGAATTTCCACCACAAATTCATCCACCATTTTTCACAATTTGTGACCTTTGCACTAGATTTCCAGTAAAACATTGTTTTCCTGGAACCCTGAGGTCGAACAAGCCTTCCAACTATTAAAAGACGACTTACACACAAAACCTGTATCGCGGTTACCAAATCGAGAACAATCTTTTGAGATAGAAACATAGCTTTCCAATACACAATTAGCGTTGTTCTCAAATACAGGAGGTCACCCTGAGGCTTATCACTCAGAGAGTCTCACAGAAGCCCAAGTTCAATAAATAATTCTATGATCTCGTCCAGGTTTTAAAGCAATGGAGACACTACGTTCTTGGGAAGGAAATAGTTCTCCATACAGAGCATCATTCATTGATATTTTGAACTCCCAATCAAAATTCTAGAAGCATCAACACTTGAAATGGGCCTTGTATATAAAGGTAGTTCCAACAATGTAGCCGATCTTTTAAGCTTCCCTCTAGTTCGTGCACTTCACCTCCTTGATTTTCATTTCGTAGCATAGGAGGACTGGAAACCGTAATATGCTACTGAGCCCATTTTCAGCCCTGTGATACAAGCCTTACAAGTGTCCACAGAGATCAATCAAACCCTCTTTTATATTACTTCTTACACAAGATATTACTTTTCTGCAAAGCTTGTTCTTCATTATATGGGAGCTATTTCGAGACAACAAATACCCTGTAGTGGCCGAAACACTATTTTTTCTGGCACTATTTTTTCTGGCCCTCCATGCAGAAGCACGATCAATACTACATCCAACGCTGCACCGTCTGTGTTGAAATGGTGCCAACGAATTTCCCAACAAATAATGTGGGCGGTTTTCAATTCCTAACATTCAGCGTTCACTTGAGACAAATCAACTAAACATAGATGTTTCGTTAGAGGCGCATTTATTTTATGTAACTGTTTCAAGATATTGTTTTTGTTGTAAGACCATATACGCTGATAGATGCATAGAGTTGAAGTTTTGGAAGTCTATACATGTTGGTTGTTGTAATTCTCTCTTGAACAATAATAAAACCAAATTTCATTGCCTCATGGATGTTTCCCTTGTGAAGGTTTTTACCACATAAAATACAATGTTAATTGTGTGATTGTTTTTGTCTATGTTTTGTTTACTTGTTGCCAATTAAATTTGTGCGATTTGTGCTTTTATTGTGCAACAAGTGGTGTCAAAGCAGGTGCGCCAAGCAATCCGAGTAGATATTCATGAATTCAAGAACAAGGCAAGTTCAAATTTGCATCTAGAAAATTTGATTCGAGCGCTGGAAGAGTTTAAGGCAGTATTTCTTATCGAGACGCTCCCTAAGGAGTATTAGAGGAGCGTCCTTGCTCCCAAACTTGTGAAATTCATTTTTTCCACACACAGACGCTCCCATTGTAAGGCCCAAGGAGCATCCCTAGAAGGACGTTCCCTGTATAACTGTAGAGGAGCGTCCCAGACTCCCTATGTATAACTGTGGGGGAGCATCCCACTTCAATTATCCTTATGTGGGGGAGTGTCCCACTTCAATTCTACTTCAATATGGATGTTGATCATTTGGGGGCTTCAACAAATGGCTAAGGTACAAAGTTCGAAGTTTGAAGCGGAAAATTTAATGGAAAAACAACATTGAGCAGCTTAAGATGAAGGATCTTCTTGTGCAACAAGGTTTGCAAAAAGCATCGGAGGGTAGGAAAAAGAAACCAACATCCATGACGAATGAGGAATGAGAAGATATGGACACAAGAGATATCAACACTATTCGTCTATGCTTGGCAAATGATGTTTTGTTTAACATTGTAGGAGAGGAAACAACAACAGGCTTGTGGACCAGATTAGAAGGTATGTACATGACAAAGTATTTAACGAATAAAATCTATTTGAAGAGGAAGTTGTATAGTTTGTGGATGAAAGAAGGTATGAAAGTTGTTGACCATTTAAGTACCTTTAATACCCTTATAGTTCAATTGGCTAGTATGGAAGTAAAACTCGAAGATGAAGACAAGGCAGTGACACTATTATGTTCATTGCCCGAGTCTTGGGATCATTTAGTTACCTCTATAAGCTTTAGCTCAATAGATGTTCTTAATTATGACTCTTTTGTGGGAGCTTTGTTGGTTGAGGACATGAGGAGAAAAGACATGAGGAGAAAATCCAGTCAAGAAACCTCAACTTCTGAGGCAATGGTGGTTAGAGGGTGATCCAAAGAAAAAGAGCCAAATCAGAGAGGTTCTTCCATATCTAAGTCAAGAGGGAGGAAGGGTAAACTTAAATCTGGTACTGTGGCAAATACGGACATCTCAAGAAGGATTGTTGGAAAAGGCAACATGCCTCAAAAGAGGATTCAACAAAAGAAGCAAAGGAAGTGAATTCAGCTGAATCAACAGGTTTAGGTATGACTTATGAGGTTTTGTCTATATGTAATGCTTCACTTCATGATCAACATTGGTTGTTAGAATCCGATGCATCAAATAATATGTGTCTACACAAACATTGGTTTTCTACATACCAACCTATAAATGATGGGCTTGTATTTATGGGAAATGATATTTCCTATTAGATTGTTGGGATTGGTAGCATCTGAGTTAAAATGTATGATGGTTATGTAACGACATTAACATATGTGAGGCATGTACCTGAACTTAGAAAGAACTTGATATCTTTGGGAGTCCTAGATTTTGCTAGATACAAGTGTACAGTTCAAGGTGGAGTTCTGGAAGTGTTCAAAGGCATCTTACAGGTCATGAAGCAGAACATGATCGGGAATCTTTATCATCTTGAAGGAAGGAATGAGTCAATTCAAGCAACAACAATATCTGAAAGTGCAAGTGACTCCACTCGTTTATGGCATCAATGTTTGGGTCATATGAGCGAGAAAGGACTTAAGGTAATTGTGTTGGACAACTGAGAGGGGGGGTGAATCAGTTGCTATTGTGCTTAAACAATTTTTCCCTTTTAAACTCTTTACATAACACTCAATGACGATCAAAATAATGCAAAAATGTAAGCAATAGAATATACAACATCAATCACACACATGAAATATACAGAGACAGATATTTCATGAGGAAACCCATAAAGGGAAAAACCGCTTCTTCTTGATATGATAAGTAATCTTTATTTTATGTACATTATCATTCTTATGAGCTCCAACTCCTCTTGAGGCTACAATCTCTGTTTTACAAGCAACAATTTGTTGAGAGCACCTGGTTTCTCTAGCGCCCACTAGAAGGAAGCACCAACTCCCTGGTTTCTCTAGCACCCACTAGAAGGAAGCACCAACTCCCTAAGTGTTCTAGCACCAACTAGATGGAAGCACCAACTTCCAGCCACACAGGTGTTGATGCCAAAAGACTAGAGAGTCTCAAGCATCAACATTTTCAACCTCCCATGGGGCTAGACGAGAAGAAGCGAGAATATTACCCTACGCTTAAAGCCCCAGACAAGAACGCGTATTGAACTCTTGACTAACTTTCCACTAACCTACAATCCAAACATAGATTTCTTTGTCTTATAATTTAACTTTTGACATTTTTTATTTTTATGTGATTTTATGATTTTGTGCTATTTGTAATCCAATTATTTCTATGTAAGGTTTTATACAATAGAAGTAATAAAAAAAAATTAATAAAGAAAAACAAATGATAAAAGTAGAAGCAATGTTTTTGTTTATTTTAACAAAAGGTAAATTAAAATAAAGCTAACTAAAATACAAAAGTTACTAAACTATACTAGATTTAAAGTAACCCAATTTTTAAGAAAAAACTTATGACACTAATTTAAAGCATATGGTGAGGCAATATTTTCTTGATATAACTTTTTTTTGTTTTTTAATTTAGAGGTTAGGATGACTATGACATAATAAATCAAAATCATAAATCAAAACAGTAAGAAAAAAAAATAGTTTATATACATTGAATTTAAAAAGGTTTATATACATTGAATAATTAAAGAATGAAATACATTTACATATAAAACCTTTATGGATTCGTTTTTTATTCTTTTAAAGTTTATTTTAATAAAATAAAATAAAAATACACCAAGTTAATGTACATTGATTAGATAGTAAACAAACTTTATGAACATGATTGTTTACTATAAATACAATTAATTTGTTTTTTTTAAAGGATTTATATATATTTTTTTATATTCTGAAAAAATATAAAATAAAAGCGTGGCGCATTGATTTTCCCAGCCATAAGAGTTGCCACGCAGCGTTGCCTCAGCGCGAATTTTTGAACGGTTTTACAGGTGTCAATTGAGCTCCCCGCCATATAGACAACAGGGATAAATCCGTATCACACAACATCATTCCCGATTTACATCACCAGGCTGAAACCTTGCTACCGATCTTCAAAGTTTGCTTCCGTATCAGCACCAAACTTCATAAAATACATTTTGTCGATTCTAACATAACGACTTTATACCCCTCCACTTGGACCCGACCCTTCAAATTCTCCACGTAGTGTGAGGTTTGATGTTTTATGAAAACTTTCCTTTCCCTCTTTTATTAAACCATAATGATATTCCTTTTTCCTTTATGATGTGGCAAAGGAATTTTAAAAGAGTTAAAGCCAAATTCCAAGGAAAGCTTGGTATAATTACCATCATAATTTAAATAGTTGAGAAAATACATGGGATATATTAAGGAAACGTGGGTCATGCAAGGAAAAGGTATGATATGAATTGTTTACTTCAATTTTAAAAAAAAAAAAATTGAAGGTAAGGTGAGTCATGTAACATAAGGAGTTGTATGATGGTAATGGATTTCATACGGTGGTTTTTACAACATGGAGTGGATTGGAAAAAGAGAGAGACATAAAAGATAACTTTGGAGTTGAGTGTTATTGGCGAAATAAGAGGTCGTGAATAATGTACGGAGTATGTAAAGGGTTCTACTTAGAAAAGAGTCAAGTGCCATAATAAATTCACTAAGAATAATGTCCCAACATTTGACGAGAATAACCGAAACTTGCACAAGTAGTGTGACTGGAGAAGGAGCCTGGCAACACTTTGTCGGCTAAGTCATGTTGACAAAAATCGTCGTCAACACGGGGCATGCAGTATAAGGATATGGAGCAATGGTATTCTGGATAGGGATGTGTTGCGAGTGGAAAATGTGATATGGGTGCCAGGAGTGTGTTCTTAGCCTCAACGATTGAGGAGTAGGGATATGCAGTGTTGTTCCGTGATGGACATGTGTTATTGGATTCCCAAAGGATTTTGCCTCAACACAACAATGCTCCTGGAGTTAGAGAGGGAAAAGTATATAAGCCGAGGGTCCAACCTATGCGAGTTGTGACCAACAAGAGTAGAAAGACATATGAGGAGGAGTAGGTAGCTCCACTAGTGGTGAGGTAGGTTTCCCTACCAACAAAATAGGTTTAGAGAGAGAAGATAACTCCACCAATGATACAGACTTAGAAGGAGTCAGAGTTCACAAGGATTCAACCCTTAGGATCTAGTGGGGAGGAGCAACCTCCTAGGACTATACAGAGGAGAATGGACATGAAGCGGGTAGCTCCGGAGGTTGTGTAGACTCAGAGGGAGTCCGACTTCAGAGGGTGTCACAAGGCTTAGAGGGAGTTGACTTTAGAGGGATTCAGGAGGCTTAAAGGGATATTCAGTCGCTCAATGTGAGAAAACCTTCAAGTCCATATAGGAGAGAGGCATATTCCAAGATTGTCGGGAAGGTGTCCTGGGGTGAGGAGGCCAAACACGAGGTTTAAAGAAAGGAGGATTCTAGGAGTAGGGTGTCTTCTAGGATAGGATCATTCCATACAATAGGATTTGCTTCAACAACAGAGGATGTAGCTAGTCAGGAGGAACTGAGAGAAGGATTTTCTTCGATGAAAAAGGGAGCAACTAATTGTTATCGAACTAATTGGTAGGTGCAGACACTAACTGATCTCCCTAGATCCACCTAGATCTAGAACAAAACACACCAGAACATGATGCTTTCCTTAAGTTTTAAATATTGAATTTACTAACTAAAGAGGGACGGGTGACACACCGTTTAAATGTCACTTCCTCTCGCCATCGCCATCCTAGCTCCATTCCAACACTCATACAATGATGATCTTGCAAAAGAACGCAACCAACCAAAGTGATAGCAATAGCATAAACTCAATATAAACCTGTGTATGTGATCAAGGAATCATACAATAAAACACAACAAGCTTTATAGGAAAGAATCATATTACTGTATCATATTAAATGTGAAAGAGAGATTACAAC
>ML779375.1:1862964-1876737 GCA_009831015.1 Picea engelmannii
ATTCAGAAGAAATCTGATCTTTCCCTAAACAATTCTAAAGAAAACACATGCTTTGTAATTGAAAGACACTCAAAACAAGAGACTAATCCTTCAAAACCAAACAAAGCAAAAGTGGCTAAAAGAAACTCAAAGGATGTCAAGCAGATTGTAAGCAGATCAATATAGGGTCCAAAAGTTCAATGCAGTTGTTCAAAGCAAAATTTGGCATAAAAAAATGACAAGACCCAATCCAAAAAATTTTACAAACAAGTTCGCAGGCTGGCAGTGTATTACAGTGTGAGAATCAAATATTCTCGCATGCTGAAAAAAGGTTGACTGCGAGGGGTTCGCACTGGACTTAACACCAGGGTGCGAACTCAGGTGTTTCTCGCAAGCCACTAAAAGGTACAGTGCGAGAATGCCTGTAAACAAGCAAAAAATTGAAAAAGGACTAAATTTGAGTGAACTTTTAGATCCAGAGAGTCTGGATGGATCTCCCACAGACTCAGAGACCAGAAAACAAGAAATCAAAGCAAGGGAAACTAGACTAACTAGGAAACAATCCATTCCCCAGCATGGTCGCCAATTTTGTTATCAGACTAATCGGTAGGTGCAGACACTAACTGATCTCCCTAGATCCACCTAGATCTAGAACAAAACACACCAAAACATGACGCTTTCCTTAAGTTTTAAATATTAATTTACTAACTAAAGAGGGATGGGTGACATACCGTTTAAATGTTACTTCCTCTCGCCATCACCATCCTAGCTCCATTCCAATGCTCATACAATGATGATCCTACAAAAGAATGCAACCAATGAAAGTGATAGCAATAGCATAAACTCAATATAAACCTGTGTATGTGATCAAGGAATCATACAATAAAACACAACAAGATTTATAGGAAAGAATCATATTACTGTATCATATTAAATGTGAAAGAGAGATTACAACCATGGCCTTGATGTCGTAAGGTCCCTTCCAACTGTCCTTCATTCCCCACACACTTTCACTCCAAGAATTCTGAGAGCACAGATCTGATAATATTCACAATCTATCTTGACAAAGTGGCTCATCTAGCCAAGCTAAAAATCTCCAAATCTCTATCCAATCCAAGCTAATCCCAAAAGCTCCAAAGCTAACCAAAGCTAACTTTCTCCATGAGAACTCCTGTCCTTTTATAAGTTGAAGAGGATAAGGTGAGGAGGTTGGGATGATCCCACTAAATCATGAAAGTGAGTAAGATCCAAACCATTCGGATGCCACCTCACCATGGAATTTCTCCTTTTAGAAGATTCGAGAAAACGCTCATTTTTCCCACATGTAAGCATTCTCGCACCCTTCCTATAGTGCAACCTGTGAACCTTTCGCAACCCAGCTATGGTGCAACCTGCGAAAATCAGGCATTCTCGCACCGTGCCTATATAGCAACCTGTGAACTTCGGGCAGGTATTCTCACATGACTCTAGGTGTTGGGCATGTGGGAATCGTCTTGGGCACCACATTACACTCTTCTTTTGGAGAAAACTACCATTGGAATGAAGCTACGAATTCATGGGTTTGGTAATGGGATTTGTGGGTTTGTGTTGGGGCTTCACAACCACAAGAAAGCCTAATTTGATGTTGAATTGCAGAGGAACTTCTATCATGACCCCTAAGGATTGTATATAAAGGACAAAGGTCATTGTGATATTTCATATTGTGTAGAAAGTTGGAAGACATAATGGAGTTAGGATAAGTGAGTAAATAGTTATGATAGGAGGCATGGTGATTTCAACAAGGTGATATAGCCATGGTAGGTGATTCTATAGTCAGAAGATGATTTTGTATCCAACATGTGATTTTGTAGCTGACATGTGATTATGTAGCCATAGGTTTTGGTAGCTACAAAAATTCGACAGCTCTGTATTTGTAATAGTTATGTATCCGCAGATTTTGATAGATGCAAAAAATCGACAGTTCTGTAGCCATGGGTGGTTCGATAGCTATAGGTGATTCGACAACTGCAAAAAGTTTTCAATTCAATAGTCGCAACATATCTGCATATTGGAATTATTCCAGGTATTTTGTTGATTTTTTTTGTTTTGAGGAGGACAAGGCTGTCCCCAGATTTGGTCAAAGTGTGTTGACCGAGAGGGTTGGCTTTGCCCTCAGATTTTCTACATTTGATAAAAGTCACAAAACAGAAATTTGTGTCTGAGTTGTGTTGATAATTCATCTATGATCTTTTGTGTTTCCGCTGCATATAATTTCAATCAATAATTTTCAATGTAAAATTTTTCAATGATAATAGCTAGGGTTTTACTATTAACTCACTAGGAAGCAATTTTCATATTTGGAAATCAGTCACATAGAGTTGCATGTGAAAATTGACACTTTTATCTCTCATAATTTTTTTGGACGGAGTAATAACCTTCTAGTAGATTCAACCATTGTTCTAGAACATATGCATATATATGACCTTCAAATAACGGGATACCAAAATTTACTTGTACCTTGAAGGGTTCCGCACCTCTGAAATAGTTTCTTGTCGAAGATGCCTCAACTGACATCAGTAGTCGTCGAAGTATCTGAGCGAAGTTTTCCATCATATCGTTCCTCTGTCACACAAGGGATTCCTTGAGCAACATCTCAAAAGGATATTCTGCTCCATCATCTCTCTTTTCTTCCACGATGTAAGGTTTCTTGGGTTGACGAGAGCATTAGTCCTCAAGCAAAACTAGATCGAGACCCCTCTCTATACCATGAACTCATTGGGGACATGCTTTGAGAAATGACAAGGAGCAGACTACTTTGATACCACTAATTCAGATTATGCTGAGAATGAAATGAGATTCAAAGGAAAATATAGAAAAAACACAAAAATACAGTGAAACCCAACTTCTATTAATGAATAAAATAACAAAACACTTTTGAACACAAACTGGCTAGAATGGGGTAGCTTATCTCTGAAGAGAACGAGATGTTGGCTACGCTTCATTCAAAACAAGATTTACATCACACTCCATTGCATGCTTAAAGGACCTCCTTCACCTCAATTATATATGAGAGAGTGAGAAGAGAATAATTCCAATAGTTCACATGGGATAAAGTGGTCTAAGTTTACAAAATGCCATAGGCATGTAAAACACTAGGACTTCTCGAGAGGTCATCCATCCCATTAGGACTCTATCCCAAACGCTCTTAACTACGTATTTCTAATGGGATCCAATGCATTAACACTATAGGCATTACATTACATTTCAAATGGATATGGCATTACATTACATTCCCCATAAAAAGGGTGAATATTATGGTTTATCAAAACCACAAGCTCGAAAGCATTGATTCAGTAGAGAAGATGGATGGCCACCGAGATCCACTTGGATCAGACATGATGGTTTGGAAGTTATGTTTTCCTTTAGAATTGTACAAGGGGAAATGGCCTGGTCAGTTGAATATGTCAGCCAAAAGTACCACAAAGGTGCCCCTTCGATTTGGGAGTCTGACTCCTAGAAGATTTTGACAGAAGCAAGCAAAACAATTGGAGGAAGGGAAGGGTACATAGAGACAGAAATAGGGAGAAGAGAAAGGAAAAACACAAGGACATGTATAAAGAGAGCATGAACACAAGGATCAGAATGAATAATTTATGAGGAAAATAGGAAGCTTACCCAAGAGAAAAAGGTCGATCTGAAGCAGAGAAATTTCCCAAACCTGAACTTGAGCAAAGAGGTCCACGAGTTGGTGTTTGTTGGAAATAAACCAACACTGGTAGGGGGAGGATGCCAAGGGATTATATAGTGGTGAAGGGAATCCATTATGTAGAGGAAATCTAGCTAAGAAGGCACCTGGAAAGCTCATGGTGGTCCTATACTCAATGGGTAAATGGAATTTATGTTGTTCCTTCTAGTGAAGGAGAGTAGCCTTCATGGTCAAGACCCAAATTTATGAGCTATCCCATGAGTTTTCCTAGTGGTATCATGGCCTAGAATGAGGGTGGTATTTTGTAGAAAGCATAAGTGCAATAGAGCCCATGGTTGGGTGAAAATGTATTCACCCTCAGTCACTCGGTTGGCTTCCTTTTTATTCTTGAACAAATAAGTGCTTTTTGTAAAATTTCTTGTAAATAAATGTTATTTATTGCATTTCTAGTTAGGAAGGTTTGAATGTGATGAAGGAATGTTTTACATCTGAAAAAGGTAAAATTGTTGAGAAAAATCTTACAAAGGTGACCATTTGTTGTATTGTATGTGTGAGAAACCTGAATATTGGAGCCTATGACCCTGTGAAGTCTCTATGCTTTGAAATGGGAAGCTTGCATGATTTACAATCTTGTTTTTTAGTTTTCTGGTGGGAATTATCCTTTTTGTGCTTAGAGTGCGGGAATATGACCTATAACCCTTACCTAGTACCCTACTAGTAGCGGAGGAGAGGTGAAGAGAGTTTACTTACCTGGGGAGCGACCTATCTCCCTTAAGTTTTCCATTTATTGAGTTGTGGAAAACATGGGGATTTGATGTCCATCCTTACAACCATGTTTAACAACTAAGGAGAAATCCATACCATGGATTGAATGTCGAGAGAAAATATTGACCATTTGTTGGAAGTATTCATAGACAAATTAAGGTGTAGCCACATACATGAACTTCAAAGGCCGTGGGTCGTTGATCTGCAAAGAAACCAATCATTTGTCGGAGATCAATGTTTAGAAGAATCCTGTCGGAAGGGTTTTTTCGAGAAGAACTGCAAGGTTGGAAGGAGTGGAGCCTTTGATATAGAGAATCCAAAGGTGAGAGCATGAATGGGTGAGAAATGTTGATCTATCGGAGAACCTGCCCAAATAAATCTGAGCTGTAGATTTTTCGTGGACCCAGTCCACCAAAATCCTATCAGAATCTTGTTGACTCATTAACCGTTGTGCTTATTTGAAAACCTGTTGAGATGTAGGCCATCAGATCAGAGGGACGATCACCATTGGATCTGTCTGAAAACCCTCTTCTCAGAAGGATTCGATCAAAACTTCAGTTGGAGTAGTGATGTGGTTATGAGTGAATGAACCTGTTGAAATATTATAACTTCGAAGAATATTCTAATTATATTTTATTTATTATCTTATAGATCAAATCCCCTTTTGTGAATTGATCATGTCGGGTATTGTATAAGACCAAATCCCCTTTTGTTGATTGGTCAAACCATATTTATATTGTGGTATTTGTAAATTCGTCCCCTAGGGTTTATAAAGTGCTTTTAACCACTCTTGGAAGAAGTCCTCCCTACTAAATGAAGAGACATAACCCTAACACCTCCTCAACTAGTATTTATAAGTGAGGATGGCACCTCACTTATTCACTCACTCACTCACACTTCTAGTGCACATCTTTTGAAGGAAGCTGCATTTGCAAGAAGAAGGAGAAGAGATGCACATGCTCAGTCGTAGTTTATTCTTGGTGGTTTGGTCTTAGTCTTGGAATTGTATTGGCAATATATTATTGAGGAAGTTTTTGTTGGGTTTTCTCCCCCATGAGGGCTTCCCAGGATAAAATGTTGTGTACCTTGTGATTGTGTTTCTTTCAATTATTCTCTTTATGCGGTTGTTTTAGAAATGCATTGAATTCTATATTAAATTGAAAATAACCTAATAAAAACATTAAATTTAACATGGAATCAGAGCTTCACTGAATAGATAACCTTTCACTGGGTATCTAAAAACATCACTGTTGTCGTAAAAGGAAATTAGGGCTTTTTACTAAAAAGGAATTTCTGACTAAAACCCATCTAGAAAAGTGTGCCCTTCCCTAGCACATATTTTGGCAGCTTGATCTCACCTTTTCAGTGGCCAAAATCTCCGGAAAGTCTAACCCTAGTTTTGACAGGTACAATAAAACCATAAAACCTAAAAATTAGAACCAGTACCAAAAGTACCAGTCCATATTTGCGCAGGTCAAGTTTAAAGGAGTAAAACTCAAAATTTTTGAAAATAATCAGCTCCAGGCAACTCGCCTCAGTCCAGCACATCTCCTGGTAAGTTCAGATTCATTTTCTGGTCATTTTCCTAGCTCTAGGTCAAGATGTCTGGAAGCACCAAGATTTTTGACAAGTTAGAAGGTGTGGAAAATTTGTGTGCTTGGAAATACAGAATTGGACTCATTCTTGAAGAGAATGACCTTGGAAAATTCATAAAATAAAATGTACCAGAACCCGAAGAAGATGCAGCCAAAGCGAAGTACAAGAAGGATATGATTAGGGACAAAAGGATAATTGTAGATTCCATTAAAGATCACTTGATCCCTCAAGTGTCTTCTAAGAATACTCCAAAATAGATGTTTGATGTAACCATAATGTATGAAGGAAAGAACATCAACTAGAATATGAACTTGAGAACCCAACTCAAGAATACAAAGATGCAAAAAGGAGAAACAGTTCAAGACTATTTCTCTAGCATTACTCATCTCAAAAAACAATTAGAAGCAATTGGAAAAAACTTGGATGAAGATGAAATCATCATGACAACTCTTAATGGTCTCACAAGACCTTGGGATGCCTTCATCCAAACCGTTTGTGCAAGAAAAGAGAAACTCCAATTTGACAATCTATGGGAAGAATGTGTTCAAGAAGAAGCAAGAGTAGTCAACCGAGAAGTCATACTTTTAAGGGATCAAGATCAAGCCCTAGCTACTCATGCTAAAGGATAAACAATTCAAGACTATTTCTCTTGGGTTAATCATTTCAAAGAACAGTTAGAAGCAATTGGAGACAACTTGGATGAAGAATATCTCATCATGAAAACTCTTAATGGTATTTGTTACACATCAACATTACTCGATTCGATAAGTGTCGCAAGTGTCACATTTTGCTCACAAGTGTCGCAAGTGTCAAGCAAAGCATACTGCCATGATGCCTATGTCATGCCTATATCGACATGAGAAGGACACTTGACACACATCAAACACTTGATTTGGAAGAGGAGGAATGGTTAACTGGGCTTATGAACCTCTTGCCATCTGAAAGAACCCAAAAAACTGAGTTTTTGGAGGAGAGCGCTCCTCTATACCTCTCTTAGGAGTGTTGTCGCTCCCCTATAGTATATCTAGGAGCATTATAACACTGCATCAGCCCTTTTGAAGGAGCGCTCCTACTCTCAGGAGTGTTGGTGCCCCCCTAAAGCCTACTAGGGAGCGCTATAACGCTCTGATGGCCCTTTTGAGGGAGCGCTGCCTATTCTGGGCAGCAGTTGGTTTGTTGAGGAGAATGGGGGAAAGATCTTTTCAATCTTGGAAAGCAGTTGGATTCAAACCCCTGGTCCAGCCATGATCTTAGGGAATATCCCTGACTTAAAGAGGAGAATCCTCAACTTACCCTAAAGATATCTCAAGTGGTTGGGCCTCTCTAAACCTATATAAGTAGGCTCTCTCATGGTGAAAAGGAGGAAGAATTAGAAGCATGAAACCTATGATCTCATAGGAAACACACAGTGAACTAGAGGAGAGTAATCAGTGAAGTTTCTGTCATCCTAATCGTGGATCTTTTGAGCAAGGGTTAGACAAAGAGGATTTGACGAAGCTACTGCATTCGCATCTACAATTGTAAGTTTCTTTCGTTATTGTTCTCATCAATATAACACGCTTGGCCTGTTTCTTTCTAGTTTGTGCTTAATCTCACATGAACTTGTCTCTAATAGATAGGTCTATTTCGAGATAATATCAGTAGAGTAGGAAGTGGTTGTACTATTGTTTGTCTATAGAGCTTATCGAGGAGCGAAAGATTAGAGCTCAACTCGGAGTGTGCAAGGACAAACACCGATAAAAGGTACGTCTTTCCTCCTTCCTCTTCATGCATTAGTTTGCGTAGACCTAAAAGGAAGTCAGTGTCCATGATAAGCGTCTTATGTCTTAAGAGTTAAGAGTCTAGCTCTCAAGAGGAGATTTACCTGTCCGCAGGGAGATTTTCCTTCAACAGAAACTGACGACTCCACTGGGGAGGGAATCAAAACTTTTCAGTTTTGGTCTTCCTCATAGACCTTGCCTTGCCCATTATTGTTTTCAGACCTTGTTCACCCCCTATGTCTGATCTCATATGCTGATTGACTCCTTACCCCATCACATTCAGCTTGATTGCCAAAATTTGACTGAAATTTTGGGTTTCTGGACATTTTCATGAGTTTTTTAAGTCTGGCGCCCCTGTGACCATGTTAGCAGAGCACCAACGCTCCCTAGATGTGTTAGACATAGTAATATAACTCTTGGTGCCCCTTACACCAGAGCACCAACCCTCTTTTGGAAAAAAACCTTTCTAGAATTGCTTTTTCTAGGGTCCAATCTCTGTGTTTCACTTGCTGAGCCTCTCTATGAGTCAATGCTTCTTCCCACTGAACTTTGACATCCTTCCTTCTAAGGAACAAATACCTTGTTGTTCAGATTTTGTGGCCTTCTTCATTATTTTTTGAGTTTTTTCTGCTGTTGGGAGTTTGAAATCAATCCACTGCTTTTTCTCTCCTATCTGACTGAGCAAAAACTCCGGTGAAGGACATCAGAAGTCTACGAATCTTCTCATTTGGTTTTTTTGGGGTCATTGTTCTTGAACATCTCTCTTTTGTGTGAAATTATTGATTTTCTTTGTTATCTTTGTTTTCCTTTTTGCTTCTTGTTTTCGATCATAGCAAGAGGGTGTTTTGTTTGTACGAAACTTGCTTATGCTTGTTTGAGTCTCCTTGATCTAAAAGATTAATAGGAAGGAAAAGTGTCATATTGAATTAATCATTATTCACACACAAACAATAAAGAGACATCTTAGTGATTGATTTGCATATTAGAAGACATTTCTAAAAAGTTTTAGCATTACCTTGGATTTGATTGAGAAAATTTGTTTGAGGACATTCCCTATTAGTGTTTGATAGTGAAAACAACTCTCTCTCTCTCCCTTAAATATACATTCATCGAAAAGAAATGACTGCTTATCATCTTTTATGCATTTTTTGGGGATTGAGTCATCATTCCATCCATTTCATTTTCATACACCCCTTTTGAGTAAAGAACAGTTGTAAAATGAACGCTAATTAAAAACTATCTAGAACATTTTTTTTTCTAGGATCTTCCACCAATAGTAGACTAGGATTAGCACTTTGGATTAGGCTGTGAGCATAACTCTCCAAAGTTCCGAAAACAAACATTAGCATCCTGAGCTAGGGAGAGTCAAATCCAATTGTCGTATAAGTTTGTTGGGATCCCCCTCTCACACAGGGGTTACGCACGAGGTCACACTCGGGAAAGCTATGAATATTATCCCTCCGTGGTTTGACTAATTGTAGTAGTCAGATCGTATTATGGGGGTCGCTTAAAGGTATACCCACAATGTTGAGTGGAAGCCTTTCAAGTTGATTTCGGGCTAGATACCCTGCCCTTACGTTCGGACTGGACTGTCGAATGTACCCTCCCAAGGGCTGACTATGAATTGGTAACCTTAGTAGCCACAATATTTAGGGTCTTACACAAGGTGACAGTGAAGGGAAGTATCACTGTACCTAGAACAGACATTGGTCAAACTCACTCGGGCTCCTTGGAGGGTAAATCCACAATTACTGCATGGAAGTTTGCACCAAGGTGAAAGTTCGTTAAGCAGGTCACCATTGTAACTATTCCACCATATCCCAGCCCCTTCTTGACTTGATCACGCGACGTTGGATTTCATCACCAACTAGCACGATCATCGAGAGAAGGTTTTGTTTGCTTGGTTGTGATTCCTAGATTCTATTAGCGTATGTTGTTTCTTTTCAGTAGTTGGCCATAGATTTTTTTCGTTGATTTTTTTTCACCAACATCGACCCTCCACGTCGTTTGCGTAGGGTACAGGGACTTCCTCCAAAAAATATGGAAGATACTACCCCTTTACCCCCTCATTCTATGGAGGAATCTCCTCAATAGAGCGAGGTTCACGACATTATAACCTCCCAAGAGGAAGTTCCCACCTCTTTAGAGAATTTTTTAATTGTTTCAAAGTCTCTGGAGGATTTTTGCATTCATGAGGGATATGAGAGGCGTTTTCTCCAACTGAATTCAGCCAGTGAATTTGTCATTGTCAATCCTTCTGACGTTCCGACTGGGTCTCATTCAAACCCTTTAGTCAAAGACCACTTTTGGACCACAAACATTGTTTGAAGCCCACCGCGCACGGTGCGGGATCTTTACGGAACAGGAATAGGTGTCGATGTGCCTGTTACCTACACCACTACCCAAGTTATGCCTGGAAGTTCTATACCTATACAACAACCCGGAGGGACTGGTCTTGGTGGCTTTAATCCATTAAGCAGCACCGGTCAGTCGTTTACGTCTGGTTCCCAAATTCTGGGAACTTCACTTCATGATGGGGGGAATCCTCTCACTGGAGGACAACCTCCATTTGGAGGGCACCCTCATGTTGGGGGGAAGCCTCAAACCAGAGCCTACCATCAACCGCATGGACAAAATGTGTCTACAACACCCAATCCGTGGAATATCCCTTTTTCAGGAAACCCATAGTTCTCGGGGGGACACAATCCTCAAGATCCACAATAACCTTTTCCTCCTCAAGGGACTCATCTATATCCTCCTTATGGACAAAATATCTACCCCCCTTATGGGAAAACACCAAATACGACTTATAATCCTCAAAACCCATCCGATTATCCTCCTCTCACGCATGTTTCTCGAACCCTCTCAAATCCTGTGTACCCTGGTCAACACCAAACTTATACAAGAGGACCCACTGGTTACAATTATCCACCTAACCTAGTGTATGGTCCTACTGGTGTTCCTATGCCACACCAGTATCACCCGTAGGTTAACCAACAACTACCTTTCTTGGTGACTCTGGATCTCCCAGACTTGTCTCGGTAAACGAATGATCCTATTTTTCATTCTCTGGTTTGGCCAGCTATTCCAGCTAAACTTCCTTTTGATATTCGAAAATTCGACAGAAAGTCCGGAGAAGACCCAAAAAACCATGTGATGTCTTTCCATTTGTGGTGTTCATCGAACTCCCTCATGGATGATTCTATATGTTTGCGTCTTTTCCAATGAACACTTACGGGTTCTGCAACAAAGTGGTATATTGAACTACCACGTGCTTCTTTTCAAGATTTCAACTCCCTTGCCATGTCTTTCCTCTCACACTTCCAACTACCCATTCGATACAAGACGGGTACCGAAATATTGACCTCCCTTCGTCAGACAAACTCCGTACATATCTTTGATCATATTCATGAATGGAGATGATGACGAAGGTTTATCAAAGCGATCATTCCTGACCAATTATTAGAGGAATGGTTCACTAAATCACTGTTACCCTCGATTGATCATGATGTTGCCATGGGTGGTGTAGTCACCGAGGAAGAAGTTGTTGCTCGAGCTCAATACTTATATTTGGTTTATTCACAATCTGGTACTCTGTATGAATTGATACCAAATGCTACCCATGCCACTACTGATCCATCCAAACCATTGTCTACCTCGCACGCGGATGGAGTCATTGGCTCAGTCAAAGCCCAATCTACTTCCCAGTTGACTGGAACAACCCAACGGTCCGCTTCGATGTCTGCTCCCAGTTTGACCACACCCTCTTCTACCTCCCCTCAAACTTAGGTCTTTGAGGTGAATATAGTCCAATCGACCCCTTCACAACAATCCGGAGGTAAGAAGAAAACGAGAAATAAACCAAAGAAAAACAATAACAATGAACAACCAAAAAATCAAACTCAAAACCCTACTGCCGGAAAACAACCACAACAGAAACCGAAATTCCCATGTCTCATTTGTGGTGATGATCACTACAACTGATATTGTCCACATCGCGATGAAGTGGCCAAGATTTTTAAAGAAAATTCACAACTCACTGTGCCTACCCAGCCTTTTCCACAGCAACAATCCTTGGTTTCTCAAACCCCCACTCCAGGGGGTAGTTCCAGCCAATCCCATGATGAGGCCTTAACAAGTGCCCACATTTACATGTTTAATAGGATTAATCTGCCCACTCATCCAATCGATCAGATCATGTTGATCACTTATGGGTTATTTTTCTTCGATGTCGGTTTTACCGTATCCGCTTGAACCCACATAAGTGTATTTTTTATATCGAATCCGTCGACTCCTTGGTTTCGTTGTCTCTAAAGACGGGATTTGGGTGGATCCCTTAAAGATTAAGGCTATTCTAGCCTTACCCCCACCTACTAGTTTGACCCAACTCCAAAGTTTGCAAGGAAAAGCAAACTTCCTTAGCCGTTTCATTTGTAACTATGCCGAGATAACTAAAGGATTCATGCGATTGTTGTAGAAAAACACCCCTTTCATCTGGGATGACATCGCTCAATGATCATTTGATGCTCTTAAGCATGCCTTGAACCACGCACCTTTGTTGCATCCTCCTGAGTATACAAAGGACTACATCCTTTACTTAGCTGCCTCCACTTCCACTATTGCGATGGTGTTAGTTCAGGAGGAGCCCAACGGTGAGGAACATGTGATCTATTTCCTAAGAAAGAGTCTATCTGGACCGGAACTCCGATATTCACATGTAGAGAAACTGGCTCTGGCAGCCATCATCACTGTCTAGAGATTTCGCCATTACATCCTGCTACGCACCACCATTGTGATCGCAGACTCGAACCCCATGTACCATGTCTTGACATGTCAAGTGCTCGGGGGAAAATACTCCAAATGGATCGTCATCCTTCAGGAATTTGATCTTGAATTTGTGAAGTCCAAAGCCAAAAATTCCCTGGTGTTTGTGGAGCTTATCTGTGACCTTTCCCATGCAGATGAAGATATTGAGCCCAAAGATTCTCTCCCTGACAAAACTCTTTTCCTCATCAGCACCTCTGATCCTTGGTATGGATACATCCTCCTTTATCTCCAAACCCAACGCTTTCAGCCTAACATTTCCCGTGAAGAGCGATGACGTATTCGCCACCATTCTCGTCGTTACCTTATCATAGATGACACCTTGTATCGTCGTGGTATTGATACTATCCTTCGACGATGTTTGATTCATGAAGAGGCTGAACGTGTTCTGAATGACTGTCACCTTGGAGCCTATGGCGGTCACCTTTCTGGGATGGCTATAGCCCAAGCAATTCTATGTGCCTGCTATTTTTGGCCCTCAATTTTCAAAGATTGTATTGCGGTAGTCAAAAAATGCCCACCCTGCCAAGTTTTTAATAACACGGCACGCACCCACCCTGCTACGCTGCACCCCGTTATTGCCATCGTCCCCTTTTCCAAGTGGGGTATTGATTTCATGCAATGTAAGCCTACCTCAGCTGGGGGGCACGGTTATATAATCATCGTTGTCGACTACTTTACAAAATGGGTTGAGGCTATGCCTACCTTTCTGAACAATGGTCGTACCGCAACTCATTTTGTTTTTAACCACATCATAACTCATTTTGGTGTACCACGCGCCATTGTCACTGATCATGGCTCACACTTTAAAAACTAGATGATGAGTGAATTGCATGCTGAGTTGGGTTTTTGCCATGAAAACTCATCCCCATACTATCCTCAGGCCAATGGACAAGTTGAAGCCATCAACAAAGTCCTTAAAACCATGATTCAACGTATGGTAGGGGAAAATAAGACATCTTGGCATCTACAAATTTTCTCCGCTCTCTGGGCTTACCGTACTATTAGCGACATTTCTTGTGAAGGGGGGTAAAATGCGAAGGAATGGGTTAAAAACCCACTTGCCCTAAGTTTGGGATGCAAAATGTGCCTGTGTTTAAAAGGCAATCAAATCTGGACGGTAGGAATTAGAGCGCCCAGTTCAACGGCCCACATTAGATTCCG
>ML779375.1:1901073-1912238 GCA_009831015.1 Picea engelmannii
GCTCATATGTATGATAATGTAAAGAATGTAACTATTACTTATCATATAAAGAAAAAGAGGTTTTTACCCTGTATGGGTTTCCTCAGGAAATATCTGTCTTTGTGTTTCTCATATATGTGACTGATGCTGAATGTGCCATTGTTCATTTCCCTGCATTAATGTGATCATCATTCGGTGTTTCTGCAAAGAGTTTAAAAGAAGCATAATTGTTTAAGCACGGTAACAACTGATTCACCCCCCCCCCCTCTCAGTTGTCCAACATGCCTCTCTAAACCTATATAAGTGGGCTCTCTCATGGTGAAAAGGAGGAAGAATTAGAAGCATGAAACCTATGATCTCATAGGAAACACACAGTGAATTGGAGGAGAGTAATCAGTGAAGTTGTTGTCATCCTAATCGTGGATCTTTTGAGCAAGGGTTAGACAAAGAGGATTTGACGAAGCTGCTACATTTTCATCTACGGTTGTAAGTTTCTTTCATTATTGTTCTCATCAATATAACACGCTTGGACTGTTTCTTTCTAGTTTGTGTTTAATCTCACATGAACTTGTCTCTAATAGATAGGTCTATTTCGAGCTAATATCAGTAGAGTAGAAAGTGGTTGTACTATTGTTTGTCTACAGAGATTATCGAGGAGCGAAAGATTGGAGCTCAACTCGAAGAGTGCAGGGAAAAACACCAGTAAAAGGTACATATTTCCTCATTCCTCTTCATGCATTAGTTTGTGTAGACCTAAAAGGAAGTCAGTGTCCATGATAAGCATCTTCTATCTTAAGCGTTAAGATTCTAGCTCTCAAGAGGAGATCTACCTGTCCGCAGGGATATTTTCCTTCGACAGTCTCACAAGACCTTGGGATGCCTTCATCCAAACCATTTGTGCAAGAAAAGAGAAACTTCAATTTGACAGTCTATGGGAAGAATGTGTTCAAGAAGAATCAAGAGTAATGAATCAAGAAGACACACTATTAAGGGATGAATATCATGCCCTAGATGCTCATGCTAAAGGAGGAAAGAAAAGGTCTCGTTTCCAAAAGGAGACCCACCTTCATAAAGAATCTCACTCCCCAAAGAGATTCACCTACTTCCATAAAGAATGATTCCAGAAATATCATAAGGGTCAAAGTTTTTTTTCTCCTCCTCCTATCAATGTTATCATTGTGATAGGATGGGACACATTGCTAAGAATTTTCCTGCAATAAGGGAAGAATACAAGAAGAGAAATAACAAAAGACGTCAAGTCCATGCAGTTGAAGATGATGAGTCACCCAAGAAGGTGACTAAAGAAGAAATTGAAGATTATGTTTTTTTTTCACCCTCTCATGATACGTGACACCTGGAGAAGATACTTGGCTCATAGACATTGGTGCCTCTAAGCACATGACATGTTAGAAAGACATTCTCTCTAGTATTATAGAAAAATACTTCCCCTATAAAGTTTCACTTGGAGATGATTATCAATACCCTCTCAAAGGAATGGGAGAATCCACCTACAAAATGGATTCAGGGACTCCGATGAGAATGAGGGATGTACTTTATGTACCAGGTTTGACAAAGAACTTACTTTCTATCTCATCTCTAGATAAGAAATGTTTCAGGGTCGCATTCATAGATGGTGAAGTTCTTATGTGTCCTAAAGGAAAAACCATAGAAGATGCAATTATTATTGGAACATGAGACAATGGTTTGTACAAGTTAAAAGGTCACTCAAATGTAGCCTTGACTCACTCCACTGAGAGTCTTTATGAAATTTGGAATAGAATACTAGCTCACATCAACTACAAAGCCTTACCATATGTAAGAAAAGTAGTTACAGGTTTACCATAATTTAAGGTTGATCATGAAGGTGTATGCAAGGGATGTGCACAGGAAAGAACATAAAGAATCCTTTCATACACTCATATGTATGTGGTCCAATGCCATCAACCTCTCTAAGTGGGTATGTACACTATGTTTCATTTATTGATGATTACTCTCATAAGACTTGGGTTTATTTATTGAAATAAAAAGATGAAGTACTCAGAAAGTTCAAGGAATTCAAATCCTTGGTAGAAAACCTCTTTTAAAGAAAAATCAAGATACTTAGGTAAGATAATGGAGGAGAGTACACCTCAAATGAATTTGGAATTTTTTGCAAAGATGTCAGGATTAAGAGGGAGCTCACCACTCCCTATAATCCTCAAAAAATGGTGTAGAAGAAAGAAATAATAGAACAATTATGGAAGCAATGAAGACTATGATTCACGATCAAGATCTTCCAATGCACTTATGGGCTAAAGCAGCAAGAACAACAGTTTATGTCCAAAACAGATTATCCCATAGTGCACTTGGATTCAAAACCCCTAAATAAATCTTCACTAGAAAGAAGCCAGAAGTAATCCATCTAAAAATATTTGGTTGTCCATTGTTTGTACACATTCCAAAAGAAAGGAGAACTAAGCTGGACCCTTAAGGAAATAAGGGAATATTTGTTGGTTACCGTGAGGTCTCCAAGGCCTTCATAATTTACATACAAGGTTACCATCATATTGAGATCAACAAAGATGTAACCTTTGATGAAGATGAAACACTCAAAAGATCAAGGAAATGCCAGCGTGAAGAAGTATATGAAGAAGAATCTGTAGCTCCCAGAGTTGCAAAACTAGTGAAGGAAGTTACAGTTACTCCCGATGATGAGATTCCAAAATACCATGATATGATAGAATTTAAAGAACCTCCCCAGATGATGATCTCTCACAAGAGAAATCTAGCTTGGGCGAGGGAACTTATTCAATATGGAGAGAAGTATGGTGCCCCAGAAGGAACCATGAGACAAAGCAAGAAACCTAAGACATTCTCCAGTTATATGGCCTTGATGTGTGATCTCATAGAAAAGGAACCTACTTTCTTTGAAGAAGCCATTCAGAAGAAAGAATGGGTGGATGCCATGGAAAAAGAATACCAGCCCATTATAAATAATGATGTATGGGAAGTAGTTCCTAGAACAAATAACAAAGATGTGGAATCTTCCAAGTGGATATACAAGATAAAACATGCAGCAGAAAAAAGTATTGAAAAACATAAAGCAAGATTTGTGGCTCGTGGTTTTTCTCAAAAGGAAGGTATTGATTATGAAGAGACGTTCTCTCCTATAGCCAGATACATTTCTATTAGAACCATCATAGCTCTTGCAACCAAACTGAAGTGGAATTTTGTAACACCCCAATGTCGAGCCCTTGTTGAATTGTAATTATGTTTATAGGCTGGTGAGCTGAGTGGTTATAAGTTGAGAGACTTATGTGTTTATTATGCTGGTGAGGAATATGCTAAGGCCAATGAGCTTGATTTTGTATATGTAAGTACTTGCATCATTAATAAAATTACATTGTTGCGTGTAGACTGACCACGAAGAAGAGTTATGGGGGATTAAGCTCCACTAGGTAGGGTAAGGGAGGGGGCTAAGCGTCTAGGCCTAGGGGATAAGCTAGAAGGGCTTACCTCTAAGGGAATAATATTTTATTATTATTTCCCAAAGGATATGGTTGACTTAAACCGTGTTGTCCTAATTTCCTGGGAAAAAGGGAACAAGTGCTAAGTGGAACTCATGTGACTTCAGGAAGACATGTGTCAACCTGGGCACATGCAGTTTATAGTCGAGGGAACCAGCTCATTGGGGGTTTTCTTCCCACTCTGGCATTGCTTCCCATCCTTGCGTCTGGAGCAGTTTGGATTTTTCTCACGACCCTTACGTTTCTCTAGAAGTCTGTCACCTTACTGATTGACCAGGGGATTCATGCATTGGACCAGTTCTCCATAGTCACCGCCTCTGTATCTAGCACACACCTTTGGATTCCTACTATTGTACTTGAGTTATCTCGTGTGTCTTCTGTGAAGATGAACACAATTGTACTCACCTGAGCCTTGTTGTGTCTTAGCATTTGGTTGTTGCCATTTTCAGTTTCCATACCCATTTTCTGTTGCTTTCGTCACCTGTGTGTTAGCTAAATGTCATTGTTGTATTGCTTAGGAGTTGAATCGAAGAATTAGGTTATTAGGCCTATGAACAACTCTCCTAGGTGAGATATTTTGCTAGGAAGTGATTTCTCCTGGAAGGGAGTCCCGTAGCAGCTACAGAACTCTGAGACTTCTGGTCCAGCCTGTTGCTGAAGCCCAAGGTAAGGGAGGTGTAGTAGCCAATGGACTTGTATTAGTGAAGGTGTACCCTCCTAGGGTGGAGCAGGCGTGTGGGGAATGAGGGTATGTGGGTTGTGGGCATAAGTGTCTCCTGAGATAAAAGATCGTTCCTGTTGTTTTGTGAAGCTTCCTTATTTTCATTTCCAAGTCTAGAATTCCCTTGCCCGGTGGAGTTTAGTCCCAGCTCGGGGGTGACCCACTGCTGAGCGTGATGAGCAACATGGTCTAAGGAGGGGAGGTTCGTGGAAGGTCTGCACAAGGTTAGTGGTCATCTATTAAAACATAAGTATCATTTCCATTCTTAATTATGTATGCTATGCATGTCTATGATTCTTGAAATGTTATCATGTGTTCCCTTGCATGTAGGAATTACTGTCAATTCTGTGTTCGTTGTATGTTGTGTATTTGTATTTGCATTGTAATTAATGAGTAATGCCTATTTATATATATGTTGCACGTGTTTGCTAAATGTTTCTTCTTCTTAATTGCATTAGATAGATATATCTGTATAAGTGTGAATACCAAATGTCATCTACATCTTTCGGTTGATTTTTATATGTGATTATTTCCGCAAAGTTACTCGGTGGCATGACCTGGCCTGTTGTTTAAGACCGGTATGTCATACAAATTGGTATCAGAGTAGTAAAGGAAAATTTAAGGTTGTTTGGGTAGCGTTACCCGACAGGGTTCGGTGGCCGGGGACGTTACAAATTGGTATCAGAGCCAAGGTTCAAGCACTGATCCTGGATGGGCTAGATAAGTGGTCATTGGAACCAAGTTTTCAATTGGAAATTGTGTCAAGAGGGACCAATTTCGAACCTCAGAACATTCCTGAGTGCCAAGAGGTTACCTTGGTTGTGTTACGAATCTCAAGAGGTGTAGCAGTATTATAAAACCATGACAGATGTGGTATTGGACCGCAGAGTAATGTGGGTCATAGGATCTGTTCAGGAGAAGGAGGACAATTCCTGACCATCAGATCTAGAAAAGTTGCGAGGTGGTTAGCCGTGAGTTCCTTTGGAAATCCGCGGAGTATAGGAGTCTGTCTGTGCCATAGATCTAAGAGAGAGGATATATGGCGGAAATCCGTGGACTTCGAGTGAAATCACTTCAGGAGAAAACGAGTGTGGAGAGGTTGAAATTCCCGAAGCCCGAAGTCCCTGAAGTAGATATACACCATAGATCTAGGAGAAGAGCTTGACCGTTGGATCAAGCCAAGGGTGGAAGTTATGGATCAATATGAAGGACAAAGAACTCCCAAAGGTCCAAAGTCTGAAGTAATCCAGACCGTCTGTCCAGAGGGACATGTGTCAGTAGATTGGCTTGTTCGAGATTTCATTGTTCAGGAGAATTAATGTGTGCTAAGGCGAGAACTCCCGAAGCCTAAATCTCTGAAGCCTCGAAGAGACGAAATGGTGAGTCATGATGATGTCACATGGAGGTGATGTGGACCTCTCCTATACCTACCATGTGCCCCCACCTGGAATGTTGTCAGTTGTACTATGTTGGCCCTAAGGTTACATAACATAGTTAAAGGTCAGCGGACCCACACTGGCATTGATCATGATACATAAATATCGACGGCTAGGAGGCATTGCGGGGACCCAAGTTGCACAGGAGTTAATTCTCCAAGGCGGTCCTGCAATCCAAACCATGGTGTCAGTGTCAGAAGAATTGCGGGATGAAAGGCAGATTACTCCAAACCACGGATACATGCCCCCACAATTTGAAAAGCGTTAAGTGATGTGACTATTCAATATCTTAGTTGAATCATGGAAGCCATCAGTCCTAGTGGACGCATGCCACCAGTTGTGAAGTCCAGAGACTTGAAACCCTAGAAGGATGGTTCATAAGGAATGAAAGAAAGAACCTTCCAAAATTTCGTAACGCCGAAGTGACGTGACATAATGATGTCACCAAAGGTGACATGTAAGTGTTCGAAGATTAACGGATCAGGGTGTTGGGGGTGTGCAGATGTGAAATCTTCCAAAGTCTAGAAGTTCTGAAGCTCCGAAGTCCAGGAACTCAGATGCCTGAGGTTCCATAGTGAGTGACAGTCATTGGATGTTGGGTAGACGTGGATTGTTGATCCACCCTATTTCGCAAGTTTGATAATCAGGAACTCTGAGAGATTTGTTGTGATGTGATTTGAAAAGATTCATGGGGATTCTTGATTGATTAAGAACCGCAAAATGAAATCTAAAAGTTTCTTTGAATCAGATTGGTTTATGAGTACTATGGAATTTGTTAAGGATCGTTGGCTTGAAAAAATTTGGTTGACTGCACATTGTGTTTGTAGAGTCAACAATTGTCAGATCCGAACCGAATTTCCGCAGAGTGCAGAGAATGGAGGAGGCACAAAATGCTTTTAGTTCAGAGAATGAAGCTAAAGGAATGGATTTCCATTTGGGAGTTGAAGGATTGAACTCCAATGGGCATGGAGAAGAGATAGATAAGGAAGGAAACATGATGAAAATCATTGAAATATTGCAGAAAGATGTCCAGACTCACCGAACAGATAACATAAAGCTCATGAAATCCAGGGAACAACAGGGAGAATTCAACATAAAGTTGATACAGAGCCTGGAAATAATCGAAAATAAGTTGGATAAGGAGAGTGGCTCAATCAAAACAGAGAGTTGTGGGACCCATGGGAATAAACGAAGATCAAGAAGCATTAGCAGACATCACTGTCACTTCCCGAAACGTTCCAATAACAGAGCACATAACAGTTCAAGCTCATCTCCTACCATAAAGAATAGGATATCTGAAGTGGATGAAATTAAGGGCGAAATGAACAAGATTAAACCTCCTACTTTTGACAGCGAACACAAGAAAGATGAAGATGATGAGACATGGCTGTTGGGCACGAGGAAATATTTCCAACTGCAGAACTATTCTTATCATGCAGAGGGAAGAATTTCCATCTACCAACTTAAAGGAAAGGCCTCCATATGGTGGGACCAGCTTGTGCAAGTACAACACGTCAGAGAGAAGAATATTACATGGAGGGAATTCAAGAGACATTTTGAAAAGAAGTACTTAACTAAGAGGTACGATGACAAGAAAATGAAACAGTTCTTCGAACTCAAGCTAGGAAGTATGTCCATTGATGAGTATGAAAGAAGATTCTTGGAGTTGTTGAAATATGTCCCCTTCATCAAGGACGAGACAATTAATATTCAAAGGTATTTGAGTGGGTTTCCATCTTCCATCAGTGACAAGATCCAGTATGATGACCCAAAAAATATGGAAGAAACTATAAGGAGAGAAAAATTCTTATATGATTAGTAAAAAGAGAAGCCTACTTTCCAAAAGGCTTGGGAAGACAAGAAGAAGTTTAAGAGGGAGCAGAGGAAAAAGGGAAACAAACCACCATTTTTTAGGAATAGCCCTCAAGGAAAGTCAGGTTTTAGAGAGCCCAGGAAGGCTGAAATAGGTGGGCAAATGCCAAGCCAACCACCTATGGAATGTTGGGGTTTTAAAGGAAATCATAGGTACAAAGATTGCCCCCACATAAATGACAAAGTGAGAGCCATCCACAATGTTCAACAGGCAGAAATAGTGGAGGACATGGGCAGAGGTGTACCAAAGATATACATAGCCCTGGACAACAATCAAGCAAAATATCAGTCACATATGATTGAAGTGGAAGGTATGATCAACAACCAAACCATTACTATTTTAATTGATTTAGGAGCTAGTCATAGTTATATAGATCCTAGAATGGTGGAAATTTTGCATTTTCCAAGACACAAGCATGGAAAATATTGGTTAGTGCAGCTATCTATAGGATCCAAGAGAAAGGTTGTTGAGTTGGTTAAGTTCTATCCAATGGACATGAATGGATTAATCACAAGGGATGAATTGAACATATTACCTTTAGGTTCCTATGACTGTCTAATTGGGATGGATTGGTTGGACCAATGCCATGCCATCTTAGAATGTCGTAACAATGCATTCACCTACCTAAATGAGGAGGGAAACCCAAGGGAAGTGACTATTAGAGAAATCTCAACAATGCAGTTGAAAAAGTGCTACTGGAAGGGCTACCAAATATTTGCAGCTCATATGGCAGAAGCACATGAGGATAAGGTGTCAAATATTGAAGACCATGCAATATTAAAAGATTTTGAATATGTATTCCAGGAGGTATCCGAACTACCCCCGAAGAGAAATATTGTTTTCTCTATAAACCCGATGCCTGGAGCATCTCCAGTGTCAAAAACTCCTTACAGAATGAGTACACCAGAGCTGAAAGAACTGCAATTGTAGCTTGAAGAGCTTCTGAAGAAGGGGTATATATGCCCAAGTGTGTCACCTTGGGGTGCCTTGGTCCTGTTTGTGAGGAAGAAGGATGGGACATTGAGATTGTGCATTGATTTCAGACAGTTGAACAAAGCGATTAAGAACAAGTATCCTTTTCCAAGGATCGATGATCTCTTTGATGAGTTGAAGGATGCCAATATATTTTCAAAAATAGATCTCAGGTTAGGGTATCACCAGGTAAGGATAAAGGATGAAGACATCAACAAGATCGCCTTCAAAACAAGATATAGTCATTATGAATTCACAGTGGTACCATTTGGATTATCAAATGCACCCGTTGTTTTCATGTGCCTAATGAATGGTGTATTCAGAGAATACCTAGACAAGTTTGTCATAGTCTTTTTGGATGACATCCTGGTGTATTCCAAGTCAAAGGAAGAACATGAACATCATCTAAGGATGGTGTTGCAAGTGCTAAGAGAGAACCAACTGTATGCCAAATTGAGCAAGTGCTCATTCTATCAAAAGCAGATCCATTATTTGGGACATATCATTTCAAAGGATGGGATAGCAGTGGATCCTAAGAAGACAGAAGCCATTAGAGTATGGTCATCATCGAAGAATGTGACAGAAGTATGATCCTTTATGGGTATGGTTGGCTATTACAAAAGGTTCATTGCAGGGTTCTCAAGGATAACTCACCCCATCACTTCCTTGCAAAGGAAGGAGAAGATATTTCAATGGACAGAATAATGTGAGAGAAGCTTCCAACAATTGAAGCAACTGTTAACCAGTTCTCCAATCCTAAGGGTTGCAGATCCAAATGAAGATTTTGTAGTGTGTACATATGCATGCAAAGAAGGACTGGGAGGAGTCCTTAGCCATAATGGGTTTGTAATATGTTATGAATCCATAAAGATGAAGGATCACGAAAATAACTATGCAACTCATGATTTGGAGTTGGCATCCATAGTGCACACTCTGAAGAAATGGAGGCACTACCTCATGGGAAGGAGGTTTGAACTAAGGATAGACCATAATGGTCTGAAGTATTTGTTTGATCAACCAACCTTGAATGCTAGGCAAAGTAGATGGTTGTAATTCCTTTGTGACTATGACTTTGATATCAAGCATATCAAAGGAAAGGAGAACAAAGTGGCTCATGCACTCAACAAAAGAGTGCATGAACTACATGCTACAAACATTAGAATGTATCAAACTGATATTAAAGGCAGAATTTCAGAAGTTGCAAATGTGGATTTGCAGTACATGGAATTGGTGGCAAAGCTACAACAAGGTAAGCTACTACAGAAAGTGAAAGATTATAAATTGGAAGATGATGGAACACTCTTGTACAAAAAAACAATTTATTTACCCAATTCCCAGGAATTGAGAATTATGATCTTGAAGGAAATTCACAATGTGCCTTATGCTGGGCACCCTCGATATCAGAAAGCAGTGGAAAAAGTCAAGAGACATTACTTTTGGCCAGGTATGAAGAAGTAAATTGCAAAATACATAGCCAGATGTATGGATTGCCGGAAGGTCAAGGTTGAGCATAGGCACCAAGATGGGTTGATACATCCTTTACCCATTCCTAAGTGGAAGTGGGAAGTGGTGACAATGGATTTCATCACAGGATTACCCAGAATAAATAATCTACATGATTCCATCATGGTGGTGGTGGATAAGCTTACAAAAGCTGCCCATTTTATTCCATTGAAGACTACTCACAAGGAAAATAAGGTTGTTGATATCTATATGAAGGAAGTAGCACGATTTCACAGTATTCCCAAGACAATTGTGTCTGACAGAGACCCAAAATTCACCTCAAAGTTCTGGAAAGGGTTATTCAAAGGGTTCAGAATGAATATGAACTTTAGCACAACCTATCATCTTGAGTCTGATGGAAAAACAGAGAGGGTGAACCAAGTAATAGAGGACATTCTAAATATGTATGTGATGGACAAACCATCTAAATGGGAAGACTACCTACACTTGGTAAAATTTGCCTACAACAATGAGTATCAAGAATCACTAAAGATGAGCCCGTTTGAAGCACTTTATGGCAGAAAGTGCAACACTCCAGTAAGCTAGGATAACCCAACTAATAGGGTAGGGGTTGGACCAGAGTTGCTCAAGGAAATGGAAGAGAAAATGCTAAAGATTAAGCATAAATTGAAGGCTGCCCAAGACATGCAGAAAAGTTATGCTGATAAGAACAAGACCCACAGGGAGTTTAAAGTGGGTGATCATGTTTTCTTGAAAGTGAAAGCCAACATAAGTTCCCTGAAGCTAGGAAACTGTTCCAAGTTGGAAGCTGGATATTATGGTCCATTTGAAATCCTAGAAAGGATTGGACCAGTTTCATATATGCTTGCATTAATTGCATCCATGATTGTACATAATGTGTTTAATGTTTCATTGCTTAAGAAATATATACTTGATGCTAATTGTGTTATTGATTGGAATGTGATTCAGGTGGAGAAAGAAGGTGTCTTGCAGGTGCATCCAGTGTGTATAATGGACCAGAAAATCAATCATCTTTGGAATCAATCCATAGGGCTTGTAAAATTCCAGTGGACCTGGTACATTTCTGAGGATGCAACATGGGAGCATGAAGATGCTATGCGAGCAGAGTACCCACATATTTTTGAAGATTTTGGAAATCTTGTTGTTGTTGTGTAAATAAGTTTCACTAAGGACATTGCAAAAATAAGGGGGGG
>ML779375.1:1912306-1926808 GCA_009831015.1 Picea engelmannii
CCCTGCTGAATTATAATTATGTTTATAGGCTGGTGAGATGAGTGGTTATAAATTGAGATACTTATGTGTTTATTAGGCTGGTGAGCTAGATTCTAAGGCCAATGAGCCTGCTTTTGTATATGTAAGTACTCACATCATTAATAAAATTACACTCCTATGTGTAGACCAACCACGAAGAAGAGTTATGGGGGACTAACATCCACTAGATAGGGTAATTGAGGGGGATAAGCATCTAGGCCTAGGGGGTAATCTAGAAGGGCCTACCTCCAAGGGAATAATATTTTATTATTATTTCCCAGAGGCTATGGTTGACTTAAACTGTGTTGTCCTAAGTTTCTGGGAAAAAGGGAACATGTGCTAAGTGGAACTCATGCGGCTTCAGGAAGACATGTGTCAACCTGGTTGCATGCAGTTTATCGCTGAAGGAACCAACTCATTGGGGGTTCACTTCCCACTCTGGCGTTGCTTCCCATCCTTGCATCTGGAGCAGTTTGGATTTTCCTCACGACCCTTACATTTCTATGGAAGTTTGTCACCTTCTTGATTGACTAGGGGATTCACACATTGAAAAAATTATCCATCATCATCACCTCTATATCTAGCATGCACCTTTGGATTATTGTTGTCGTACTTGAGTTATCCTGTGTGTCTCCTATGAAGCCAAACACAATTGTACTCGCCTGAGCCTTGTTGTGTCTTAGTGTTTGGTTGTTGCTATTTTCAGTGTCCATACCCATTTTATGTTGCTATCGTCAACCATGTGTTAGCTAAATGTTGTTTTTGTATTGCTTAAGAGCTGAATTGAAGAATCAAGTTGTCAGGCCTGTGAGAAACTCTCCCAGGTGAGAGAGTTTTCTAGGAAGTGAGTTATCCTAGAAGGGAGTCTCATAGCAGCTACAATACTCTGAGACTTCTAGTCTAGCCTGTTGTTGAAGCCCAAGGTAAGGGAGGTGTAGTAGTCGATGGAATTGTATTAGTGAAGGTGTACCCTCCCGGGGTGGAGCAGGCATGTGGGGAATGAGGGTTTGTGGGTTGTGGCAGTAAGTGGCTCCTGGGATAAAAATATCCTTCCTATTGTTTTGTGCAACTTCCTTGTTGTCCTTGCCAAGCCTAGAATTCCCTTGCCCAGTGGAGTTTAGTCCCAACTTGGGTGTGACCCACTGCTGAGCGTGATGAGCAACATTTTCTAAGGATGGGAGGTTCGTGTAAGGTTTGCATGCAGTTAGTGTTCATCTATTAAAAGATAAGTATCATTTCCATGCTTAATTATGTATGTTATGCATGTCTGTGACTCTTGAAATGTTATCATGTGTTCCGTTGCATGCAGGAATTACTGTCAATTCTGTGTTCGTTGTATGCTGTGTATTTGTATTTGCATTATAATTAATGACTAATGCATGTTTATATATATGTTGCATGCATGTGCTAAATGTTTCTTCTGCTTAAATGCATTAGATATATATATCGATATAAGTGTGAATACTAGATGTCATCTCCATCTTCCGGTTAAGTTTTATATGTGAATATTTCCGCAAAGTTACTTGGTGGCATGGCATGGCCTATTGTTTAAGTCTAGACTATCATACAAATTGGTATCAAAGTAGTAAAGGAAAATTTAAGGTTGTTTGGGTAGCGTTACCCGGCAAGGGTCGGTGGTCGGGGACGTTACAAAGTTACACTAGATGGATGAGAAAACAACTTTCTTAAATGGTGTTATTGAAGAAGAAGTGTATATATAACAACCACAAGGGTTGGAAGTTGAATATAAAAAGACTCATGTATGCAGGTTGAAGAAAGATCCTAGAGCTTGGTATGGAAGAATTGATAATTTCTTGACGAGCTTGGGATTTACCAAGAGTAAAGATGATTCTAACCTTTAATTCAAGGTGATGAATGATGAGCCAGTTATATTGCTACTATATGTGGATGACTTATTCTTAACAGGAGAATAAAATCTCATCATATATTGTAAGAAGAAGCTCGTTGTAGAGTTTGAGATGAAAGACCTAGGCCTGATGCATTATTTTTTAGGTCTCTAATTTTGGCAGAGCCCATAGAAGATCTTCCTTGACCAAGGTAAGTATGTAGTTGAAATACTAAAGAGATTTGACATGTTGGAATGTAAATCCATGAACACACCCATGGAAATGAAGTTGAAGCTCCTGGTTGATACTTTGTCAGAGTTGGATGATGCTACTTTATATAGACAGATTATTGGTTCGTTGATGTATCTGACGAATACTGGGTGAGATATATGATTTGTTGTGAAAACCTTGAGTCAATATCTGGTAGAGTCTAGATGTGTTAACCTTGTAGATGAAAATGATGTGATGAGATACCTTAAGGGTACGTTGGATTATGGTCTCTGTTATACTGGATATCATGACTTCATACTGTATGGTTATACTGATTCAGATTAGGCTAGAAGTGATTTTGATATAAAGAGCACTTCAAGATGTTGTTTCAGTCTGGGGTTATCCATGACTTCATGGAAAAGTAGGAAACAATCCATTATTTCTCTCAACATTGTAGAAGCAGAATACATTGTAACATGTTCCACCAATTGTGAAGCCATATGGTTTCAGAAGTTGTTTATAGGTCTATTCGATCTAGAGATGAAATCCACCATGATTCTATGTGATAACTAGAGTTGCATAAAGATGATGGAGAGCCTAGTGTTCCATGTTAAGTCAAAGCACATAGAAATCCAGTATCACTATATTCGTGATATGGTGCAGAGGAGAGATGTAAAGCTCTAATATGTTGGCACAAATGAGTAGGTTGCAGATGTGTTGACCAATCCTATGTCTTTTTTAAAGTTTGAGTACTTATGAGACAAGATTGGTGTTTTCTGAAAGGACCTCACTCAAAAGGGGGAGTGATGATGATGATACTATGATATCTTGACCAACAACGAGTATCTCCATTAGGATTTTATATCCTAGGGGATTGATCATCCCTGGGAAAATCTCGAAGGTTCGGTAAGGACATTCTGTCAGAGTACCTATGCATGCATAACCAAAATGTATGAAGGAAATAACATCAATTGGAAGATGAAATTGAGAACCCAACTCAAGAATACAAAGATGCAGAAAGGAGAAACAGTTCAAGACTATTTCTCTAGAATTACTCTTTTCAAAGAACAATTAGAAGCAATTGGAGACAACTTGGATGAAGATGAAATCATCATGAAAACTCTTAGCGGTCTCAAAATACCTTGGTATGCCTTCATCCAAACCATTTGTGCAAGAAAAGAGAAAATCCAATTTGACATTCTATGGGAAGAATGTGTTTAAGAAGAAGCAAGAGTAGCCAACCGATAATTCGTACTATTAAGGGATGAAGATCAAGCCCTAGCTGCTCATGCTAAAGGAGAAAGGGTTCAAGAATATTTCTTTAGGGTTACTCATTTCAAAGAATAGTTAGAAGCAATTGGAGACAACTTGGGTGAAGATGAACTCATCATGACAACTCTTAATGGTCTCACAAGACCTTGGGATGCCTTCATCCAAACCATTTGTGCAAGAAAAGAGAAACTCCAATTTGACAGTCTATGGGAAGAATGTGTTCAAGAAGAAGAAAGAGTAACCAACTGAGAAGACACACTATTAAGGGATGAAGATCGAGCCCTAGCTGCTCATGCTAAAGGAGGAAAGAAAAGGTTTCATTTCCAAAAGGAGACCCACCTTCATAAATAATTTCACTCCCCAAAGAGATTCACCCACTTCCATAAATAATATCACCCTCCAAGGAGATAACAGAAATATCATAAGGGTCAAATTTTTTTTTTTTCTCCTATCAATGTTATCATTGTGATAAGAAGGGACACATTGCTAAGAATTGTCCAGCCAGAAGGGAAGAATACAAGAAGAGAAATAACAAAATACATCATGCCCATGTAATTGAAGATGATGAGCCACCCAAGAAGGTGACTAAAGAAGAAATTGAAGATTATGTTTTTTTTTTCTACCCTCTTAGGATACATGACACCTAGAGAGGATACTTGGCTCATAGACAATGGTGCCTCTAAGCACATGACATGTCAAAAATACATTCTCTCTAGTCTTATAGAAAAGGACTTCCCCTAAAAAGTTTCACTTGGAGATGATTATCAATACCCTATCAAAGGAATGTGAGAATCCACCTACAAAATGGATTCATGGACTCCGATGAGAATGAAGGATGTACTTTATGTACCAGGTTTGACAAGAACTTACTTTCTATCTCATATCTAGATACTAAATGTTTCAGGGTTGCATGCATAGATGGTGAAGTTCTTATGTGGCCTAAAGGAAAAACCATAGAAGATGCCATTGTTTTTGGAACATAAGACAATGATTTGTACAAGTTAAAAGGTCACTCAAATGCAACCTTGACTCACTCCACTGAGAGTCCTTATGAAATTTGGCATAGAATAATAGCTCACATCAACTACAAAGCCTTACCATATGTAAGAAAAGTAGTTACAGATTTACCATAATTTAAGGTTGATCATGAAGGTGTATGCAAGGGATGTGCACAAGGAAAGAACATAAAGAATCCTTTCCCAAAGAGCGACAATAAAGCATAAGGAATATTGGAGCTCATCCACTCAGATGTATGTGGTCCAATGCCATCAACCTCTCTAAGTGGGTATGTACACTATGTGTCATTTATTTATGATTACTCTCATAAAAATTGGGTTTATTTCTTGAAATAAAAAGATGAAGTACTCAGAAAGTTCAAGGAATTCAAACCCTTGGTAGAAAACCTCTCTGAAAGAAAATTCAATATAATTAGTTCAAATAATGGAGGAGAGTACACGTCAAATGAATTTGGAATTTTTTGTAGAGATGTCAGGATTAAAAGGGAGCTCACCACTCCCTATAATCCTCAACAAAATGGTGTAGACGAAAGAAACAATAGAACAATTATGGAAGCAATGAAGACTATGATTCATGATCAAAATATTCCAATGCACTTATGGGATGAAGTAGCAAGAACAACAGTTTATGTCCAAAACAGATTATCCCATAGTGCACTTGGATTCAAAACCCCCGAAGAAATGTTCACTAGAAAGAAGCCAAAAGTAAGCCATCTAAAAATATTTGGTTGTCTAGTGTTTGTACACATTCCAAAATAAAGGAAAACTAATTTGGATCCTTTAGGAAAGAAGGGAATATTTGTTGGTTACTGTGAGGTTTGTAAGGCTTTCATAATTTACATACCAGGTTACCATCATATTGAGATCAACATATATGTAACCTTTGATGAAGATGAGACACTCAAAAGATCAACGAAATGCCAACTTGAAGAAGTATATGAAGAAGAATATGTAGCTCCCAGAGTTGCATAACCAGTGAAGGAAGTTACAGTTACTCCTGATGATGAGATTCTAGAAGACCATGATATGATAGAATCTCAAAAACCTCACCGGATGATAATATCTCACAAGAGAAAGCTAGCTTTGGAAAGGGAACTTATTCAATATGGAGAGAAGTATGGTGCCCCAAAAGGAACCATGAGACAAAGAAAGAAACCTAAGCCATTCTCCAATTATATGGCCTTGATGTGTGATCTCATAGAAAAGGAACCTAATTTCTTTGAACAATCCATTCAAAAGAAAGAATGGGCAGATGGCATGACATAAGAATACCAGTCCATTATAAATAATGATGTATGGGAAGTAGTTCCTAGACCAAATAACAATGACGTGGAATCTTCCAAGTGGATATACAAGATAAAACATGTAGCAAACAAAAGTATTGAAAAACATAAAGCAAGATTTGTGGCTTGTGGTTTTTTTCAAAAGGAAGGTATTGATTATGAAGAGACGTTTTCTCATGTAGCTAGATACATTTCTATCAGAACCACCATAGCTCTTGCAGCCAAATTGAAGTAGAAGTTACACCAGATGGATGTGAAAACAACTTTCTTAAATGGTGTTATTGAAGAAGAAGTGTATATATAACAACCACAAGGGTTTGAAGTTGAAGATAGAAAGACTCATGTCTGCAGGTTGAAGAAAGCTCTATATGGGTTGAAGCAAGCTCCTAGAGCTTGGTATGGCAGAATTGATAATTTCCTAACAAGCTTGGGATTTACCAAGAGTAAAGACGATTCTAACCTTTACTTCAAGGTGATGAATGATGAGCCAGTTATATTTCTACTATATGTGGATGAATTATTCTTAATAGGAGAATAAAATCTCATCATATATTGTAAGAAGAAGCTTGCTACAGAGTTTGAGATGAAATACCTAGGCCTGATGCATTATTTCTTAGGTCTTGAATTTCGACAGAGCCTAGAGAATATATTCTTTGACCAAGGGAAGCATGTAGTTGAAAACTAAAGAGATTTGACATGTTGGAATGTAAATCCATGAACACACCTATGGAAACAAAGTTGAAGCTCCTGGTTAATACTTCGTCAGAGTTGGTTGATGCTACTCTATATAGACAGATTATTGGTTCACTGATGTATCTGACGAATACCAGGACAGATATATGCTTTGCTATGAACACCTTGAGTCAGTATCTTGTAGAGCCCAGATGTGTTCACCTTGTAGATGCAAATCATGTGATGAGATACCTTAAGGGTATGTTGGATTATGGTCTCTGTTATACTGAAGATCACGAATTCAGACTGTATGGTTATACTGATTCATATTGGGCTAGAAGTGCTTTTGATAGAAAGAGCACTTCAAGATGTTGTTTCAGTTTGGGGTTAGCCATGACTTCATGGAAAAGCAGGAAGCAATCCATTATTTCTCTCAGCACTGCAGAAGCAGAATACATTGCAAGATATAACGCCAGTTGTGAAGCCATATGGTTTCAAAAGTTGTTTATAGGTCTATTCGATTTGGAGATGGAAGCCACTGTGATTCTATGTGATAAATAGAGTTGCATAAAGATGACAAAGAACCCAATATTCCATGTTAAGTGAAAGAACATAAAAATCCGGTATCACTATATTCGTGATATGGTGTAGAGAGGAGCTATAAATCTCTAATATGTTGGCACAAATGAGTAGGTTGCAGATGCGTTGACCAAACCTCTACCTCATGTAAAGTTTGAGTACTTCCAATCCAATCTTGGTGTTGTCCAAAAGGACCTCACTTGAAAGGGGGAGTGATGATGATGATACTATGATATCTTGACCAAAAATGGGTAGCTCCGTTAGGATTTTATATCCTAGGGGATTGATCATCCTTGGGAAAATATCGAAGGTCCGGTAAGGATGGTCTGCCAGAGTACCTATGCATGTATATGCTAGTTGTGGTCAGTAGTGGTATCTCCATTAGGATTTTATATCCTTAGGAATATTTTGATTCCTAGGCAGATTGTGAAGGTCCGATAAGGATGGTCTGTTAGAGTACCACATGGTATCTTGTTAGGATTTTATATCCTAGGTAATCTTATGATTTATGGGAATATCCTGAAGGTCCGGTAAGGACGGTCTGTGAGAGTACCACAAAATGTTGTTTTTGCACCTGCCTCATTCTTTTTCCATATGATGATGATGTTGTTGTCTCAGTCTCATGTTGATGATGTTGTTGTCTCAACCTTGTGCTGATGATGTTGTTGTTTCAACCTCATGCGGATGATGTTGTTGTTTCAACCTCATGCTGTTGATGATGTTGTTGTTTCAACCTCATGCTGTTGATGATGTTGTTGTTTCAACCTCATGTTGTTGATGATGTTGTTGTATCAACCTCATGCTGTTGATTTTAGTGTACCAACCTCGGGTTTGTGATATTGTTTCTTTAGTGTTATGTTAATTTATTTTGATGCAGATGATGACGATGATGATGATGATGCTACTCCAACCCTATGTTTTGAATGCCGATGTTATTGATGATGAGAAAAAATTCTGATGATTTGTAGATATTCCATTTAGTGTTCCAAATGATGATGATGTTGCTACCCTCTCTCTCTCCTAATGATGTTTCATTGGGTTATGTCAGTGGAATACCCTTCTCGTTAAGGGGGAGTGTTTAAATATTGTAACTTCAAAGAATATTCTAATTTTATTTTAGCTATTATCTTATAGATCAAATCCCCTTTTGTGAATTGATCATGTCGGGTCTTGTATAATACCAAATCCCCTTTTTTGGATTGGTCAAACCATATTTATATGGTGTTATTTGTAAAGTCGTCCCCTAGGGTTTATAAAGTGGTTTTAACCACTCTTGGAAGAATTCGACCCGACTAAGTGAAGAGACATAACCCTAGAACCTCCTCAACTAGTATTTATAAGTGAGGATGGAACCTTACTTGTTCACTCACTCACTCACACTTCTAGTGCACATGTTTTGAAGGAAGATGTAGTTGCAAGAAGGAGAAGAAAGGCACATGATTAGTCATAGTTTATTCTTGGTGGTTTGATCTTAGTCTTGGCATTGTATTGGAAATCTATTATTGAGGAATTTTTTGTTGGGTTTTCTCCCCCATGAGGGTTTCCTAGGATAAAATGTTGTGTACCTTGTGATTGTGTTTCTTTCAGTGATCCTCTTTATGATGTTGTTTTGGAAATGAATTGAATGCTTTAGTAAATTGAAAATAACCTAATAACAACATTAAACTTAACACAACTGATCGACTAAAAGGTCACACACCTTTCTAGTCCAAAAATATCTGGGGCATCTGATTGATTTGATCATGGTTGTTAGATCAGTTGAGGCCAGGAGGATCTGTTAATAACTGAGTGGTTTGGGAAACTCGAGTGAAGATAAAGTGTATATTAGTATATACCCTATTTGTTGGATTGGTGAGGCCGTGGGGGTGTTTGTTAAATACCATGATGTCTGATAAAACCATGGAGATCCCTTCCATTGTTTTCATGTGATTGTGACCATTACATCCATCAGAGTAGAGTGTTCAGGAAAAACTGTTCGAAAAGTTGAGTGAGGGTTGTGTGGCTTGCAATACGAGCATGGTATCCCAACCGGTTATCCACCATATATCTTGTCCTCTTTCCCTGATATTTGTGTCCTCTTTCCTTAGGAATAATGCCCTAGTTTGTTGCAATGTTTTCTCTGCTACTTACACTCCCTTTTCTCATTAAATGAATAATGAATGTGTCTATTTTTCCCTAGATATATTTTTTATCTCTTCATGAGGGAGTTATGAATTTATTTTTTTAACGTACCCAACCACCAACAGACGGGGCACATTGCAGTCCCAAGACTCAATTCTCTGATCTGAGTTCAAATTCTAACAATATTCAATATGAAATCAAGCAGGAATAAACCACATGCATTAATTAAGCTCCAGGATACAACATAAAAAAGTAAGAAACATGCCATGCACAACAAATAATCAATAAAAAAGCACATTAAAAATGCATATGTCAGATATAATTAAATACACAACAGAATAACATTATACAGAGAACACAAAGAGCTCTTATCTTTCAAGTAAACATTCACCAATTGGTTGCAAACCAAGGACGTTCCTCCCAACCATAGACACTGTTGTTCATTTACTCTCAACAACAAGTCACCCCCGAGCCAGGGCTATGAATCCACAAGGATGGGTCATAGGAAAAATATAAAACATGCAACAATTGGCTAATTAGCTCTTAGGTTTCCCAACCATGCAACAAATCCTAATTTCCATCTCTCTTCCCCCTCATCCCGCGCAACCCAAAGAAATGAACACATTTCTCTACCATGCAGTCCCTGAGGTTGTTCCATTTCTCTCCAGGGATCTAGTGCTAATGGTAAGGAAATTTCCTTACTGGAAACGCCAAGGATTCTCAGTTGTGGACAATTCTACCTGAACTGCCATCAAGCTCATGCACACTAGCATCCATTCCCTTCTGGAATGATCAGTAAAATATTACATCCATTCAACAATGGCTCTCCTCTTCCTGTCATTCATTTCCATACTCAACCCAATAGCACACAAACTAGAAATAGTGATTGAAGAGGAAGAAGAACAAGGGAGCAAGGGGAAGAAGACGAACCAGGGGAAGAACACCCAACCAGGGGAAGAGTGACCCCCAACTTCACCCAACGCCACCCTCATACAACCATTCATATCCATGCTCATACCAAGAGCACACAAATTCATAAAGAATGTGGCTCCTAAAGATGAAAGAGTGAGAAGGGTGTACAATGAATGAATAAGAACAAGTGAACCCCAAAACAAACCAAAGATGGGTTTATATAATTACTTGGAAATCAAGAATCACATGGCCTCCCCCAAGAAGCTCATGTAACCTCCTTTTCTCCATAAAATCAATTATGGTTAACTAAAATAACAATTAAAGACTTATCCCCTCAAGCCCCTCTCTCGTGGAATCATAGCCCCCTCTCTCTTTTGTCCTTGTCCGTCATGCATCCAACGGTGTATTTTTATTAATGTATATGAATTATTACATCTCCTAAGAACTCTGGCCCCTTTTTGACTTTATCGACTCACCAACCTAAGTCGCAATTACATAATACATTATAGTTCATAAGGGTTAAAATTGTGATGTTACAATTTTAGATATGATGGTTGATATTAAATCCTAGCTCTCTCAAGATCTACATTTGTGTTATAATATCTCATTAACACAACTTAAAAAATCACTTTATCCCTCATAAATTAAAAATTCACTTAAACTTTATGAAATAAAGTTTATGTCTAGGGACCACTTTATGTCCCCCACATGCTAAGACACCAAGCACACATAGAAGACCTTTTGAGATACAAAACTAAACACTCCCTCTTAGCTAGGAAGGCACTTCTGGAACCTCCACCTGCATATGTCTCCAACCCAATCACTCCATCTGTTGATGTAGTTGCTCCCTTTGAACCAAAAATCTTCCCTGCCACCTGCATTGGATCCTGTGCTGAAAACCTTTTCCTCCTCACCATGACATTAGGAGTATTCTCACACTCCTGAGCATCCAACTGTGTCATCTCATACCCGTTGAGACTTATGAAAATACCAGAAGTATCCCTAGAACCATTTGTCACTGACACTGATCCTGAATATAAGATCCCCTTGGACTGAAACACAGGCTATCCAAACAACCTGTATAACATCCCCTGTCTTACACCAAACACTAGTGTTGCATCTGTTAGGACCTCACAATGCACCTTTTTGCTCATACTTTTTGACATTATTATACCCTTCATCACTTGTATTTAGACTCATAATATCACTTCATCTAATCATTCCAAGGTATACAACGTCCTTTCTCATTACTATATGCTTAATCTGTTTTGCATAATGTTTTACATCACTTTTTGTACTTAACCATTGATTAGACTGCAGACTAGCATTCAAAGCCTGTTGCTGAAACATAGCCCAGGATTCAAGTGCTAAAACACAGAGCCGTTACACAGTCTGAAGTCCCTGCTGCTGAAACACAGTTCAGGACGCAGATGCTGAAACACGGAGCTGTACATAGACCAAAGCCCTGTGGCTGAAACACAGTCCGAGGTTGCTGAAACACAGTCCGAGGCCCCTAGTGCTGCAACACAGAACTGTCATACAGTCCCGAGTCGCAGAGGCTGAGACACAGAGCTGCAGATGCTGAAACACAGAGGAGACCGCCAGAACCAACGATGTTGAAACACAAGCCGTTACAGTTAGAGGTCAAGCCGACACAGTCAAGAGCGCAACTCACGTGGCTGAAACAGCCCGTGAATTGCGATGCTGAAACAACATCAGCAGCAATGAGATGGAACTGTTACATCAGCCGTAACAACAATACCTCGTTCAACTCCTGTATTAGCATTCGGTTGCGTGAGAATAGGACATCCTATGCTGATTTAGAAAGAAGATCTGATTAAATTATACATTGTAATTTTTAGATATTGCATCGAGGAGGTTCCCTCTTTAAAAGAGAAGGGAATTCTTCATTCGGGCATCCAAGTTTTGATGTATTGAAGAACTCTAGAGAAGCGGGACGCATTCTGTACTTCCAATTTGTAATGTGATATTTCGACAGATGAATATAAGACTGCTTTGAGTATCCTCCTGTAGCTTTTCGTTCAGGGGAATCTTGTGAGAAGGGAGGGCCCACCTTCTTCACAAGATTCACCCATTAAGTTAGAAGTGTGTTAGTATAATTTCTGTTTATGCTTTGTTTAACTGTCATTTGCTGAAACATTGTTTTTAATGAATTCCGCTTTACTGAAACACTACTGACTCTGTCTTAGTTATTTAATGGAATTTATCATTCTTTTATCAGCAATTTCGTGTGATGTTTTGTGAGGTTAGCAGAGATTTGGTTAAGGGGTTTTTGCTCAGACAAGAAGGAATCACAACACCTTGTCTTCTGTAGATTTCATTTCCCGCTGCAAGTGTGCTAGTAGAGATTTGGTTAAGGGGTTCCTGCTCAGACAGGAAGGAATCACAACACCTTGTCTTCTGTAGATTTCATTTCCTGCTACAAGTGTGCTAGCCAGGGATTTGGTTAAGGAGTTCCTGCTCAGACAGGAAGGAATCACAACACCTTGTCTTCTGTAGATTTCATTTCCCGCTGCAAGTGTGCTAGCAGGGATTTGGTTAAGGGATTCCTGCTCAGACAGGAAGGAATCACAACACCTTGTCTTCTGTAGGTTTCATTTACTGCAAGAGTGCTAGCCAAGGGTTTAACGATTCCTACTCAGACAGGAAGGAATCACAACACCTTGTCTTCTGTAGATTTCATTTACCTTTGCAAGTGTGTTAGTCAGAAACTGGGTTAGGGATTCCTGCTCAGAAAGGAAGGGATCAGACTGCCCTGTTCTCTGTAAGCCTCAACCTCACAAGTGTGCTAAAAAAAGAAATAAGGCTCAAAGGTTCCTTCTTAGAAAGAAAGGAACTAGGTGGCTTTGTTCTCTGTTAGATAGAGTTAATTGTTTTCTGCATTACTGTTTTCATGAAAGAGTCTTAGTACTAAGTCTCTGATTGAGAGTAAGGGTCCTGTTCTCTGATTGCAGAATAGTTGTTCTTTCCCATTGCAGTGTTATTTTAATGTAATCCAGGATTCTTAGATTGAACTTTAAAGAATTGCAATAGGGGAATTACTTTCCTGTAATTTGATTCAGAGCTTCAGTTCATTCAAGCAAGTATAAATAGTGTGAATTTATTTACTACAACACTAAGTGCTTTTGGAATTGAGCATATATAGTGCGTGGCTATCTTTGAAACAAAAGACTTCCTTGGGTTGATAATTTATGTATCAATTGATTTTTTGAATCAATTAAGCAATTATAGTGACCAACATTTTGGCGTCGTTGCCAGGGAAGATAGCTATAGATTTCGGAAGCATTTGTGATTTTCTTTTATTTAGATAAAAAGAATGCATGAAAGACCCCAAAAACACCAAGGATACTAACCCTACAGGTGGCAAAGGAAAAGGAAAAGGAGGAAGAAAGACTTTCATTGACGATATTGCATCCAAGTCTGAATCTGCTGCTCCACGACCAAATCTTCAGAAACAGAATTCCCAGCCTTCATTTCGACCAATTTTTGGAACAGGAAAAGAAGTTTGGAGTCCGGAGATAGTCCAAAAGCCAGTAGGAGACATTGAGTACAGAGAAAGTGCAGCAGGAGAGCAGACAGAAGAAAATATGGATGAGTTTAATGAGCGATTGCATCAAGAGCAGGTAGATCCTGAAGGAGAGGTAAAAGATGAAAATTCTTTTTCTACATTAGGATTTCCTATCGGTGATTTCCCTAGAGGAACAGCCCCCATGATAAATATCCCACTTTCAACATTGCCAAATTTTCATGGGTTATCATCAGAGGATCCTGATGAATTTCTGTTTTAGTTTGATATATTGTGTAGAAGCTATGATTACATCTCTAATGCTCAGAAACTAAAGTTATTTCCAGCAACACTAAAAGGGAATGCACTCAGATGGTTTATGAGCCTTGGAGGCCACGTAATCACATCATGGGAACAGATGCATCAGAAATTTCTGAACAAATACCAGGACTACTGCAGAACGAGATAAAAGAAGGAGGAGTTATCTAAAATGATGCAGCAAGAAGACGAGAATCTAGAAGACTTTGTAGAAAGGCTTCAATACAATCTACAAAGATCTAGTCATCCCAATGTAAGTAAGGATATTCTCAAAACTATTTTATTAAAAGGAGTAAGGGATGACTCTCTGGATATGCTAAACATGCTTGGGAAAGGGGACATATCCAAGGAATCATATGATGAAATTGTCAATTTATGCAAAAGATGTTCAAGGGGAGCTTCAAGAAACAGATCGAATAGCAGGGACACTACATTTTCTAGAGTCCAAAAATCAGCCAGCGGAGGAGCAACAAGACATGAGATAGGTAATTTGCTTGAAGATTTCAAAAATGAAATGATGAGCTCTTTTGCCTCACAAATGGATACCCTGCAGATTAAGAGAAAGCAAGCATAAGCAGAAGCAGACTTGTCTATCTTTTGTCCTCAATGCAGAGATAAGCACCCAAAAAGAGAATGTCCACTGGACAGGAAACCTATCTGCACTATTTGTGACAAAGATCATGATACCCAAAATTGTCCATCTTTACCAGGGATTAAGGCAGCATTGC
>ML779375.1:1930453-1971778 GCA_009831015.1 Picea engelmannii
GAAGCCATTCTCACAAAAACAGTGAAGGAAAGTAGAAAGGATTGGTCCTACAAGCTCCTTGAAGCACTATGGGCCTACAGAACTACCTGGAGAAATACTACAGGATTTTCTCCCTATGAATTAGTTTATGGAAAGAGTGTTGTCTTTCCTATGGAATTTGAGATAAAAACCTTAAGGACTACTTTAGCTACCAACCTTGATCTAACTGATGCACAGACAGCCAGGCTGCAGCAGCTTAATGAACTAGAGGAGAAGAGATTAGATGCCATTCAACAAACAACCATAATTCAACAACAAAGATCACAATGGCATGACAAAAATATCATGAACAAGCAGTTCCAAAAAGGTAATTGGGCTCTACTTTACGATTCCCGGTTCAAAGAATTTCAAGGGAAACTGCGCACCAGATGGTTAGGACCTTATGAAATAGACACAGTTTTTCCTAATGGAACAGTAAGGCTCCTCACAATCGATGACTCCAGAACTCCGTTACTTGTGAATGGTCATCAGCTCCGTCTGTACCAGCGACCTATTTCCAAAGAAGATTTTAAGGCCACATGCATGGCAGACGCTCATTTTCTCTTCGTTGAGGGGGTTTCTACCCCTAATAACAATTAATTCTTTTAAGATTGATTTTCTTTAGTATTAGATTAGATTAGATTTCGTTTTCTAATAATCCCTGTCAAAGAAATATCATGCTAGAGATGTTTTGCAGATTCCCGCCACCAGGAGAGGCCGATTTTTCCTCCAAGAGACAAGCTTTCACGATGCTGAAACACCGCTGTGCAGCACTGCTGATTTTCACGATGCTGAAACACCGCTGTGCAACACTGCTGATTTTCACGATGCTGAAACACCGCTGTGCAGCACTGCTGATTTTCACACTGTTGAATCACCACTGTTCCGCATTTTTCATTTCACTCCCAAAACACTCCAGCCTGCCATTTTCTCACTATCTTTTTGCCGAAAAAACTCCGTCCAGCACTTGTTTCGACTTTCTCCCTTTTGTTGCTGAAACACCATTATTAGCAACCTTTCATTTTCTCACCCTCCATCATTAATGAAACAATTCCGTCCAGCAATTGTTTCACCTTCTTCCATTGCTGAAACACCATTGTCAGCAACCCTTCACCAGTGATTTTCACGATGCTGAAACTCCACTCTTCAGCGCTTTTCATTCCTTCCCAGTCCCAAAACATTCCAGTCCACCATTTCCCCTTCATTCTCATTCCCGAAACAATTTCGTCCAACACTTGTTTCGTTTTTCCCCTTCCGTTGCTGAAACACTCTTATCAACAACTTTTCCCGTTGTTGAAACACCGTTATCAACAACCCTTCATTTTCTTCCCTTTTGCTGAAACACCGCTGCCAACAACCCTTTATCATTGTTTCGATGTTGAAACACCATGTCAGCACTTGTGATTTCTTCAGAGCTGGAACACCATTGCTCAGCAGTTCTTCATCTACAACACTTGTTTCATCTTTCGCTATGGCCGAAACACCAGTCTTTCACCATCGTCCATCAGCAAGCTTCTATCGTTCGATATTCTCGACAGCAAATCCTCGGCACAATTCAAAAATCACCGCCACAGGACTATCACTGACAGGCACGATATATTGTTCGCAGCACGAATCAAAATGGTAAGGCAAAGGTATGTAAATATTGTGTAATTCAGATTAGATTGTAGTTAATGAGAAAGATTTTAAGCCATTAAGACCACTTAAGTACCATCATTATTAATCGCACTTAACGGGAAGGGAAGTACACGTCAAATCAGCAATACCATCATTTCCTCTGATTTCATCGCCGCCATTCCTAATACACCACCCTTTTCCACATTTAACCACTATTCCTGCATATAACCCCTCGGAAAACTTACCCTGTGCCAGAGCTGATACACAAACTCTTGACGCCTGTATTTTACTAAGCTAGTAGCCATGGGAGGAGATGTCGTCTGCAAGGAACCCGCCACCACAGCACTGCTCGAACACTATCCAACAACATATCAAATTTTCGAGCAAGCAGGTTGGCTCAATTACTTCCGCAGGCTTCAAGAATTTAATGACCGACAAGTATTACAGTTCGCTCGGAATCTTCAGGAGAACCATTTTGTCGTCGCAAGCATCCGAATCTCTATGACAAAGCAAGACATATCCGTGGTCTCAGGCCTCCCCATTGATGGCACTCGACAGTTCAGCCGGAAGCATATCATCGAGGATGTCCAGCAGAGTTTCTTCCTGGCTGGAGAAAGAATTGTATTGAAGGGCAGAGGGGTTCAACTCAGTTCACTACCACACCCGTGGCCGGAAGTTGCCAGATTCATCAAGCAATACCTGACCTGCGAAGGTCGCTATCAGGTAGTCTATCAGCACGACTTCCTTTTTCTTTCTCATTTAAGACATAACAGACGGGTCAACATTCCATATTATTTGCTGGGCTATTTAAAGAACATGGCACATTACTCTCGAACGACAAAAGATCCAACCCAGTCACTTACCCACCACCGTCTGGTTCAATTACTCATCAACGGGGGTTTTGAACAACAGAACCGTCCATTAAATAATCCACCCATAAACCCTGCACCAGCTGCCGAAGTCCCTGAAATTCCTGAGGAGCAGCAACAGTAAAACCCCCCAGTTTCCCCCGAAATACCCCATAGTCCGCCCACACAACCAACCAGTCCAGTCAGTCCCCCTACCATACCTGAATCGTTGCATACCGCACCAGAGTCTTCCACTTTCGCTCTTCACATTGTAATTGATGACTCTGAACCAGAAAATGCTCCTTGCCCTATTATTCAGGAAAGACCTTCCCGAAAATGGAAGCAAACCTCCCTTTTTCCACCCTTCTTGTGCAAAAAGTGAACGAGATCCTCAATGAGACCACCCTGGATGACCACTACCCTAGATCCCCCACCAATTCGACTCATACCCCATAAACCTTTGACTTCCTCGACCCCGGGATCTTTGCCTATTCCAACCATGGGCACTGCAACACAAGAACCAGACGCCCCAGAAACTGTAACGCCATCTGTCTCACACAGGGTAGCTGAAACACAAGAACCAGTTACCCACTCAGTGGCTGAAACACAAGAACTAGCCATGGCTGAAACACAGGAAACAGCCATGGCTGAAACACAAGAACCAGCCGCTGACATTGAAATGGAGTTACAGGAATCAGACGCCCAGACATCATTTGTTTTCAATATAGAAGCTGAAACACAATCAACTATCCATCCAGTGGCTGAAACACAAGAACCAGCCACTGACATTGAAGTTGAATTACAGGAGTCGGAGACCCCGGATGCTGCAGTGGCTGAAACACAAGAACCAACCACTGATTTTGAAATTGAGGAAATCGATACCCAGGATGCTGCAACACCACCCTCATCAAGCAAAACGGCCGAAAATCCAGTGGCTGCAACACAAGAACCAGTCACTGATGTTGAAATTAAATTTCGGGAATCACAGGATGCTGCAACACCACCTTCATCAAGCAACATGGCTAAAAAACTAGCCACCCATTCAGTGGCTGAAACACAAGAACCACCCACTGATACGGGAATTGACATACAAGAATTGGAGGTTGAAGGTGCTGAAACTCTACTGTTTCTTCACCAAGAAGCTGAAACACAAGCAGCAACAACCATTCCTGTTACTCCTTCCCAACCACCAGAAGCAACAATGACATCTGTCTTGCAGGAAAATGAATTTCTAAAGTCTCAATTGGAAGCATATCAGCAAGAACTGGCCAGAGCTAAGGAAGCATACGAAAAGGAGCTCAATTCATACACTGCAAGCCGTCTAGCAACCCTGGCAGAACAAACAACAGAAAACATATGCAAGGAATACATGTGTTGCCAATGCGGAGATATTTATTATCGGGCAGGGTATAAGATAGCTCAAGTGCCACTACCAGGAACAGTCCCTCCTCCTTCCCCTTTTGAAGCCAAAACTGAACCTGCTGCAACACAAGAACCAGCAGGTTCCACCAAGCTCAAAACCAAACCTGCTGCAACACAAGAACTAGCAGGCCCTAGCAAAATTAAGACTGAACCTGTTGTAACACAAGAACCAGTAGGCCCTTCCAGAATCAAGAAAGAAATCCCTACTGTCAACAAGGCTGTGCAAACAGTGCCCATGGAGGAAGTCACACCTCCCAGTCAAGCCAATCTCTCCACTTCCAGGGAACAGTCCACTCAAACCCTGCCTAGTCCCACTACTTCAGATGCTGAAACACAAACTCGACCGTGGGATGAGCATGCAGAGATACAAAAGTGGAAGAATGAGTATGCTGAGACACAAGCCCAACATCTGCAAGTACACAGGCAAACCTGGAGGAATCACACTTTCTCGAATTGGGAAGCATTGGACCTGACACGCCAGGAAGTTCGAGAAGTCAAGAAGAAGAACAGAGATTTAAAAGCTAGAATGGTCAAGATCTTTGATTTAATGCAGACACTAATGGAAACAAGGAAACCTTCTTGTAATTATTCTTTATTTCTCATAGAGAGACTCACATGGTTCCAAATCAAAGCAATTATAGAAGGAAAATCCCATGAAGTAATACAGCCAACACATTTTGTCAAAACCTTTCTAGCAGCCTCCATCTGGGATCAGCACCTCTTATGTGAAGCATACTTCCATAATGAGGCTCTTCCCGAAAACAGGCTTCTCAATATAAATCCTCTTGTTGGAGATGTTCAACTCCGAGATTTTACTTCTTTCCTTTACAATCAATTTTTTTGGCAGAGTGACTTTTCGGCTGCCAAGCACAATGAGGACAATAAACTCCTCTGGATTAGGCCAGAACCAGAGAGGGCAGCCAGATTCATTTCATAATATTATGAGGTCTTGAAAAAACCAGGAGTGACTAAGTATGTTCAACAACTACAGTCAGTAGTGCTCCAAGAATGTCAGCAAAGCATCAGTGCCATAGAGATTCCTACCCTCCAGGCCAACAACCTGTTTTGGCAGCAATCCACAGAAAAGAGGCAACAACACAACCCTTTTGGTCCGGCCAACTTAGAAGCAACAATTTCAAGGGTACCCAGCTACATCCAGTGTGTTAGACACTGTGCTGAAAACTGGATAGGGTACAAATTTTACTTTCCCCTTCTCTGGCTGCCAATAGAAACATATCAAGTCAGCTATAAATTGTCTCAGAAGGCCGAGACAACAGCATGGCAAAGACTGCAATAGGTCCAGGAGTTCAAAATGCCAACAGACAGTACCGCCCGGAGCTACTGCTTGAGTAATTTACACGATGAGAGTCAGTATCAAGACTCTGATTCAGAGTGAGTTGCCTGAGGACATGCAACACCTTGAGCTGGGGGGGATGTGAGGACCTCACAATGCACCTTTTTGCCCATACTTTTTGACATTATTATACCCTTCATCACTTGTATTTAGACTCATAATATCACTTCATCTAATCATTCCAAGGTATACAACGTCCTTTCTCATTACTATATGCTTAATCTGTTTTGCATAATGTTTTGCATCACTTTTTGTACTTAACCATTGATTAGACTGCAGACTAGCATTCAAATCCTATTGCTGAAACACAGCCCAGGATTCAGATGTTGAAACACGGAGCCGTTACACAGTCTGAAATCCCTGCTGCTAAAACACAGTTCAGGATGCAGATGCTGAAACACAGAGATGTACACAGACCGAAGCCTTGTGGCTGAAACACAGTCCGAGGTTGCTGAAACACAGTCCGAGGCTCCTGGTGCTGCAACACAGAAATGTCATACAGTCCCGAGTCGTAGAGGCTGAGATACAGAGCTGCAGATGCTGAAACACAGAGGAGACCGCCAGAACCAACGATGCTGAAACACAAAACGTTACAGTTAGCGGTCAAGCCGACACAGTCAAGAGCGCAACTCACGTGGCTGAAATAGCCCGTGAATTGCAATGCTGAAACAGCGTCAGCAACAATGAGATGGAACTGTTACATCAGCCGTAACAGCAATACCTCGTTCAACTCCTGTATTAGCATTCGGTTGCGTGAGAATAGGACATCCTATGCTGATTTAGAAAGAAGATCCGATTAAATTATACATTGTAATTTTTAGATATTGCATCGAGGAGGTTCCCTCTTTAAAAGAGAAGGGAATTCTTCATTCGGGCATCCAAGTTTTGATGTATTGAAGAACTCTAGAGAAGCGGGACACATTCTGTACTTCCAATTTGTAATGTGATATTTCGACAGATGAATATAAGACTGCTTTGAGTATCCTCCTGTAGCTTTTCGTTCAGGGGAATATTGTGAGAAGGGAGGGCCCACCTTCTTCACAAGATTCACCCATTAAGTTAGAAGTGTGTTAGTATAATTTCTGTTTATGCTTTGTTTAACTGTCATTTGCTGAAACACTATTTTTAATGAATTCCGCTTTGCTGAAACACTACTGACTCTGTCTTAGTTATTTAATGGAATTTATCATTCTTTTATCAGCAATTTCGTGTGATTTTTTGTGAGGTTAGCAGAGATTTGGTTAAGGGGTTCCTGCTCAGACAGGAAGGAATCACAACACCTTGTCTTCTGTAGATTTCATTTCCCACTGCAAGTGTGCTAGCAGAGATTTGGTTAAGGGGTTCCTGCTCAGACAGGAAGGAATCACAACACCTTGTCTTCTATAGATTTCATTTCCTGCTGCAAGTGTGCTAGCCAGGGATTTGGTTAAGGGGTTCCTGCTCAGACAGGAAGGAATCACAACACCTTGTCTTCTGTAGATTTCATTTCCCACTGCAAGTGTGCTAGCAGGGATTTGGTTAAGGGATTCCTGCTCAGACAGGAAGGAATCACAACACCTTGTCTTCTGTAGGTTTCATTTACTGCAAGAGTGCTAGCCAGGGAATTGGTTTAACGATTCCTGCTCAGACAGGAAGGAATCACAACACCTTGTCTTCTGTAGATTTCATTTACCTTTGCAAGTGTGTTAGTCAGAAACTGGGTCAGGGATTCCTGCTCAGAAAGGAAGGGATCAGACTACCCTGTTCTCTGTAAGCCTCAACCTCACAAGTGTGCTAAAAACAAAAATAAGGCTCAAAGGCTCCTGCTTAGAAAGAAAGGAACTAGGTGGCTTTGTTCTCTGTTAGATAGAGTTAATTGTTTTCTGCATTACTGTTTTCATGAAAGAGTGTTAGTACTAAGTCTCTGATTGAGAGTAAGGGTCCTGTTCTCTGATTGCAGAATAGTTGTTCTTTCCCATTGCAGTGTTATTTTAATGTAATCCAGGATTCTTAGATTGAACTTTAAAGAATTGCAATAGGGGAATTACTTTCCTGTAATTTGATTCAGAGCTTCAGTTCATTCAAGCAAGTATAAATAGTGTGAATTGCTTTACTACAACACTAAGTGCTTTTGGAATTGAGCATATATAGTGCATGGCTATCTTTGAAACAAAAGACTTCCTTGGGTTGATAATTTATGTATCACTTGATTGTTTGAATCAATTAAGCAATTATAGTGACCAACAACATCCATGGTAGCTCCATATGGATATATGAACATGTGTCCATGATCAAACACAATTTCATGTTCTTCATCCTACAAATCTAATACTAAGAGAAAGCTTACCTACAACTCTGGAATAAGCAACACCTCTGCCACCTCCAAAGATCCTCCTGACTCTAGTTGGAATCTCACACATCCAACCCCCTTCACTGCAAGCATGGTACTAGTTCCACAACCCAAATGATAGTTTGAGTCTATCTCTAAAACACTAAGGAACATCGACCTCATTCCCATCATATGATGAGATGAGCCACTATCCACAAGCCATGCTCCAATGTCCCCAAACGTTGCACTATCACAACCTGAAAGACAAGCCACAAGAGAAAATTCCTTATCGAAGTTGAAAACAAAATCATCGATCTCAATTGATGCTGATGTTGCTACCTGTGTCTCCTTCTTTCCATTCTTCTTGTTTGGACACTAGCTTGCATAGTGACCAGTCTTATGAAATGCAAATCATTTCACTTTGCTCATGTCCCTACCCTTCTTTGCATGAAGAGCAACCAATAAGGGAACTTCTCATGTGCCACAACTCCCTTCACGAATGGAGCCCACTTCTCTAAGAACCCATTCAGAGTTGTCCTCACAAGTTCATAATCATTGACTTCCTCTCCAACAACCAATAAATCATCATAAACCTTTGATATCCTGGTGAGATAAGCTATCATTGTGTTAGTCTTGGAAATATTGGTGCTCCTGAGTTTCTCCCTCAACACCATCTTCTTGTTTTGGTTTCCACTCTGATATATCTTTATCAGAGCCTCCCACATCTCATAGGCATATTTATTTTTAGACACATGAGGTATGATATGGTACTTCACAACATCCAAGAGAATCCTTTTGGATTTCACATTTTTCTTAGTGAAGGCCACCAAAATCCTGTATCAGTGGGAACAACCTGGGTTTTCTACACAATATCCCATATTTGTTTTCCTCCAAAAACAACATAATCCACTCTTTCCATGGGCTAAAATTCGTAGCTCCGCCGAAAATTGTCCTCAAGCCCCAATACGATATCCATCCTTCTCCAATTGACCAACAATAGTTTTCTCTTCCTTTATCCAAGAAAAACCCCTGCAAATCGTTATGCTAAAGTCTTTAGTGTCACTCGTCAAAGTCCCAACTCTAATACCATGTAAATTTTTAAGGTTCAATATGATGTTTTTTGGTTTCAATAAATTATTTGTCACAATTTAATTCTCATTCATGAATGATGTTCATAAACTGAAATTCATAACCAGAAGCACATTCAACTATAATTGCACAATGAAAACAAGAAAAACATTTAATGACACATATTTTTGGGCAATGCCCCTAGAAAAACGTTGAAGGGAAAACTAGTATAGGGATGAGTTTTATTAGGGATTCTGAGAAAAAATTCTGGAAATTACAAGAAGAGAAATAAGAATACGTGCACGTTGATTTTCATGTTAAAATCAGAAATTTACTGCTGCCTGGATTTTCTTGCCTCTCACACCAAGCTGTACGACCTGCTCCGAGAAATCTGTGTACTACAATAAATGGTGTACAACTACCTTAAAATTTGTTCACTCTACCAAAAATAAACGCTATACGGTCTGCCTGAATGATTTCTATGCACTTTTTCCTCAAAATCTATGTCAACTCTTCTCACAAGTGTGGCTGATTTGCTGGATTAATTGTTTTCCTCTTTCCTTGAGATTCATGTCCTCTTTCTCCTTGGGAATCGTGCCCTAGTTTGCTGCAATGTTTTCTCTGCTCTTTTTCTCTCCCACTTACGCTCTCTCTTCTCATTAAATGAATAATGAATGTGTCTATTTCTCCCTAGATATCCTTTTTATCTCTTCATGAGGGATTTAGAAAGTTATTTTAGATATGATGGTTGAGATTAAATCCTAGCCCTCTCAAGATCTACGGTTGTGTTTTAATCTCTCATTAACACAACTCAAAAAATCAATTTATCCCTCATAAATTAAAAAGTCACTTAAAATTTATAAAAAAAGGCTTATGTATAGGGACCACTTTATTTCCCCCACACGCTAAGACACCAAACACACGTACAAGACCGTTCAAGATACAAAACTCAACAATGTCCCTTATCTTAAGTATGAGAAAGCAATAATACATTGCTTACTTAGTGGATTTCCACAGTCCTATCAGAACAAAATTGAGTTTGATGAGCCTAAGACACTAGAGGATACCATTAGAAAGGCCAAATGTTGTTATGATCAATCTAAGCACGAGAAATTTCCTCTTAAGGACTAGAAAAAGAAGGATAAGTATGGATTTCAGAAGAAGGGATTTAAACCATCCCAATACAAGAATCCAAAAATAAATGCTTAGTCCATTCATCCCACTAGAAGTGTGCACCAACAAAAATTTCCCTCTCAAAGTGGGAACATACCAACATAGGAAACAAAGGAGAAAATAGAAGAACAAAGGAAAGGACCTCTACAATGTTGGGGTTATGGAGAGGCACATACGTTGAGAGAATTTCTTCACAGACATCATGATAACAAGAGAGTCTATATTGTTCAGGAGGATACCACTGTTAATGATGTATCTTGTAATGTGCCACTAATTTATGCATCTGCCAAGAATCAACACACAGACCACCAAGATTCAATGGTGGAGCTGGAAGGTATAATTTCCAAACGACCCATTTCAATTTTAATTGACCCTGGTTCTAACCTTAACTATATTTCTCCCCAATTTGTTGAAGCATGTACTTAACAGAGAAGGAAACATGTAAAATCATGGTTAGTTCAACTAGCCACAAGAACCAAGTGAAAGGTGACAAATATGATTAAAGCCTACCCATTTGAAATAAATGGACTACCTACATGAGTGGCCTTAAATGTCCTAGATTTGGGGTCATATGACACGATGACAGGAATGGACTGGTTGGTCGCCCACAAAGAAAAAATTGATTGTTTTAATAAGAATTTGGACTTTCAGGATGATGAAGGACACTAGAGGATGTTGCAAGGGCTCCAAACACCTGTGTCAATAAGGTAAATATCAACACTACAACTCAAAATGTATAGTTGGAAAGGGTTTCCCTTGTATGCCATACAAGTGTTAAATTCAACACATAGTAGCACACTGAAAATTGAATACCACTCGGTGTTGCATGAGTTCAGAGATGTGTTTGTAGAGGAGGTACCTAGATTGCCTCCTAATCGAGACATTGACTTTTCCATCGGGCTAATACTAGGAGTCGTATTGGCATCTAAAGTGCTCTAAAATATGAGCACACGAGAGTTAGTGGAAATAAAAATGCAATTGAAAGAGATGTTGGATAAAAGGTATATTAGATTGAATGTGTCCCTATGGGGAGCATCGACGTTGTTTGTAAAGAAGAAAGATGATACTCTACAACTATGTATTAATTGTATGCTGTTAAATAAGATGACCATTAAGAATAAATACTCACTACCTAGAATCAATGATCTTTTTTATCAACTCAAAGGAGCTACAATGTTTTCTGAAATAGACTTGAGGTCTGGATATCATCAAGTCAAAATTAAGAGTGAAAAAATCCATAAGACCGCCTTTAGAACAAGGTATGGACACTACAATTTTGTGGTGGTGCCATTTGAGCTTACCAATGCACCAACCACATTTATGTGTTTGATGAACAATGTTCTTGACAAGTATTTGGAAAAGTTTTTTTCTCGTATTCATTGATGAAATTTTGATATATTCCAAGACAAAGGAAGAACACGAGGAACACCTTAGGTTGGTGCTACAGGTGTTGAGGGAACATCAACTGTATGCTAAATATAAAGTGCGATTTCTTCTAGAGACACATCAGATATTTGGGTCATGTATTTTTAGAAGATGGAGTAGCGGTAGACCGAGAAAATATCAAGGCAATCATGGATTGACCATCAACTAGAAATGTATTTGATGTAACTGAAATCAACACACCCTAATAATTTGCATTATATCATTGAAATCATTTCAACTACTTAATTGCTCTAAATTATTTTTCATTATATCATTAGTAAAATTAATGTATCTTATTGTTTTGCATTAGGTTATCATTGAAATTGATGCAACTACTTTATTTCTCTAAATGATTTTTCACTATATCATCACTAAAATCAATGTACTTTATTGTTTTGCAATAGGTCATTATTGAAACCAATACAACTAATTGCTTGCTTTAAATAATTTTTCATTGTATTATCATTAAAATAAATATATCATTTAATTTTTCTTTATATCATTGTTGAAATCAATGCAATTATTAGTTATATTATTGCTGAAATCATTGCAACTAGGTGACATGATTTTTCATTGTATCATGAATTAAATCAATACACATTATCAATTTGCATTATATCATTGCTGAAATCAATGCAACTATTTATTGTATCATTGCTGAAATTAATGAAACTATTTGTTATATTATTGTTGAAATCATTGCAATTACATGACTACTTTAAATCATAAAATCAACCCTATAACTTTCCCATTGAATAGCAAGCCCAAAAACAAACATAATAAAATATATTTTTTTTTAAATTAAAATTTTGTTTCTATTTATCTTATCAAATTTTGAAAAACTCTCAAAACTTGTATTAATATATATTCTTTATTATTGACTTATTATTTTTAGGATATCATTTAAGTTATTATTAACTTACTAATCTAAAAAGTTCATTTAAAAAACATATTTTTATTAATGGGATAACCATAAAGGAAAGGTTTTTTATTATATTATTTATCATTTTTAGAATAACATTTAAGTTATTATTCATTTATTTAATAAATAACTTAATTGATTTTTATTTTTTAATCATATTTAAGTTATAATTAATTATTTAATAAATAATATTTAAATTATTATTAATTAATTTAATGGAAAACTTCATAATTAATTAATTGTATTTGATTAATTTGATATTCTTTTTCCATGTTATTTTATCACTCCAAATAACATAAATACTTCAAAACAAATTAATTTATCACTTTGGCATCCTTCCTGATACACATTTGAAGTTTATGGGAAATTTTCTAACAATCATAGACTCCCGCCAATTTAATTTTCGGTTTGTATATATCTGTGTCCTGCAACAATCAGAGAATCATCCTAATCATTGCAATGCATTGGAGTAAAAAATGAATTGGTGATGATATGGAATGTGTATTTGTTGCTTGTGTATTTCTTTCAGTACTGTCATTTGCAAAAGCAAGGAATCACCATTATACATGGAAGGCCTAGGTGTGGGACACAATCTACCACATATATGTAATATGAAACAACGTGTTTATTTGTTTTTTAAGTGAGACCACGTTATTATTATTATCATTATTGAGTTTATTTTAATTTTAATTGTTTTTTTAATTAAGTATTATTTAACATTAATCTAATCTCTCAACATCTCCCCAATACTAAGCTGTAAAGTGTCTCTCAGTATAATAATAAGTATTTACATATAATAATGATAATGATAAAAACAATAATAAAGATGATATTATTGAAATATTTATAAATATTGTTAAAATAATAATATCTTAAACATCAAATATTGTTTTTTTTTATACAAGAAAGATGTTTTTATATTAATAGCAGTGGTATGACCACTGTGGAGAGATCTACAAAATTTAGCTCCGCGTTCTATGCATTGGCTTCAAGATTACAAGTAGTACTACTCCGATATAAAGTCCCGAGATTCCCACAATTTTCGAGAGTTCAAAAAAATTAAACGCAGCCCGTGGGCTAGTTTACAAAGTGGCTGCCTGTAATTCAAAGGGAGGGTATACTCCTGCTTACAAAGAAAAAACCCAAGAGCCAAAAAGAAGCTAGATTCAGGAGTGAGGTAAACCATAATTAAACCTTTGGATCTGGTATGGTGGAACTTGCACTCGGAGACATCTGTGCACCTGCATTTGTCCGGCGATTCAGGCCTACGGATTGGAGTTTCAACTTTTCAATTATGGCCTCTAATTCAACAATTTTGTTGTTAGTTTGTTGTGTTGTGTGAGTGAGGGCTTCGACCACTTCTTCTGAGTTGGATGAGGTCTTCTTCCACCATTTTGAATCTCCGACCACCTTCCCCGTCCAAACAAAGCAGGAAGCCTCTGTGTGCGCTGAGTGTACGTTTCAGCTTGTGAATTTTGAGTTCCAGGGAGGGGGGAGGGTTGGGAGGGGAGGTTGAATTGGAGTTGGACGCCATTGTGCTAGCAGGGGCAATGGACACTAACCAGGTAGGGGACCAAGCTGAATCAGATGGGCATGAATGAGCAGGGGGAGGGACTGAGAGTAACAGCGAAGCGAGAGACCAGGCAATGTCAAAGGAGCAAGATAGGCAAGAGCAAGACACAACCTTCTTGAATTTAACAACACTTTGATCGTGCGTCACCATGAGTTGAAACAATCTTGCACGAGTGCCATGCGGGAGGGGGATGGGTTCAGAGAAGAGCGAAATGAGTGAGTTGAGGTGAAGGACAGGCGAGGAGTGGCGAGGGGACGTGAACGGGTAAATGAAGTACCTTCGCACGGGGTGGGGGACGAAAAGAGGTGTCGCCTGAGGGCTGCCACGAGTCGAGAGGTCCAGAAGAGGCGTGCACCACATGCCCCGGGAGGTCCGAGTGAGCGCCCTCCACATGTCGTTAAGGGAGAGGTTCGAAGCATAAAGTTCCATTGATGGAGAGTTGGCCCCTGCTCAATGGGGTGTCAGCTTTGGCAGCCTGGTCTACTTTTCCATTGAGCTATCAAAGCACATGAAAGAAAACAATTTTATGGAAGGAGTGAGAGAGCCGCAAGATTTTCTTGGATATTTGCCGAAGGTTCATTTGATTTGGTAGCGTGTTAGTGACCATAGCTTGGATTAAAATCTGGGAGTCTCCTATCACCATAATTTTTTTGATAGCTAGCTTCCGAGCTTGGATGAGCCCTTTCCAAAGACTTAGAGCTTCTATGGTATTATTGGTTTCTTCTCCTAACCCCCAGGAGTAGACTAGTTCCCAAAATTCAGCGGGGTCATAGATAACCCATCCCCCTTCTGTCGCCCCTGTATTTCCTTTCCTTTCGAAGCTCCGTCAAAGAACAAGATGTGTTTGTGCTGAGTGTGTCTCCATTCTTTGAAGTCCTTGGGCTGCTTGTGCAATTCCCAGAGTTCGTGAAGCTTGGGGAGTGTGGGGGCAGACTTTAGATCGGGAGCAAGGTTATGAAGCCAAGCTTCTTCAAGGGAGGAGAGAGTTTGGGGGTTGGTGTTTGGCCACAGGAAGGTGAGGCAGTCACCCAATAAGGCTTTGACTTTGACAGAAACGAGGGCGGGAGTGGAGCTTAGGTTTCTAAAGAGCCGTGAATTTTTTTCGAGCCAGAGTTTCTAGAGGATAAATTTAGGGAGGGTCATCTAGCAGCTTTTAAGATGAGTCTTGGCCTTGAGAGGGTAAGGACAGAAGGTGGTCTAGGATTTTAACAGGGAAGTTATATATGATGGGAATAGGTCAGTCGGGGTCCCTCCTGGTAGGGCAATCTGCCAAACTTATTTAGCAAAGGGGCATCCAAGAAGCATATGGTTAGTGATTTCTTCATGGGATTGACAAAGGGGGCATCTCGAGGGTCCTTCTCAGCCTTTCTGCCAAATTTTATCACCTGTTAGGATGTTGTTATAGGCTAGCATCCAAATGAAGAAGTCCACTTTGGGTAGACTTTTGACATGCCATATTTATTTCCATAACGTTGGATTTCTTGGGGCCCGAGGCTCAACTGTGAGGGATTTATAGTTGGCTACTGCTGTGTAGCTCATGGATTTCATGCCCCAACCTCACTAGTCCTTGAGTCTTTTGGAAATTGTGGATTTTCCTCGAAGCAGTTTAACCATCAACTCTTTTTCTTCTTGGATCTATAAAGGGCAGTCAGGGAGGTTCCAACTTGCCCAGATGTTTGTTCCATTAGTTTTCCAGAGGTAAATGTCCCAGAGGGTGTTGTAATTTTGAGATTTTAGGAAGACTTTTAGGCACTCTAGTCCAGGTGTGTTGTCGAGCAAAGGATCCCCCATTATAGAGTCTTCCTAGATGCGGATCTACTTTCCATTACCCGAGATCCAGGTGAGAGATGGGGCAAAGAAGGTATGTTCTTTTGAACAAACATAAAATATAGGGGAGACATGAGTGGCTTTAGGCGGGGAGTCGAGGCATTGAAGCCGCGAGCCTGAGAAATATTTCTTCCAAATAGCCTTTTTGAACCAGGAGCTCCTTCCTGAAACTACATTCCATAGCAATTTTCCTCCAAGGGCCAGATTTTGGGAGTGGAGATAGCGGAGCTGAAGTCCGCCTTCAGGAAGGGGGTGGAATATTTTTCCCCAACTGACCAGTGGAAGCTTGTTGTCATTATTTTTCCCTCCTTTCCAGAGGAATCGACGAAGCAACGTGTCAACTTTGGAGATGATGCCTTTTGGAGCTAGCAAAATTGAGCATTGATAAATTGGAATGATGGATGGGACAGATTTCATGAGGACAATATTACCTGCTGGATTTAACCAACTTGAGCCCCAGGCACTTATTCTGGCTTTGATTTTGTCAACAAGGGGATCCCAGCACAAGGATTTGGTGGTAGCTTTGAAAATGGGGACTCCTAGATACTTGAAGGAATCCCATTGAGTTTTTCCTGTTATTCCAAGGATTCCATCCGTAGATTTCACTTTTCCTATAATTGATCATGCTCCTCAAAATGGTTTTTTACTTATCGAGCTCGGTTTTGAATCTGATGGCTGATCTGATGCTTACGCTTCCCAGCAGGATGGTGTCATCAACAAACTGGGCATGATTGATGTCCTTGACTTCTCTGGAAATGCGTAGTCCCATCAATTCTTGAAGGTGTTGTTTGTGATCTAATTGGAAACTCAGCATCGGGGCCTATATGGCATAGAGGAGAAGGGAAAGAGGGAAACCTTGCCATAGAATTTGAGAGGCTTGAAAGAAACCAACTGGTCGACCATTTACAAGAGGTGTTATCCAATGGATTCCTATGAAAGATTTTTTCTAGGTGATGAAGGAAGGGTCAAATCCGAGTCGCTGCATTATCTGGAAAAGGAAGCTATGCCTTACCCTATCGAAGGCACTTGCAAGGTCCAGTTTGATAATCATGCCTTTTTCCTTCCTGATTTGACTAAAGTGGATGGCCTCCTGGACAAGGATGATGTTGTTGTTAATGTTTTTGCCTTTGATGAAGCCTCCTTGATTATCCAGAATAATTGTAGGAAGGATATTTTTTAGTCTGTTGGCCATGATTTTGGTAATAATTTTGTAGCCAATGTTGCAAAGGGAGATGGGTTTGAAGCAGTCAAAGGAGGAGGCTCCTTTTTCCTTTGGGATGAGGGCTAGGAAGGTGAAGTTGGTGCTACCTCCAATTTTGTTGCAGGATTGTGACTTTTGAATCATTCTATGGAGGTCGTGTTTGATAATTTTCCAGTAGACATTGATGAAACGGGTTGTAAAACCATCTGGGCCTGGGGCTTTGTCAGGGTCCATATTTGCAATGGATTTTTTAATCTCTTTTTTGGAGATTGGATCTGTGAGGGTTAGATTATCTTCCATGGAGATCCTAGCAGGTATGAGGTTAAGGATGTCGCTAGCGATGGCTTCTAAGGTGACGGGGTCTTCAGTATAGATGCTTTTGAAGTGCTCGTGGGCAACGAGTTTGATGTCCTCGAAATTGGAGAGGGTTTGCTCTTGGAAGCAGACTTCTTTGATGGAATTGAACTGCTTTTGTCCTTCCGCCTGTTTGTGGAATTTTTTTGTCTTTTTATCCCCTGACTGAAGCCACAGACTTCTTGATTTCTGCCTCCAGTATTCCTCCTCCTAGCGACAGGCTTGATGGAGGTTTCTATGAAGCTGTTGTTCTTTTTCCAAGGAGATGGAGTCAACCGGTTGGTTTTCTACTTGAAGTTGATGTTGCTCTAGATTTTGCTGTGCTTCCACCCTCTTAAGATGATGAGTTTTGAGAGACTTGGCCCACACTTTAAGGGCTTCTTTGAGTTTTCTTAATTTCTCTTCCCAGACATAGAAAGGATGGCCCGTGATGGTTTCTTTCTAGATTGTGGAGACAATGTCTAGAAAACCTTCCTGCTAGATCCAGGCCGAGCTAAAGCGAAAGGGGAGGGGACCTAGATTACGGTCATGGGAGAAATATAGGAGAATAGCCTTATCATCCGAGGCACTAAATGGGAGGATAGTGGAGTCCAAAGAGAGGCCGAGTAGGAGGATATAGTGCTGGCTGAGAAATCTATCAAGGCAGGCTACTATGTGTCCTGGTCCTAATATTTTATTGGACCATGTGTACATTCCTTTGGAGGGTTTGATGTCTTCCAGGTCCCAGTTCAGGATTATATCATCAACGATTTCTCTAAAAGGGTCCCTGACGAGAGTTCCCCCTTTTTTTCCCTGGTGTTTAGAGTGAGATTTAGGTCTCCTGCGAGAATGCTATTCTCCGGTTGAAGAAGATGCAGATGATCTTGGATAGAGTTCCATCAAACTCTTTTTTATGCATGTAGGACTGGAGCATAAATGTTAAAAAGGATTACCTGTAGGTCTGTGTCTTTATGACAAAGGACTGTGAGGATCCAATGTGAACTAGAGTGGGAATGGATCAACTCAATTTTGTTGGGGTTCCAGAGCATTCCCAAGCTGCCTAAAGATGCCCGAGAACTAATGGAGAGTCCATCAGAGGTATTCCAAAAGGTATTTCTGGCCTGGAAGAAATGTTTTTCTTCCAACTTTGTCTTCTAGATTAGTAGTATGTCTCGAGTGGATATGCGCATTAAGTCTTTCATTGCTTCAACTTTCTGTTTACTCGCGAGCCCTCTGCAATTCCAGGAGATGACTTTCATTACTTACCTTTGCTGGTGGTGGCAACTCCTTTTTGGAACTGCCCTTGTTGCCTCGTTGTTCTTGGATTAATCATTCCTTCTAGAGTTGATTTTCCCCCCTGTAGCTTGTCTTTGTAGGTTTCTACTTCTCTGCGTTCTTTTGCATTTTTCCTTCCCCTTTTTGAGGTTTTTTTTGTGCTTATTTTTGGATCTATTTCCCTTTCCTCTTCTTCTAACAGATATTCCTCTGATCCTTGGTCTGGTTGGGATACCTCCTTGGAGGGGTTTGCATTAGGTGGAGGATTAGGCCCATTGCTTTATTTTTTTGATAGGATCTGGGTCGAAGTTGGATCAGTTTCTGGTATGTTCCTTTCGACTTCTAGTTCATCCTGGGAAGAGATGTTGTTGCCCATTTCAGGTTGATATTTTTTTTGGGGATCTTTTTTTTGGTGAGGGAGGGTTTGGGGATTTTTCGTCTTGTCTAGATCCAGATTTTCTTTCCTTGTATCTTTTGGGTTGTTGCCATCCTTTGTCCAAGTCTTTTTCTTGTTGGGCTTGGGGGGTTTTGGGGCAGTTTTTTTGGAAATGGCCATACTCGTGGAAATTTCGGCATTTGAAAGGTAGTTGTTCATAGTCTAGCTTCTGATAATGATGCCAATCACCTACTGTCAATTTTAAAGCTTCTGGGAGACCCGCTTCTAGATTAACTTCAACATAGATACGTGCACATGAGTATTGTTCTTTGGGATTAGCTTTATCAATGTACTTACCTAGCCCGTTGTCGATGGCCTATATCGACGAGGTGGACCAACAGTGGATCGACAAGTTAGGGAGTCCGACCCACACTGGTATTGCCTTGGGTACATCCAGCGCTGGGTCAAAATCTGGTGTCCAACGATTGAGGTAAATTCCTTGAGGGCCTATGAAGTATGGTCCATTTATGAAAATCAGATCTCAGACATCTTTGGAGATAAATTTGAAGAGGAAGAATCCTCATCCAACCACATAGCAGGTGACGCTGCTGGAGATCAGGGGTTGCCATTTTTTCTGGATCCAGTTCTCAGTGGTGTGAGGTGAAGGCCAGAGCCCGACAAACTATCCTACCAGAGCTCGATTTGTCAACGACAAAGCGATCTGCATGGGTTGATCTGAGGGTAGGGCAATTGAAGGGATTTCATCCAGCTTTTTGATGAACTTGGAAGGGGGGTCGGAGGTCGGCAATTTTCCTTCGGCAATGAGGAGGCGTCTAAAGGCATTGACAATGGAGAGAGGTGGTGGATCACTTCCCCTATCAGAGCTCATCAGCAAGAGACCTAGCTTCTAGGTTTACAACGGCTCAAAGAAACGTTGTTAAAACATCAAATATTGTTATGATCACTTAATACTATAAAAAAATATAGTAAGATACATGGATAATAAAATTATTGCTTAAAATTTCTTAGAGTTTATCCCATGTAAACCTTGGTGTCCCTTATGTCATTGATTGATTGTATTTTTGCACATATTAAATCAAACATTGATTGTATTAGAGTTCTTGTGTTATGGAGTTGAAAATGTGAAAACTAAATGATCACTATCAAGTGTGCTGCTTAGATTCCAAAAGCATACAATTTTGTGAGTGGATGTAAATTTGTATATTTGGCATGTGTTGATGTGCAATAGTGAGAAAGGAACTTTGCAGAGAAATATTAATGGACAATTAGGTGACACATCCATCACCAAGTAACTTGATTAAATTTGTTTTTAGATTTTGGCCTTGATGGATTCATGGTAGTGGACATATAGTGCCTATTTCCAATGGTTAAATTTGATGTCTGATGTCTACTTAATTCTTAAAACTCAATTAATGGGTGAGTTGAATATATATATATAAAATCATTGAGGACAATAGCAATACAACCCATAACCATTTGATGGTAATCCATTGAGACTTCTTTGAATACTCTCAAATAGTTATTACTTGAGTTCAAGTGACAAAAAAATCATGATTATTGTATTATCATGATGACCGTATTGAAAATGAAAATAAAAAAAACACATATAATACATAATATTTAAATGTCAGACATAAATAAATATAAAACTTCATTTAAAAAGTAACTTCAAAAAGAAACCTGCCATAAAAAAATTACTTGATGGATAGGAAGAGTGCCTGGAAAATTTATACCTTGCCTATGTCTAATGATATATTTAAATTTAAATCCAAATCTGATGAAATCCCACATTTAATAGCATCTAGATAAAAGGCTAAGTGGAGCAACATACCACAAATAGAAAGAGAGCAACATACCACAGATAGAAAGAGAAAAAAGTATAGATCATTATGTTGATCAACCTACGTGGACTTAGAGGTTGATAGATTAGAGGAGGATGTTTAATGCCTAGTATGCAAATACTCAAATTGTAGAGAGATCTATCCTAAATAAACAATAAGGAGACAATTAAACCCACATGAAATGGTTGAAATAATCAAATTTGTTTATAAAGGATGTTTAATAGCGGTAATTGTTGATCATGGGGAATTGAAGTGCTAAAGTTTGAAGAGGATGAAGACATGGTGTGTTATTGTGACATGCCATATCTCCAAATGAAAACGATACTTGGTGTTTACTTGTAATTAAATTATTTTAAAATAAATCATGTGTCAAATGAAAAAATAAGAAGAGGGGAACTTGTCTTTAAAATATTTTAAAATAAATCATGTGCCAATGAAACATAGGAAGAGGGGACTTATCCTTAATGCATGTGTTAATGCTATTTATAAATGTATTTGGACACTCGGAAAAGAAAGGAAAAACAAAGTAAGAGGGGACTTATCTTTAATGCATGTGTTAATGCTATTTATATATGTATTTGAACACTGGAAAAAGAAAGGAAAAACACATTTTTTTTTGGAGATGGTAAAAATGTGTTCATTGAGAGTCTCATAAGTTAAGAAAAATTGTGAATGAAATATAGATTTTTTACAAGTATTAAGTTAAAGTCAATGTTTAGTTAAAGAATCATTTTTTGAATTGAAGTCATTAATGTTCAAGTTAATCAAGTGTCAAATGAAAAAATAAGAAGAGGGGACTTATATTTAATGCATGTGTTAAGGCCATTTGCAAATCTATTTGGAGATTATAAAAAAAAAATTATTTTTGTTTTGTTTTGTTTTGGAGATGGCTAAAATGTATTCATTGACAGTGTCATAAATAAAAAAAAAGTTGTTAATGAGATACATATTTTTTACAAGTATTAAGTTAAAGCCAAAGTTAGGTTGAAGAATAGTTTTTTGAATTGGAGCCATTAATATTGAATTTAAGTAGAGTTATCTCATCATAATAGTGCATCAATTAAGTTTGTTAATCTACTACTATAAGTGTCTTGTTATACTTTGATCAATTCCAACAAAAACACACTTTTATGTAGGTAATTTCAATTGCATGAAGAATATTATTATGCAGATGTAGGTGAAAGAAGATGAAAAAAGAAAGAAGACAATGACATAAGAAAGTGGAAGAAGACGAGAAGAAGAAGATAACAAGACAAAAAGGCAAACTCTTGAGCACAAGAAAAATATGCAGTGACAAATCGACAATCAAGCAATAGAATGGAGAAAAAAATCAAGCAAAGAAAAAGAAGAATGAAGAAGCAAAAGTAGAAGAATAATGAAGCAACAAAAGCAAGGTAGGAACAAGGAAAAACTGATATCATGGGTTGTAAATAGAGATGCATATGTAGGTGAAGTGAAGAGCAAAATCCTTGGAAAATGAAAATTTAAATAATTTAATGTTCTCTCTCATTATTATTAAATGAAATTTATGATGGTAAGATAGTCCTAATACTACATTTACTTAAGAAATGCAATAATTAGTTCCAATGATAATGTATTTGAGTTTTTTTTTTAAATTATTATCCCCAAGTCATGTCATGGTGAATAATTTAATTGAGCATATGATTGTAAGACTATTGGGTTGTTATATTCTTTGTAGTGAAAGTTTAGTCGAGGTGGATCGGTTGGGAGTGAAATTCGAAGGTTGAAGTGATCGACCAGGAAAGTTGAAGTCGAAAGTGATTGACAACAAGTCGAGAGATCAATTGATAGGAGATTGTGTGGAAACCTAATGGAGGTCGACTGGTAATCCGAATGGTAGTTGATTGTAACAGAATCCCGAGATTTGTGGGATTTGTAGCCAATGATATGCATGGAACTGTAACCATTTTTGGGTCCCTTTATTTAGGGTTTTTCTTACTGTAAATACTATAAATAAGGCATGTTGTAATTGTATTACGTTACTCAATGTTGGATGTTCCTGCTAATGTAAAGCTATAGGTTGTTGGTCATGTAGATGTAATTCGAATTGGCTGTAGGGTTGTTCTTATGCAAGCAAGAGGGTATGATGTCGACTGTGTCTTAGGTGTATATAAAGATTACACATGTAATCTTTTATTTTGAATGAATATGACAACAAGAGAGCAAGATGCTGAAGGAATGATGATTTTCCTATTTGGGTTTCTAGGGTAAAATATCTATGCACTTTGTGTTTGCTTTGTCATTTATTTTCTATCTTAAATCTATCTTCCTCTCTTCTATTAGGTTTATCATGGAAGTATAATTTCCTAACATGTGGTATTATAGCTTAGTTTGACAATCTTGGATCTAAGTTAACCCTATGTTTAGTAAGAGCCATAAGTCAGAAATCTTTTTAAGGTTGCATCTGAAAGAATGGCAAGTAGTTTGAGAATAGAGATAGAAAAATTAAATGGCCAAAATTTTGAGTTTTGGAAGCTTAAAATTGAAGATATATTTGTAGATCGACAATAATGGGAAACAATCTGTTTAGGTACCATTCTGATAGGTATGTCGAGGGAAGAATGGGAGAAAATCGAAAGAAGGGCCAGTAGTACGATTCAATTATGTCTTTCAGATTTGGTGTGATGAATGTCTCAGGTTAAGACTCGACCAATAAATTGTGGGACAAGTTGGGGAGCTTGTACCAATTGAAATCCATGGTAAATAATTTGTTCCTTAGAAAGAAGATGTACCTTCTGAGGATGAGTGATGGTGGTTCAGTAACTAAGCATTTGAATGCCTTCAACACCATAATAATTTAGTTATTATCTGTATATATCAAAATCATTGAGGATGAGAAATGTATTAAAGCCTATTATGTTCTTTTCCAAAATCTTGGGATAGCTTATTCATGTCTGTAGGGAGTAATTCAACCACATTATCGCTAGAAGACGTGGTTGCATCTCTACTATCAGAATAAATGAGATAGAAGAACATGGAAGGATCGACCAAATATACTTTAATGGTGAGAGGTCATCTAGATGATAGAGATAAATGAAAGTTATCTGGTAGGAAGTCTAATTCAAAAGGTAGATATAAATCCCATGTTCAATTGATGAGAAGATGTTGGAAATGCGGTAAAACTAGGCATTATAAAAGGGACTACAAGTCGAAGGAAATGGAAGTTAGTACAAGACCTGATGAGAAGAAATTGAATAAGAGAAAGATCAGTCTAGATAAGGGAGTAGATATGTATCTAGCACCGACTAGTACACAGTTGGAACAAGATGTTTGGTTGATCGACTCAGGAACATCCTATCATATGACACATCATAGATAATGGTTGTGCGAATATGAGAAATATGAAGGAGGATATGTGTTCTTGGATGGGAAAGAGTCCCACTGATACTGTAGGATGACAGGAGTAGAACCCTTCCATGTATGTTACATATTTCGGTTTTGGAAATAAACCTTATATCTATCAGAAATATGAGTGATGTAGGAGTGCACACTCTATTTTAGAAGGATATGTGCAAAATGGTAAGAGGTGTGATGGTCTTAATGAAATGAGTTCGAATTGGAACCCTATACAAGTTGTTAGGGAATGTTGACTCGTATGGATGAAACAACATCGTTATTCCTAAAGTAGATTCACCTTCGACTCGACTCGACTCATCTTGGGTTAAGTCGATTCAAACCAACTCAACTAGTCTTTGTCAAGTTGACCCGACCATGTTATGGCATGAGAAGATGGGGCACATTGGAGAAAAAGGACTTTGAGGTATGAAAAATAAAGGTATGGGTGAAGATTTTCCTAAATGTAATTTAGAAATCAATTTTTGTGAGCATTGCATATATGGAAAACAAAATCAGGTTAGGTTCATCTAGGCTACGAATGAGTCACATCCTTACTCTATGCAACTTAGTTGTATACTTGGACATTTTTTAACTTATTTTTGTTGGATATACTTCACACACACCTAGGAATTATTTTTTCCAAGGTTTTCCCTATGTTTACTAGTCATTATTCAATATCCTATAGTCTAGGGATAATATTCCTCTAGGAGAATATTCTCTTCAGTTTACACTTCAGTTTGATTAGTTGAGTGGAGTCTAGATGCCACATTGGGATCACCACCTTGCAACATTGGGATCATCACCAACTAATGCACATTATCCTTAGTATTATCACCAAACTAGTGCATTACTTATGATTCCCTCATCTCCTCCTCACTTCACTCTGTTTCAATCAATTAACTGAAGATGAGAGACTAGTTAACTCAAACTAGGCGGCAGTTAACTCCCGTGATTGCCTGGGAGACTAGACTAGGTGGCAGTTTACTCCTGTAACTGATGGTGTGTTTCCAGATCACTCTATACCACCACTATGGTGCATTGGATTCTCCTCCAGTGCGCATTATTTGATTTTTACAGAGTATATCATGTGTAAATTATCATTCATTCATTTGGTTAATGAGAATTCTTCCATTGTTTCTCTCCTATTTCTCTTTTCTCATATTTTCTCTGCAAACTGTGTATATAATTTGATAGATAGATATTTTATGTGCAGGTTCAACACATTTACATGGTATCAGAGTCGACGAATTTCTAGGAAAAAGACACACCGGATTCTTTTTGCAGGTAACGAAGATTGAAGACAAGGGAAAAATGGAATTTCCAAAAGAATTCATTCTTACACCGTACAGTTTCTTTGCATGGAAGGAAAAGATGATAATGCATCTTTGAAGAAGAGGATTAGACAGGTTAACCATGAACATAGAGACTGAACCCACATCATCCATAGAAAAATCCAAGTATCTGAATCGAATGGATGAAGCATTTGGAACTATTTGCAGTCTCATTTCTCCTGAGCTCCTCTTTCACATATCCTCTTGTAAAACTCCCAATGAAGCCTGGACCACCATGGAAGGGATTTTTGGAAAACATGACAAGATGAGGGGACACATGCTCGAGGTGGAATTGCTCACTTTGGATCCAAAAACCTTCGACAATCTCCAAGATTTATTTACCAAATATAAGGATTTGTTGTCGCAACTCAAGGCTTGTGGGGTTGATAAATACAAGGAGGAGAAACAAATGGTTCTTACCATTCTCTCCAAACTTGGTCCGGAATACTCAGTGTTTGTATCCACATTTCATTCAGTCAAGATCACCTCTGGATCCCCCTAGATGATGCCCTCTCTTGAGGCCTTTATCGAGTCTTTGACACAAGAGCAGAGAAAGATCATCAATATGGGAAAAATCAAAGGCCCAAAGGCGCATGCACTTACTTTGCAAGATTGTAGAAATCATCAAAATAATAAATCTAAAGATAAATACAAAGGAAACCACATGAAAATCAAAAGAAGGAAGGGTACTCAAAACCCTTCATCGATGCCTCCAGATCCAAAGGTGGAAAAGGAAGAAAAGGGGAGAAATGCACTTATTGCCATAAATGATTCCATCGAGAATCTGCATGTATGTATAAACATATAGATCAAATGGCCCAAATAATTCAACAAAATAAACTTGGATATTTCATCCCCGAGGGTGACAATAAGAAGAAGCCAGAAGATCAAAATCCCAAGAAAGGTAATTCTAGCCATGCTTTGATTGCCATCAACTCCTCTCCCAATGCTTGGATTGTAGATTCAGGAGTATCACACAACATGTCAGCCACAAAATATGTCTACTCTTCATTGGATGCATGCAAAGGTCCTCCTATTCTAATGGGGGACAAATCTCAGGTCAAGGTCACTGGCAAAGGAAGAATTGAGCTCACAAACGGAAGCTTTGAGAATGTGATACACATTCCCAAACTTTTTGTCAATCTTCTCTCTGTGTATCAGATGAAAAAATCTGACACCAGAAAGAGAGTAATATTCACACCTGATGTAGTGGATATCTATGACATGCAAACCAATTCTAGGGTTGCTACTAGTGAATCATCAATCCAGACTCTACACATTTTCTGAATTTATTGAACCAGATTCTGCATTACTGCTTACCCATGTTGATGAAAGTAGTAGGATATGGCACGAAAGGTTCATGAATTAAATTTAAGATATATGAAACAACTTATCAAGTAGGGAATGGTTGGTGGTCTACCTAACAACCACTTCTCCAAAGGAATTTGTGAGGGATGTGTTCTTGGAAAACACCCTCAAGAGAAATTTAACAAAGGAAAGACTCAGAAGGCTTCCTTGCCTTTGGATATGATCCATAGTGACCTCATAGGACCTTTTTCACATCCATCAATTAGTAAATCAAGATATGTGCTCATTTTTGTTGATTATTTCTCATGCTTCATATGGATTTTATTTCTCAGGAAAAAAACAGAGGTCTTTCAACATCTCAAAGATTTCAAAGCCCTTGTTGAGACACAGTTAGGAAAGAAGATCAAAGTACTATGAACATATATCGGGGGAAAGTATGTCAACCATGAGATACAAAATCTTTTTCATGAGGCTGAGATTTAGTTGCAACACACATTTCCCTATACTCCACAACAAAACGAAGTTGTTGAGTGAAAAAATAGATCTCTAAAAGAGATGGCATCTTGCATGTTACGTGGAAAGTCACTTCCATAGAGATTATGGGATGAAGAACTTAATTGTGCAACCTACATCCAAAAAAATCTCCCCATAGATTTGTCAAGGATAAGACCCCCTACGAGGCTTGAAGTGTCCTCAAACCAGAAGTGACCCACTTTTGTATATTTGGTTCTCATGCACGGGCCAGGATTCCCTCTAAGAAGAGGAAGGCACTTGATCCACATAGCACAGAGTGTATCTTTGTTGGATACCCTGATGGTGTGAAGGGATATAGACTCATTGATCTTTCCTCGGACTGGGTCATCATTGAGCGTAGTGTCCAATTCGAGCAATGTGTCTTGCATGTACCTCAACACCCACATGCAGACACTTTTGTTCTTCCACCTGTCGGAGATGATGAGCATGCACATGATGACTCTTCTTCAGATGAGAGTTATGATTCATAGGATTCATATGATTCAGATACCAGGTCAGTACAATCATATGAAGATTCAGTGCATGCATATGAAGTTGCAAAGCCAGAGACAGAGCCGAGGCCCAAGTGGGCCAAGACTACTCTTCAGAATGTAGGAGATATTGTTGGGGATCCAGCTGATACTAGGAGGACTCAATATGATTTGGAGGAGCCTCCTCTTGCACTCACTTCCACTGAACTGATGCCACCCAGACATATTTTATTGGTTCATTCTTCAGATCCATATTCCTATGGTGAGGCTACTAGAAATATCTTTTTGGAATCCACCATGCAGTAGGAGTACAACTCCCTCCTCGAGAACCATACTTGGGATCTGGTTCCCCTTCCTTTAGGAAGGAAACTTTTCAGGTGTATATGGGTCTACAGGACCAAGAGCACAATGGATAAATAGGTTAGCAGATACAAAGCCAGGCTAGTTGTTAAAGGCTTTCAACAGGTGCATGGTATTGACTATGATGAGACCTTTGCTCCGATAACGAAGATGGATTCCATACATTTGACACTTGCCATTGTGGTAACCAAGGGATGGGAAGTCGATCAGATGGACGTGCATAATGAATTTCTTCATGGTGATCTCTACGAGGAGATCCATATAGAGAAACCCTAGGGATTTTTGTAGGATTCATATTTGGTCTGTTGACTAAAGAAGTCTCTTTACGGCCTCAACTAGACCCCAAGGGCATGGTATTCCAAGATGGACTCCTACTTGATGTCACAGAACTTTATACGTTGTAAGTTAGAACCAAATGTTTACATGCTCAGGATGGATGATTCACTTCTACTCTTAGTTCTTTATGTTGATGATTTTTTGATTACCGATTGCTCGACTTCAGTGATTGTGGTAGCCAAGAGGAATCTGCATGACAGGTTCTTGATGATGGACATGGGTCCACTACATTTATTCCTTGGAATTGAGATCAGTCAAGATGCATCGAGCATCAAACTGTCTTAGGCCAAGTATGCATGAGAACTCCTTGAGAGATTTCACATAAAAGATTGCAAGTTTTCCCTCACTCCTTTCCTATAAGAAGTTAGACTTGAGAATGGTGGGGACACTCCACTGGCAGAAAAAAAACTGTACAGATAGCTAGTGGGGAGCTTGTTGTATCTCACAAACTCCAGACCAAACCTCTCCTATGTAGTTGGAGCAGTCTCTAGGTTCATGCAGGAGCCGCATGAGCTACATTGGAAGGATGCAAAGCGTATCCTTCGATATGTACATGGCACCATCACCTTTGGGATTCACTATGCAACAAACTCTACATTGGACCTCATCAAGTTCACTAATTTTGATTGGGCTGACGATAGCATTGATCGCAAGTCCACATCTGGTTACTCACTTAGTCTTGGTTCCAAGCCTACCTATTGGTCGAGCAAGAAGCGGGCTAATATTTCTCTATCTTTAGCTGAGGTAGAGTATAGAGGGTTAGTTAACATAACCATTTAGGCTATGTGGCTACATCATTTTCTCACTGAGTTTGGAATTCAGTTTCATCGGATGATCATCATCTGGTGTGATAAGGAGAGCACTCTGAAGTTATGCAAAGATCCATTTTAGAGACAATGGATGAAATACATCAAGATCCAAATGAACTACATATGGGACTTAGTACACGAGGGGATCATCAACCTACATTTTTTCCTTCAACAGCACATACTACAGACATCTTCACCAAGACCTTCACTGAGAAGAAGTTCTATTCTCTGTGCAGTCATCTTGGAGTGAAGGACACAGTTGCTGAGCAACTGTCAGTTCTTCTATTTTTACATACATTGTACTTTGAGGGGGGGGGTTTCCCATGAGGTTTTTCCTATTTCCTTGTTTATTTTAGTGTACCTTTTGTATTTGGGTACCTAACATGGCCTCGTTGATGGGACCCATTCTTTATTTTCACCATAGTGATGTTCAGGGGGGGTGTTGGAGATACTTCAAACACTCTTAGGAATTATTTTTCCTAAGGTTTTCCCTATGTTTACTAGTCATTATTCAGTCTCCTATAGTCTAGGGAGAATATTCCTCTAGGAGAATATTCTCTTTAGTTCACACTTCAGTTTGATCAGTTGAGTGGAGTCTAGATGCCACATTGGGATCATCACCATGCAACATTGATATCATCATTAGCTAATGCACATTGTCTTTTGGATTATCAATATACTAGCACATTACTCATGATTACCTAACCTCCTCCTCAGTTCACTATGTTTCAGTCAATTAACTGAAGAATGAGAGACTAGTTAACTCAGACTAGGTAGTAGTTAACTCCCGTAACTTCCTAAGAGACTAGACTAGGTGGCAGTTTACTCCTGTAACTTCTAACATGTGTCTAGATAACTCTAGACCACCACTATGGTGCATTGGATTCTCCTCCAGTGCACATTAGTTCAGTTCTACATAGTACATCATGTGTAAATTATCATTCATTCATTTGGTTAATGAGAATTCTTCCATTCTTTCTCTCTGGTTTCTCCTTTCTCATATTTTCTCTGCAAACTGTGTGTGTCATTTGCTAGCTAGATCTTTTCTGTGCAGGTTCAACACATTTACAATTTTAAAACTTATTCAATTTGGAATACAATAGAAAATATGTGAAACACAGGAGACATATATATAGTATGTGGGTGGCACCAATAGTGCCTAATACCCGACTTTGTTTACATATATTGTGAAACCGAGAGAAATATTTACAAAGAGGATGCTATTGTCCCAGTAAGATAGAAGGGTAGAGTCTCAGGACTATACTTCATACATAAAAACTATCCAGGCCTGTGATTATGTCACACCAAGACTTCCCCCTTGTTTCTCCTTGCCTCAGCTTGAGGTGTGCCCCACTAGTGTGCTCAACCTCAAAGCTCCATCTCTTTCCTTCACTTGTTCTTCCTTGTCTTTGTTTGGTTGTGTGCCCTTGATTTCATATGGACTCTAAGGGACACTTTTGTGAAACATCATGTCTCTTCGGTGCATTTCACCCCTTCCCAAATCGTTACACTCAACAAACCATTGTGCACCCATCTAAGCCCACGTGCTCATCCATCATTCATTTCTTGGACCGGTGTAACCCATCCTTAGGCGCATGCCCCTTGCCTTGTGTCGATCATCGCAACTCTTCGTGGGTGTGTCGATGGGGTCATTAAACCTCTCCGACATGCCCATGCTGCTAAGGGAAAACAAGTCCACTACTTGGGTGTGCTACCAAGTTTCCTCATCCTTTCTCAAACATAACCCAAGTCTTCATCATCCATCACAAGGGAAGAAGGATGTGTTCCCCTTTGGGTTCACACATCACCATCCTACCCCAAGATGCTCCTACCCACACCCAAACATCTTTGTTTTCCCAACCAATTGTTTAATCCTTGTGGTCTTCATCCGTCTATTACCGAATCTTCCCAAGGAGCATTCCCACTCAATGGGTGTTCTGAAAGGCCTTACATCCTCCCCTACTACAATTTTTGATGTCCCACAAACTTCTATACCACTTGAAATCCTTAGTGACCTTTGTCAAACTCCCAAATCATGTCCTCATATTTCCAAAAGGACTCATACCTCTCCCAACTGTTCTCTTCATCGAGTTTTTCCTTCCAATGGATGAAGTACTCATGCATTTGACCCCTTCCCCGTCTCTAGATACAATGTGCCAAAATATTCTCTTCCTCCAACTCTAGCTTATCTACAACCATGGTTGGCATTGTGGATGGCTCAAATCAACTTGGTTCATATGGGTCCCTCTGACATGACTTCAATTGGATAATCTGGAAGACAAGATGAATGTGTCACATGTGGAATGGCAAATCCAATATGTAGGTAAGGTTTCCAATCTTCTCAAGAAATTTGAATGGTCCCTCATACCTTCACATGAGAGATAGAGCCATCCCTTTTGGTGGGGGGAATTGGTCTATGCTCAACTTGAGTAAGACCAACTCTCCTACTTGGAATTCTGCATCACTCCTGTTGCGATCTTCCCAATGCATCATTCTGTTTGTTGTGTTAGTCAAGAGTGTACGATCTATCTCCAACAGTTCCTTCCAACTCTTCATGAAATATACGACTAATGGATTTGTCCCATAATAGCCTTGTGTCAAAAAATGAGGAGTTGTGGGTTGTTTTCTGTTGGTCAACTCGAATGGACTGTAGCCCATCGTTGAAATATTCTACAAGTTGTAGCTAAACTAGGTAGTGTCCAAAAATCCTGGACAATTCATCTGATCTTCCTTTACATTGTGACATAAGTAATCCTCCATAAGCATATTGATTCGTTTGGTCTACCCATATGTCTACGAATGGTAGGCTGAGCTCTTCAAAAAATTCATCCCCAGAAGCTTGAACAATGTTGTCCAAAACTTAATAGTGAACCGTGCATCCATGTCCGACATAGTGTTAAAAGGAAGATCCCAATACTTCACTATGTGCTTGAAAAACAAATTTGCAACTTCTTCAGTGTTGCAAGGCATATTCATCGCAACAAAGACAACATACTTAGAGAATCGATCTACCACGAACAAAATCCCATTGTATCCCTACACCATCAGAAGTTGTGTGATGAAGTACATCAAAACACTCATCCATGGTCTCTCTGAAATCATAAAAGGTTGCAACAACCTTGCTCTCATTCTAGTGTCTGTCTTATCCTGTTGACATATAAGACAAGTTTGAATATACTCCTCCACATATTTCTTCATCCACTCCCAAAAATATCATTGCTCCAACAATGCCATCATTCATGGTTAACCTAGGGTGAGCCATGAAATTCCTTCACAAGTTTTCTCCTGAGGTTGGATGACTTAGGGACATAGATTCTCTCCCCAAAGTACAACATTCTATCACATAGCGAAAAATTCTACGTTTTCCCCTCCATCACTTGCTTCATGATGTTCTTTGCTATGTGATCATTCTCTAACCCTTGCTTGATATATTCATGCAACTCTTAAAAGACATGAATTTGACTTCCCCTTGATGTAGGCAACTTGTCTTCCTCCTCTAGGAAAATGAGTAATATATTTATGCTCAAGGCATTTGCAACAACATTAAGCCTACCCATTCTATACTTAATGGTCATATCAAATTCTGCAAGGAAGTCTTGCCACCTTGCCTTCTTGGATGACAACTTTGGTTGTGTCGTGAAGTAACTTGTTGCAATGTTGTCTATCTTCATGACAAACAAATTTCCCAACAAGTAGTGTCTCCAATCTTGAAAACAATGTACCACTACAATCATCTCCTTTTCATGAATGGGGTATCTCCATTTGCGATCTTGGATATTTCTTCTCTCAAAAGAAACTAGATGTCCCTCTTGCATCAAAACCCCTCCAATGGAAACATTTGGTGCATCGTTCTCCACTTTAAATGATTTCTCAAAGTCTGGAAACTTCAACATGAGAGCGGAGACAATTCTTTGTTTTAGCTCTTCAAATGAAAACTTGTTCCTCTCAGTCCATTTCCATGTTTTCTCCTTTTTCAACAAGTCAGTCAACAATGTAGCAATCTTAGAGTATCCTTCTATGAACTTGCGATAGTAGTTGGATAGTACAAGGAAGACTCTCACTTCATGAACTGGTCATGGCTCTTCCCAATACTCAATTGTTTTGACCTTCGTAGGGTCAATGTGAATGCATCCTTGGCCGATCCAATGCCCCAAGAAAAATGTCTCGGTCTGTCCAAAAACAATATTGGAATTCTTTAAGAACAATTGGTTCCATCGCAGTTCCTCAAAGACCTATGTCAAATTCTTCTTATGCTCCCCCATACTTTTGTTGTACCCCATGATGTCATCCAAATAGACCACAATGAACTTGTCCAAAAATGGTTGCAACACATCATTCATCAATGTGGAAAAGGTTGCAGTGGCATTGTACAACCCAAACTGTATCTCTAGGAACTCATAGCTCCCATGCCTCATCACCATGGTTGTCTTCATTTTACCTTCTTCTACAATTTGCACCTGATAATACCTATGTTGCAAGTCAAGCTTTGAAAATTCCTTGGCCTTGGACAAATTGTCAAAGAAATCAACAACTAAAGGAAAAATGTATTGGTTCTTCACAGTTTGTTTGTTCAACGCTCAATAGTCTAAACACATCCTCAAATTTTTTTAGTGTCTTTCTTCCTCTAAAAGAGAACTAGGGTTCCATATGGGGATCTGTATGGATGAATGAAGCCAATAGTAACTAATTCTATCAATTGTCTCTTCAACTCTTATAAATCAGGCCCAAAAAATCGGTAAGGATCTCTAGTTGGTGGCTACAACCTGGGATATAGCTATGTACGGTGGTCAATAATGCATCACAGTGGGAGCACTTTCGATAACTCATCCAACATTATATCTGAAATATTACCCAACAATCCAGTGCATTCTGGTGGAACAAGAATCCCCATTACATCTTCTTGAACATTTCCAACAATTGTCACATAAATATGTGATCCATTCTATCTTGCTGCTCTCTTCATGCTCAATGCAAACACAAGATGCACCTTTCCACTAGAATTCCTTGCAGTTGTGTGCAAAACCCAAGCCTTATGTTCACCAAGTATAATCACCTTCTCCATCCATGGTACAAGGACCGAATGCATCCTCCTTAGGAACTCTTTCCCAAGAATCACCTCAAATTCATCCATAGGCATCACTGTGAAGTTAACCTGACCTTCCCACTTATCAAGCTGAATGTGAACTGATGAGGCAAAACCAACTACTACCTTTTCCTTAGAGTTCACAGTATTCACCATAGCTTCGCACGGGGAGACTGTAAGTCCCAACTCCTTCACTACCTTAGTCTTCAAAAAGTTGTCTGAGGCACCCAAGTCAACCAAAGATTGCATCATTCTTCCATTGAGAACCATATCCAAAAAACATAACTAATGATCTTGGCTACCAAGATTTCCACCCAAGGCACTCAACACACCAACCCTTCATAGATTGTTGCAAACCAAGCCTTGCCACTCTTTCTATGTTAAGTAAAAAATACAAATAGAATCACAATACAACATACCTACATTGTACTCGTCTTTCACAGTTTGTGTGGGAGCACCCCTTGGTCCACCACTTGGTTCTAAGGTGCTCTGTCACAAGTCCCTGTGCATCATTGTTTAAACCAAGATTCTTGTTCCTCAGGTCACGACGGGACACTTGACTTGACCTTCCTTAAGTCATCTGTGGCCTGCTTCCATTGTACAACTTCATCTCCCTCTGTCCAAAAAGTTTCACCCCCCTAGGTTGCCCCACTTTTGGACTATGCGAAGCCTGTCATACTATGTGTCATTTCTTTTCAAAACCCTTCGTTGTGAAACTAATCTGATACTATCTATCATTCCCCAAAGAGTCATTCCCAAGTCCAACCTTGACATCTTGTGGATGTGTAACATTTCAATGGTTCTCCTTTGGCAACTTGGAGAATACTTCACCTGGACTATGCCCCTTCACCTAGAGAATACCTATACTCTGTTCTAGGATACCGACGAGTCACATCCTTACTCTATGCAAATCAGTTGTATAATTAAACATTTGTTAACTTAGTTTAACACTTAGTCAATTTGGCATACAATAGAAAACATGTGAAACACAAGAGACAAATATATAGTCTATAGGTGGCATCAACAAAGCCTAATACCTGGCTTCGTTTATTTATATTGTGAAACAAAAATAAATATTTACAAAGAGGGGCACTATTGTCCCAGTTACATAGAAGGGTAGAGTGTCACGACTGTCGAGCGAATTATATGATAGTAATTGCGACATAAATTATCAATCCGGAGTCGTAATCTTATGATATGTACGCAAAGTATATGCAGGGTAAGAGGATTTCTAATCTATGCTAATGATTGAAAAGAAACATGTTAAACTACTATCGTTGAATTTAAATCTAAGAAAGCACAAAATATGCAACTAATCTATGAAAGGAAACTATCCTAATGCTACATAAACTTGAGACTAAAACTGAATCTACGAAATCAAATGAGACATAATCTAACTATGAAAGCAAAAACTTAATCTAACTACGAAAGAATGAAATCTAGAATTAATCTATGAAAACATGAAAGTGCGTAAATTAAATCTAATGAAAGCATTTTAAAAACATCTACAACAACACACGACAAAAAGGTAAACAACAAACCACTATGAGGAAGTAAAATCTTGCATTAAACAATCCAATACATGACAAATAATGAAAATCACTATCTCAAAACTACAAGACTATGAATCAAATCTCAATCACTCTATTCTTCTATTCTCTATTCTAGAGAGAGGCCTCCTTCCAAATGAGGAGAGAACCTGCTTATTTATACATGAATAAAGATAACAAACTCATAATTACAGATCCACTTTTCTCTCAACCTATCCCTTCAAATCCTCCACAAATATCTTAGATAAGATATTCTATCCATGATCTTCTCCTTGAAGTTAGCTTGAATGATTATCTCCAAATCAAAGCTTGAGGATGAAATTCGAATTTGAAGCTAGGTGGTGATTTTTGACTTTGTGAAAATCTTCAAATATGCTTTTAGTCATCATAAAACTCATCCAACTTTGAGATATAATGAAAATATGTTAATTTTCTAGTATTTAATCACAAATTTTCTTAAAAATACTTGAAAATAAATAATTTGGAAAATGGAGATATAAACCCATATGTATTATGAAAGTGGTGGAGATTAATGGTTTTATGGAAAGATAAGATAAGAATGAGGTGATAAATGGTGTATGATCAAGGAATAAAAGGTGTATTTATGTGGTCCAACATTCCCCCCAACTGAACTTGTTGCATGTCCCTATGCAACTGTGCATGAATTTTTCTTTAGAACTTGTGGCATCTTAGTTGTAGCTTTACATGATGATGATGTGTAATAATAAATCATTTCATGATGAGATTCATGAGTGGCAACTAATATTTCTTATGGTTGGTTCTTGTGTGACAACCATCAATATGACAAATGTTGGTTCTTGTGTTAACAACATTTATTCATTTTTACTTATTTTCTTGCTGCAATTCATAATATTTGAAAACATGCATGTACCGGAAATGATAAATCATCAATGTATTTAGAAAGCCTTATTTTTCTTCATATTTGAATCATGCCAATATATATCAATGTTTTTAGAATCAAATGCAACATAGTTTAGTTTGGGAAAGACACGTTGGTTGATGGTAAAATGAGATCATGAATATGTAAATGGAATTATGACATGAATATCTTCCCCCCCCCCCAACTGAAGATGTGTTACGTTTTAGGAAAAGGAGAAGACTAAGGTAAGGAAATTTTCCAAATTTATCTATTTTTAACACTTAAGGAATTTCATGATTAAAGATTAGAAAAGAACATACCTCCACTTACCCAAAAAGTTGATGAACTCTGCAAATAAGAATATGGCCGATGCGGCTGCTGGAGCATGGAAGATGTCACTGCTGTATGATCATGTGAAAGGTGAATGCTACTGTAGCTGCGACTGCTAGAACTGTTCGATCAGAGAATATGAAATGGAGGAATCTGAACCACTGCTGGTGAATCATGGAAAAGAGGGACTATGGAAGTGGAATTGTGGTACTCTCATATGGCTGGAATAATACTACTGCAACTGCTGATGGAGTCATGGAAAAGTGTATAGTCATCACCCGCTACTAAACCTGATGGTACAATTCTAGTCATGCAAATGAATTTGTCGATGTTGAGCATGAAGATAAGTCATTGGATTACCAACCATTGATGAATGTCATTAACAAATGCAAGGCAAACTCACCATTGATGTCAATGAGTGCCAAGGTACCCGAGTACATCTTGCGAAGTGAAAATGAATGAGCTGATGTCGAGCCACTTGCAAGATCTGACGATCAAGGGACAATGATGTATTCCCATGATTGTCAGTGAGAGAACTTGCCATTAAGGCATGCAAGCCTCTAGGTACTCAAATGGAACTCTAGTCTATATCCCAGATAAGGTGTTGAGGTCGATGGGGCAAGACTTGTTGAAAGGTGGGCCTTACGGATTCCCACATCAGTCAACGCAAGTTTGTAAAAATGATTGGTAGGAATATAGATGAGAAGGCCTTGGTAGCAACAATGTATATGAAAAATAAAGCAGGGTAATGTAGTCGTCAAAAAGGGAACTGAATGGTTTTATTTGCAAGGAAAAATGAATGGAAAATAGGAAAGAGATGTATGTGACTCATAAATATAGGCATGTGTGAATCCAGGACCGATAAGGCAATGAAATAGTGGACTCCAACATGGATGAAGAAGAAATTTGGAAGGAGAAATGCAGGTATTCATGACGCAAATGGGTTTATGAACGGTTTCTTGTGTAACTGCAAACATCATGAGATGTATGACAATCAGCTCCTTCAAAGTGTACAACAAGGCATGTTTCACGGAAAGAGTTTGTGATTCTTGAAAATCACTTCATCATGAGATTGGATCATCTTCGTACCTATAAAATCTTAGTACTATTCCTGCATGAAAATTGTGAGAGCTTCGAAAAAAATATGAAATGTAGGAATGAATGCGAGCAAATCAAATTAAAAAACAAAGTACATTTTACCTATTTTCCCTTTGCGCACAAGTTTCATCGTCTATTGTTGTTAAAGTGACTCAAGAAAAAAAATTAGCATTTAAGCATAGAAGCATGTGTTGGCATTATTTGCAGCAATTTGTTGAAAAGTCCATTTGCAATATTTTGATTTTTATAATTTTTATGTATTTTGTAATGTTTTGATTTTTCTAATTTTGATTTTTATAATGTTTTTTACTTATTTATTATTATTATTATTATTATATCATTCAAGGAATCCCTCGAGAGTTATTCATAAAAGCAGAAAACATAAAATCCTAATCAAATACAAAGTGCAATGAAATTTGTTTTTCTAGATCTATCCAGACATGCTTAACCAAGGGTATTAGCTCCACAAATAATAATGTAACAATGATACAACAAAAATTACACATCCACCAGGGACAAAATGCCTTTTGAACCATGTAAATTTTGAACCAATACGAAGTGGACACCTCACAGATTATTCATCATCCTTGTAAGGGTATTCTTCAGGAACTTGCCCTAGAAATTTCAATTTCAATTCGCATCATCCCCACAAAGCATATCCCGAACCCATATAACTTTAGTTTTCATAGAGACCATTTTAAGTGCTCCACGAATGACACCACATAATACATTACAATAACGAAGGACTTGACAAATCTCAGGTAACTCAAAAAACAAATCACAGGAGGATTATCCTCAAGGATAAGACTGCATTCAGTCTCATTTGCATCCCAGTTGGCCACGCTTGTTGTCATGCTCGGGACTATTTTGAAGCCTACCTTTGCAATAACTTCTGTTGTCTCTTTAAAATCAACTCATCTTGTGATATTTGATTTTGCTAGAAAGTCATCTATAAGCCGAATGTCAATGTTATAACCTATTTGATCAAGCTACTTATTAACCTCTTCGACCTCTTCAAAATCAATGAGCCGCTGACGCATAATGGCTCCATGAGGTGGCGATGATAAAGGGAGTCTTCTATATCAAAAAAAATTTGATTTATAATGCACCTGAAGAATTAGTTCTCGGATCAAATAGTCCTGCTACATTATAAACAAGAAAAATGCTCATGTTTGTCGTCCGTGGGCAACATCAAACATTTACCAAGCAAGTCTACCACAAATAAGTGACAATTCAGAGGCAGGGTCTGATCATTTGCCTTCAAGTTTTCATGGAGAGAAGGTCGTGTTCAGTAACCGTAATACAATTAGTTCAACAACTACACCGCCATCTCATGCGTGGGAACAACTGGCCAGATAGATTCAGGTAAAACATGGATTTAAGAGGATTCGTAGTGCCCTTTACTCCCTGCGGGATGGCACGTGCAATTTGAGTTTAGGAATCAAGGAGTAATTTGCGGCTTTAAATGGGATGGTGGAAAGAGGCTGATAGATGTGATTTTGTGGGATTGGGATCCCAAGGTTCTCCCGTTATGGTTGCACAAAAAGATGGAGCAGTTAAAACCGCCTTTAAATGTGTGTATGGAAGAGATCTCTGTGCTACCTATCGTTTTGGGGCGAGCCGAAACCTTTTCTGCTGAAGCCACCTTGTGCTCACAACTTCGTCCAATTCAAACAATAAATGCTCTTTTGTAATCCAATGCAACTATGCTGCTGGTGAAGGATTACTTGAAATCAGATCGTATGGTGAAATGTTTCAAATCTTCTTTCTCGGCAAAAGATCTGTTGTTTGTGCAGGCTCCTCCTTCGCATGTCTCTTTTTGATTGTCAATGGATATCGGCTCTCTTTATGCTTGCGCCATATCAACAATGTATATGATCAAGGGTTATAGTGTTGAACGTTTGGGAGTGACCCAGAAATTGTTGAGATCTTCAATGCTCTATCCGACTTGAAATTCAGTCTGGGCTGACAGTAGTGGGGTTTGATCTTCGAACAGATGGATGCGCAGGAGGAGAGTAATTAGAAGAGAGTGGCATGAGAGATTGGATCAGATCTGAAGCTGGAGCTCTCCACATGGACGTTACATCTCGCCAATGGCACCAGATACACAAAGATACAGTGAAGGAATCATTTGTAAGTCAATCTGGAGGCTCTGGAAAGGGAAGCTGGTTAGAACAGCATGATGTAGCTGTCAAGGCAGATCTTGATTTCTTTATTGGTGAAGAGGCTTTGCTGAATATCAACATCATTTATTATTTTTATTTTTGTAAACAATTTTTTATTTTTTTTATCTCTATACATATTTTTAAATGTTTTTTTTATTTATTCCTATGTTAAAGCACAAAGATATAAAGAGCTAAATTTAAATTTTAATAATAAATTTTTTTATTATTCCTATAAAAAAAATCATGATTTAACCTAAATCATTGTATTAATCCTAAATTTTAAAGGAAGACAAATTCAAATAAAATTAAAGAAAATAGATTTCTTAGCAAATGGAGACTGCAAATAAAATGATTAAAGCAATTTTACATTGTCATTCTTCCTCGAAATGTTAGAGATATCCTACTTTCTGATCCTTGAGATCGCACTAAGCGTGGAGGAGAGCATACTTATTGAAAGCAAAAAACTAAAACTGATATGTTTTATTCCTTTGAAACTACCTACCCTACTTCTAATTGGAAGTTAGAAATTGATTAAGTGTAGTTAGTGAATTATATGATAGTCATTGAGACATAAATTATCAATCCGGAGTCGTAATATTATGATATGTACGCAAAGTATATGCAGGGTAAGAGGATTTCTAATCTATGCTAATGATTGAAAAGAAACATGTTAAACTACTTTCGTTGAATTTAAATCTAAGAAAGCACAAAATATGCAACTAATCTATGAAAGGAAACTATCCTAATGCTACATAAACTTGAGACTAAAATTGAATCTACGAAATCAAATGAGACATAATCTAACTATGAAAGCAAAAACTTAATCTAACTACGAAAGCATGAAATCTAGAATTAATCTATGAAACATGAAAGTGCGTAAATTAAATCTAATGAAAGCATTTTAAAAACATCTACAAAAACACACGACAAAAAGGTAAACGACAAACCACTATGAGGAAGTAAAATCTCGCATTAAAACAATCCAATACATGACAAATAATGAAAATCACTATCTCAAAACTACAAGACTATGAATCAAAGCTCAATCACTCTATTCTTCTATTCTCTATTCTAGAGAGAGGCCTCCTTCCAAATGAGGAGAGAACCCGCTT
>ML779375.1:1972190-1983115 GCA_009831015.1 Picea engelmannii
AAAACTCATCCAACTTTGAGATATAATGAAAATATGTTAATTTTCTAGTATTTAATCACAAATTCTCTTAAAAATACTTGAAAATAAATAATTTGGAAAATGGAGATATAAACCCATATGTATTATGAAAGTGGTGGAGATTAATGGTTTTATGGAAAGATAAGATAAGAATGAGGTGATAAATGGTGTATGATCAAGGAATAAAAGGTGTATTTATGTGGTCCAACAACAACTCTACTTCATACACCAATACTGTCCATACCTATGTTTTTGTCACACCAAGAATTCCCCCTTGTTGTTTCTCCTTGTTAGGGACTTAACCCCTCACATAGGTAGAATAATATATTCCGATGTAATAAAGGTCAATATTAATAAGGCTTAGCAATAAGGAAGAGTAAGTCGAATGTAAGAAGACCTAATAGAATCTTCTGCTTCTAGAAGGATCTTCCTCTAGATGGTTCTTTTGATAGACATATTTAGTATAAATAGGAGTCAAGGGTATGAGAACTGTTGTCTTGGATATTATTGTAATAGATCTCTGCTCAACTAGAGGTTGCCCCCTCAAAGTGGCAAGTGAACATTGCTCTCAGAATCAAAGTGCTCTTTCTGGTGTTATTCTGATATCTTTTCTGTATTATTGTGGTGTTGTTCTGGTTATATTGTTGTTTATCTACCATTGCTAGCATCTTATTTCTGTTCTGCATACTTTTTATATCTGGAATATTACAAGTGGTATCAGAGCACTTTCCTCGACAAAAAATTGTGGGTTAATTTTTTTTTCCAGGGTAGAGATGTATTTCAGCGTCTTTAAGCCATAGAGATCTATCGTTATGCACATAAACCTGCTGTTGAGGGATTCATACATGCAAGAAATACAAGTGGTACTTAAGTGCACATCTGTTGGCCACCCTTGTAACCCCTGTTGGTACCCCTTCGAGTGGTAGCGCATCAGACAACACATGTGTACGGATCGACCTAGATTTCCTGAATCGCTCTTTAGATAAACCGATCGACCGCCTGACTGCTATAGTGTCACCAAGAACAACACTCGGGAAGATACTCTTTGGTACCTGGGTAGTCAGGTAGTACGGATAAGGGCATGGTCTATCCTCCTTAGTTGGTGCCCTGAGATATTGGACCGAGTACTATTGTTGGACCCCGCATGTATATCAAAGAGCTATAGCACATGGAAAACCCTTGTCTGTAGAACCCTTGAATACCTAACCCTTGGGGATGGAAACAAAAAAATAAAATAGACAAGATCTATTATCGTGCCACTGTGTTCGAGTTGCCAAATCACTAAACATTTCTTCCTGGTTAAGCATTTGGGCATTTCATCATTGAATTATTCTTCANTTTTGCACCATTATTTGAGACCTATTCCATTGGACTTATCTCTTCTCCCTTATCACATCCATACCTATCATTTTTCAGCCAAATTTTTGACCCCACCCACCCCTTTTCGGTTCCCTCATCATCATGGCCCATACCCGTATCCAAGACTTGGAAGCTCACTTCAATACCTTGCAATCTAATTTCACAGGGACCCAACAAGAAGTGAGACAAATTAGTGCCAACATTGCCACCATCAATAAAAACATGCATTCCTCCATCGCCGCCTCCATCACGGAACTCAAAGAAGACCTCAAACAAGACATGACTACCCATCTTGGATCTGTCGCTTCGATGATCTGCACCAAGCTGCATATCCCTACAGATCCCCCTTTATCTAACCCATCTTTTCATACTGAAGCTAGAACTTCTTCTCATTCCCATAATTTTCAGACCCATAACTTTCAGCGTGACCTATGCCTTCTGTAGGTGGATGTGACCAAATTTGATGGCTCGGATCCCACTGGTTGGGTCACTCAAATGGAACAATATTTCACTTTGTATGGCATTACAGATGACTTGGCCAAACTCCAGTATGGTATTCTCCATCTAGATCAATAACGTTGGCAATGGTGGCAATGGAGAAAAACTACCCGTCAAGGGTATGTTGCTTGGACACACTTTGTGGCAGAGCTTTATGAACTCTTTGACACTGACACTGACCATTTAGGTCATTTGACAAAGCTAAAACAATATGACATAGTGGAAGACTTTATAGTTGTTTTTTTCCAAGAATGTTTTATCAATCACCTCAAGGATGAGATTCGTGCCCATGTCATCATGTCTCACCCTCATAGTTGGGTGGAGGCTACTAAACGAGCTAAGGAAGCACAATAGGTTGTCTCTTCTCAAAACTAGAAACCCTCCTTTATTCCTTGCACTAAAACAATAAATCCCACTCCTCCTTCTACTCCACTAAAGATCCAAAAATTGACCAGGGCCGAAATGGATGAATGCCAACTCAAAGGCCTTTGTTATAATTATGATGACATATATTTTCTGGGACACAAGTGTAAGGAACAAAATATTTTTATGGCCATCTTGGAGCATGTTTCGGAAGAGGATGTTGAAGCTCCCCTTGTGTCTGAGTCACCTGAACCCACTGACATTTCCCCTCCCTTAGACCCTCCCGAGGTAGAATCGGTAATTTCCTTGAATGCTCTCACTGGCTTCTTTGCTCCCCAAACCCTCAAACTAATTGGCTACATCAAGCATAGGAAGGTCATCATTCTTGTTGATAGTGGAAGCACCCATAATTTTATTCATTGCTGCATTTCCCAAGAAACTAATTGGTATATATGTGTAGTCAATAATTTCCAAATCTTGATTGCCAATGGCGGGTCCATGAAATGTGGAGGGTGTTGTGAAAATGTGCATCTCCAAATTGGTGACTACCACCTGAAATCTCATATGTTTTCTATCGACATGGGCGGTTATGACATTATGTTGGGTGCATAATGGATAAGTACTTTGGGTCCCATTCTCATGGATTTTAAGGAATTAACCATGCAATTCGACTAGGAGGGACAATAATATAAGTTCCAAGGCATCACCGTTGGTTCCCCGGAGATCATTAGTTCCCATCTTATCGAAAATCTGCTCAAAAAAGGTCATTCGGGTGTTATTTCCCAACTCCATGCCATACAAACAATTGAGACACCCTTTGTGTTGTAGGACCTCCAATCCATCCTCTCTAAGCATCAAGTGATTTTTTCCACTCCCCAGGGACTCCCTCCTTCCTCTGGTGTTCATGATCATTCCATTCCCCTTCTCCCAGGCAGCCTTCCTCCCAATATCCATCCCTATCGTCACCCTTTTTCCATAAAAAATGAAATTGAGAAAATGGTTCAAGAACTGCTTAATGCAGGTGTTATCCACCCTATCACGAGCCCCTACTCTTCTCCTGTGGTCATGGTCATGAAGAAATAAGGTTCTTGGCACATGTGTCCTGATTTGCGCACCCTCAACAAACTCACCATTAAAGACAAATTTCCCATTCCTGTCATTGATGACCTCTTGGATGAATTGAGTGGCACCCAGTTCTTTACTAAACTTGATCTTCAATCTAGCTACCACCAGATCCGTATGAAGGAGGTAGACATTCCTAAGGCTACCTTTAGAACTCATGAGGGCCACCATGAGTTTTTGGTCATGCCCTTTGGTTTGTGTAATGCTCCCTCCAATTTCCAAAGCCTCATGAATCATGTCTTTCGTCCTTTTCTTCATCATTTTGTCTTAGTTTTCTTTGATGATATCCTCATCTATAGAAAAACCTGGACATACCATCTTTCTCATGTGGATCGAGTTCTCCATCTCCTCTCTCAACACCGACTTTTCTTGAAACAATCTAAATGTTCTTTTGGCGCCTCAGAAGTCGAATACTTGGGTCATCTTGTTGGCAAGCATGGTGTCAGGGTGGATCCGAAAAATATTGAAGCTATGCAAGACTGGCCTCACCCAAAGACTCTCAAAATCTTGCATGGATTTCTGGGCTTAACATGTTATTATTACAAGTTTGTTAAGAACTATGGAAAGATTATGGCCCCTCTCACTGTAGTCCTTGAAAAAAATTCTTTCACCTGGACCCCAACAACTGCTCAGGATTTTCAAACCTTGAAGATGGCCATGTGCACCACTCTAGTCCTAACACTTCCTGATTTCAAAAAGACCTTTGTCCTGGAATGTGATGCTTCAGGAAAAGGAATTGGCGTTGTCCTTATCCAAGAGGGTCAACCTTTGGCCTTTACCATCAAACAATTGTCTGAACTAAATTTGGGCAAATCAATATATGAAAAGGAAATGTTGGCTATTCCGCATGTCGTTGATATTTGGCACCCTTATCTATTGGGACAACGCTTCCAAATTAATATAGATCATCAAAGCCTCAAGTATTTTATGGAACAACACATTTCCTCCCCAGAGCAACAAAATTGGGTGACTAAGCTCTTTGGATATGATTATGAGATCATTTACAAGAAATGAAAAGACAATGTGGTTGCAGATGCACTTTTCTAAAAATATGAAGATGAAGGGTCCCTTTTTTCTCTCTCCTTCATTGTACCGGATTGGCTCCAAGCTGTTCGCCAGGAATGGCTACACGATCCCAAAAGTTCGCATTTGATACAACAATTGTAGTCCAATTCTCCAGTTTCCCCAGGGTACTCTTGGCTCCATGATGAGCTTTGATACAAAGGACGATTGTATTTAAGTAAATAGTCAAAACTTAAATCCACGGTACTTTCTGAGCTACATGCTACACCCACAGCAGGGCACTCAGGGTTTACCAAAACCTATGACAAGGTCAAACGTTCTTTCTTCTAGGAGGGTATGAAACATGACATTATTAATTTTGTGGCTGAATGTGATGTGTGTCAACGCAACAAGGGTGAAACAATCAAATCTCCTAGCACACTACAACCACTTCCGATTCCACCTGCTATTTGGCGGGATATCTCTGTGGATTTTATTATATTCTTGCCTAAATCAGGCAATAAATCAGTCATCATGGTGGTTGTTGATCGCCTTTCGAAGTATGCTCATTTATGTGCTCTTCAACACCCATTTACAACATCCACTGTGGCTCAAATTTTCATGGATCAGGTCTTCAAGCTTCATGGCATGTTGCATTCTATCATTTATGATCATGACCCAACTTTCACCAGCAATTTTTGGCAAGAACTATTCAAGCTACAAGGCACCCAATTGCATCTCAACACATCTTATCATCCCCGAACTGATGGTCAGACTAAAGTCGTCAAAAAGTGTTTGGAAACATATTTGAGGTGTTTTGCACTGGAAAAGAAAAATCAATGGGCTCAATGATTTCCACTAGCTGAATGGTGGTACAACACTTCATACCATACAACTACCCACATGACTCCTTTTGAAGAACTATATGGACAAAATCCACTTTCATTTGTCTCATATTTACCAGGTGTCTCGAAGGTCCAGGTAGTGGATCAAATGCTTACAGTTCGAGAGGCTATTATCCATACCCTCAAAGAGAAGTTGGCCATGGCCCAGAATCACATGAAGAAACAAGCAGATCAAGGTCGCTCTAAACATCAATTTGCAGAAGGGGATTAGGTGTTTCTTCGTCTACAACCTTACAAGCAAAATCCCCTGAAGGTTGACCATTGTCAGAAACTAGCACCCAAATTTTATCGTCCTTATACCATCCTCAAGCATGTGGGACAGGTGGCCTATCAGTTAGCTTTGCCCATTCATTCTAAGCTACATCCTATTTTTCATGTTTCCTGCTTAAAGAAGGTGATTGGAACTAAGTGCCAAACTCAAACCAACCTTCCTGAGTTGGACGAAGAAGGCTCCATTTGGCTACAACCATAAGTAGTTTTGGACCAGCGTGAGTGTCACCTATGTTAGAAAACCATCAAGGAAGTGTTAGTCCAGTGGAAATATACAACACCAATAGATGCCACTTAGGAACCAACTACCATTCTATAACAATTTTCACATCTCAAGCCTTGAGGACAAGATTATTTTTAAGGGGGAGGACATGTTAGGGACCTAACCCCTCATGTAGGTAGAATAATATATTCCGATGTAATAAAGGTCAATATTAATAAGGCCTAACAATAAGGAAGAATAAGTTGAATGTAAGAAGACCTAATAGAAGCTTCCGCTTCTAGAAGGTTCTTCTTGTACATGGTTCTTTTGATAAACATATTTAGTATAAATAGGAGTTGAGGGTATGAGAATTTTTGTCTTGGATATTATTGTAATAGATCTCTGCTCAACTGGAGGTTTCCCCCTCTAAGAGGCAAGTGAACATTACTCTCAGAATCAAAGTTCTCTTTCTGGTGTTATTCTGATATCTTTTCCGTATTATTGTGGTCTTGTTTTGGTTATATTGTTGTTTATCTTCCATTGCTAGCATTTTATTTCTGTTATGCATACTTTTTATATCTGGAATATTACACTACTTGCCTCAGCCTAAGGTGCACCCCGCTAGTATCCCCAACGTTAGAGCTCCATCTCTTTCCTTCACTTGTTCTCCCTTGTCTCCATTTGGTTGTGTGCCCTTGATTTTATGGAATCCAAGGGACACTTTTGTAAAACATTGTGTCTCTTCGATGCGTTGCACCCCTTTACAAATCGTCACACTCAACCAATTGTGGAGCCCATATATGGACCCAGTGCACCCATCTAAGACTGTGTTCCCATCAACCATCCTTTTCTTAGACTGACACGCCTCATCCTTGGGGGTGCACCCCTTGCCTTGCATCGATCATTGTGACTCTCTATGGGTGTGTCTATGGGGTAGTTCAACCTCTTCAACTCGCCTATGCTACTAAGGGAAGACATGTCCACTACTTGGGTGTGCTCCCAAGTTTCCCTGTCCTAACCCAAACACAACCCAATTATTCGTCGTCCGTCACAAGGGAAGAAGGATGTGTTCCCCCTTGGGTTCACACATCACCATCATGCCCCAAGGTGATCCTACACACACCCAAACATCTTCATTTTCCCAACCGATAATTTCCTTCTTATTCTCTTTGTCCATCCATCATTGAATCTTCCCAAGGAGCACACCCGCTCGGTGGGTATCCCAGAAGGCCTTACACTTGATAGGATAGATATACCATAATTGTTTGGAATAAATCACCTGGGTATGTATGCGAGTGATTAGGAATACCATTATTCTAAATTTATAATGAAATGATGTCATTGATAATACATTTTGACTTTAGGAGGTGATGAGGGTGAAAACTTGGGATTAGCAAGCGAGAAATTAGGGACCAAGCTATGTTTAAGGGGAAGTAAAAGGTTTGTGATTTATCCACATTATTTTGAGAACGACATGAAGACATGAATATAACCGAGATATAACAATGAAATAAACAAAAATATAGAAGAGAACACATAAATACAGTGAAACCCAACTTCTATTACTAAATAAGATAGAAAAAAAATGCAGAACACAAACTGGAAGAATAGGGTAGCCTATCTCTGAAAGGAAAGAGATATTGGCTATGATACATTTGCAACAATATTTACATCACACACCATTGCATGCTTAAAGGGCATGCTTCATCTCAATTATATATGAGAGAGTGAGAGGAGAACAATTCCCATGATGCATGTGGGATAAATTGGACTAAGTTTATAAAATTCCATGGGCATGTAAAACACTAGGACTTCCCGGGAAGTCACCCATCCCAATACTACTCTAGCATGATCATGCAAGGATGATTTTAGGGGCTAAATTTTTCTCATGGTCTAATTTTCTAAGGTTTTTCCCAAGAAAAGATTCGTTATTCTAAAAATGATTCGCCCAAATTCTATAGGATATAATTATTTTACCTTAAAAATCGCCAAAATTTTAAACAAACTATATAAAATCCTTAGAAATTTGAATATGTTTACAAAAATATTTCCAAACATTTGTAGTTCGCATATGAAGGATTAGTAAGATTCGCCAAGGTTTCTAAATTTTAAATAAATTTACATCCTTAAAATCATCTCTAGTGCGCTTAACTGCGGAGTTATAATGGGATCCAGTGCATTAACGCTATGTTGTAGGAATGTACATAAGCCCACTAGGAAATCATTACATGATGTCTGTAATTAACAAATGAAGATGACATTACATTCCATTCCCCATCAAAAGGGTAAATATCATGGTTTATCAAAACCATTGGCTCAAAATGGTGATTCAGTGGAAAAGTTGGATGGCCATTGAGATCCATTTGGATCATTCCTCCCCCCTTAAGAAGAAATGGTCCCCATTGCATCAAGTTGCCTTGGGAGACATGGAGACTTCTGCTAAATCCGAAGCTTGGTGCACTACTTTCCTTGCTGAAGAAGATGCCCTACTTAGATTGTTGAAGGCTGTCATGAACCTGTTACTGGAGGGGTTGGATCCGTTCAACCAATCTAGTTGCATGATATACCTGAGTTTGGAAGGAATTTTTTGGTGAAGATGCAACATGAAGAGTATGAAGGGTTCTGTTATAACCTTGCTTGATTGAGAAGTGTGGAGGCACCCTCGTAGGTGCAATGAGAACATCTTGGTACTCTTCTACAATATTGTCGATCTGCTTCTACTAGATATAAAGGTCTTATGTTGAGGCTGCAGTGGTTGTAGTTTCCTTCTGTTCACCTTCTGATTGGATTGTGAAGAGGCTAAAATTTGTAGTATGAGAGATTACTTTGTGGCATTATTTTGGTGGGACAATAGTCAAAACTACCTATGGTATCCTATATAGCTGATCCCCCAGAGTAACAATGACGCTACAGGGTCGAGACTCATAAACAACATGATGCCTCCACATATATGGCTAGCCTAATAGAAAATCACATACTTCCAATGGGGAAACATCACACAATACCTCATCCTTGAAGGGCTTGATGTTGTTGGACATGCGACACTGCTAGCTGACACGAAGATCTTGATCCTAGCGAAGCTACCCAATGTTGTATGGTTGTGGGTGTGGTGTTGTTGGAAAATCCAATTGCTTGACAACCTATGCTGAGATGAAATTCTTTTGGCTTCCGCTATCAACAATAAAATGCAGTGGGTTCCCCTTCACCCACATCTGTGAATGGAAGAGTCACTCCCCCTCCTTAGGATCCTCTTCTGGTTGGATTGTTGCAGTTGCGACAGTAGCAGTGAGTTCTGCATTAATGATCTGTCTTCTTTTATTATTGTTTGAATCAGGGTCCAAGTCGGGGTTCGACTCTTTGTCTTTGAGCTCGACCACCAATGATTTTATTGAGTGACATTCATCATTATTGTGCCAATGGATGTTGTGGAACTCACACCACTTTCTAGTGTCTTTCTTAGACTTCCTATTACCCTTATTTTTCTACATTTGGGATTGGCTCTCTTGAGGTTGGCCTTCCTTGCTATGTCCTTCATTATGTGAGTTAGAGTTTCCTTTTCCATGCTTCTCGTACTTACTCTGCTGCTTGAATTTATGCTCAATTTTGAATACATATTGATAAGAAGATCCCATTAAGGAGATGTCCAAGAAATCCATCTATGTTTGGATGTACCTATGTAGACCACTACGATACTTCAAAACCAAGTGTCACTCAGAGTATTTGATACCCAAATTTGAGCACAAGGTATGAAAGATGTTGGTGTACTTTGACACTGTCTGGTCTCTTTTATGATGCAGAATTGTCCATCTCATGTATTGTTCATCATAGTTTCCGACAGGGTATAACTCCTCCTTTATGGCATATACAAAGGTCGCCCAAGTGGGTTCTCTCCCAAATAGTGTAGATTAATCCACGATGTACCTCTCCCAGTAACCTTCCCACCAAGCTTTGATATGGGGAAGGGATTTAAGGAGCGTGAAGGTGATCTTTTCACTGTCTGAAAATTTTTGGACATAGTAATAGCCTTCTAGCAGATTCAACCATTTTTCTAGAGCATCTGCATCTATCTGGCCTTCAAATAAGGGGATATCAAAATTGACTTGTACCTTAAAGGGTGTTTCACTTTTGAAATGGCTTCTTTTCAAATACGCCTCAGTCGTTGCCATCGATAGTCTTTGAAGGATCTGAGAAAAGTTGTCCATCATCTCGTTCCTCTATTGCACAAGGGCTTCCTCAAGTAACGTCTTGAAAGGATCTCCTACTTTTTCATCTCTCTTTTCTTCTGCCATGGGAGGTCGCTTGGGCTGGCAAGAGAAGTTGTCCTCAAGAGAAACTAGCATGATACCCAACTCTCTATACCCTGACCTCATCGGGTACCTGCTCTGTGAAACGACAAGGAGACTCATGCTTTGATACCACTGATCCAAATTATTTTGAGAACGACATGAAGACATAAATATAACTGAGATATAACAATTAAATAAACAAAAATATAGAAGACAACACAAAAATATAGTGAAACCCAACTTCTATTACTAAATAAGATAGAAAAACACTGTAGATCACAAACTGACATAATGGGGTAGCCTATCTCTGAAAGGAAACAGATGTTGGCTATGCTTCATTTTCAACAAGCTTTACATCACACTCTATTGCATTCTTAAAGGGAATCCTTCACCTCAATTATATATCAGAACAATTCCCATGATACATGTGGGATAAATTGGACTACGTTTATAAAATGGCATAGGCATGTTAAACACTAGGACTTCCTAGGCAGTCACCCATCCCAGTACTACTCTAGTATGAGAACGCTTAACTACAGAGTTCTAATGTGATCCAATGAATTAACACTCAGATGTAGGCATGTACATAAGACCACTAGGAAATCATTACACAATGTTTGTAATTAACAAATGAATATGACATTACATTTCATTCCCCATAAAAAGGGTAAATATCATGGTTTATCAAAACCACTGGCTCAGAATGGTGATTCAGTGGAAAAGGTGAATGGCCACCAAGATCCATCTGGATCAGTGATCTAAGAATTTTTTATGGACCATGTACAATAATTTTTTTTCTACAGAATATATGGATACAACCATTGAAAACCCCATGTATTTTAGTCAAATAAACCACTTAAGTATGGGGGTGATTATGTGTACTTGTATTCTAAATTGATA
>ML779375.1:1983261-2002303 GCA_009831015.1 Picea engelmannii
ATTGTTGGCAAACCATGTACAATAAAAGGTTTCCTAGAGAACTAACAGATACAAAATTTTGCAACTCATATATTTTGGTGAATGGTGAAAATTTTATATGGAAATTTTCAAAAAATATGTTTATATTTTGTAGGTACAAAGATCCAATGAAAATAAATCCTAAAGATGAAGGTTGAGGATGATCGATCACGAATACCATAAAAGAAGAAGATAAATATTGGAGTAGTTAATAAGATTTATTGAAGAGACAAAATAAGATGATTGAATATTGAAATCACAAAAAATTGTTAATGAAAAGTATGAAGGATTAACTCCTATTTGTGATGCATGATAAAACCTTTCCAATATAAAATGTAGTATACTATGCATACATGTCTATGTACAAAACAATTGACAAGGACATTGAGATGTAGGGATGAGGATTTCATATAAGTTGTTGAGATATTTATGGATATTGTTAGGATAACAATATCTTAAATATGGAATATTGTTATGGTCACCTAATGCTATACAAAGTGACCTATTATACATTTGAGTGCACTTTGGTAATGGAATGATTGCTTAGAATTTACTTTGAAAAGGCTTCTCCACTATAAACCTTGATGTCACTTACTTATGTGTATGGATCATTTAATTGTTGCACATACTAAAACCAATATGAATTTCATCCAACCTTCATTTGGGATGATGGGATTCATATCTCAAGTTTCTTTCATATGTAGGGAGGATTAATCCACCATATCACTATTTGTTGCATAGCCCTTAATAGTGTCATAAATCCATTATTCAATGCCATTCCTATCAATGGGTGGCACTGGGTCATTAGAAAATTCCATTGGATTGGGATAAAAACCATCTTTTCAAGGATTTGTTTGTTTCACCCAAGGGTAATCAATATTAGATTCCTTCCATCAATTTTTATTTATTTATTTATGCACTTATTTGATGTGAAGTGGTTTGTGAAGAATCCTTGACCTAAGCTCAAAGAAAACCTTACAACATAAAGTAATACGTTCATAACAATGTTGCAGAGCTTGTTGATTAATTGATGAGTCCTTCATGGAACAAGAAATTGGGTTGAAAAATTGGGTTTTTTTTTAAATTTCAATATGTGACAATTATTGCAAATTCAAAAATTTCACCTCACCTCAACATATATATGGTTAAATGCACATGTAATGGGTAAATTTATATGTAATAATGGTCGGCCTAATAAAGGAAGCATATGTACAATGTGTGAATAGGTATATATATAGATCATGTAGTCATTATTGTGGACATGTGATTTGGATGTATGAATGTATTGGGGTAGTCAGAGGAGGCTCTCCTATTATTTAAGGAGTTGTGATCCATGCTCACATTTTCTATACATGGTGTTTACTTTGGTTTCTTGTGATATATTAAGGTTTTGGTTCATCACATTTGGTTTCAAAGTATACGATCTTAGGGGTTTTCTCCTTCAAAAAAGTCATCTTGGAGTTTTTTATATAATTTTTTTGGGGTGAATTTTTCAGGATGTGAAATTTTCAAAAGCCCGAGGAGACATATCAAAGTACTTTTGATAAAAGTTTTAGGTTTTGATTCACTATAATTTCTGAGATATAGCCTATGGGATTTACGATTTTTGACTAGTCTTGAAATTGTTTTCAAATGAGTCATCTTGGAATTTTCTCTATAAAATTTGTAAGGGAAGTTTTAGAATATAAAATTTTCAAGAGTGAGAGGAGACATATTTAATAACCTATGTTAAAAATTTCAAATTTTGATTGACTAAAATTTTCATGTTACAAGCTATGGAAGTCAAGGTTTTTTACTAGCCCTATAACTAGTCTCAAACAAGTGTTCTGGGTAAGAAAACCATATGTGCTTATATAAAGATCCAATTTGAGTGTCGGTAGTTTCATTGGAAATAATACAGAACATTGTTTTTTAGGTCCAAATTTCCAAATCATATCTGAAAAATTGAATACATGATATGTTGTACAAGTTCGCTCTTTGGAAAGGGAAAAACATTAGCAAGTTCTGGGAAAGTTACCATAATTTTCACTTGGCACATCAAATTTGGTGAAACCTATGGAATTGTAGAGAAGACATATCATAGTATTATAGCCCAAAATTTCAGACTTGGAAGGGATGAAAAAAAGAGATACATTAGGATAAAGGCCGACCAACATAAAGGCTGACCAACAAGACAACCTCCAAATTAGGGTTTAAAAAAGTATGTTAACTTAAAACTATCATAACTTTTGATTGGGATGTCTAATCAAGGCGATTCAAAACCCATTGGAAATAAAACATAGGATAATATACCATAAAAATGATCATAACTATTCGAGATAATTATTGATAATATATTTTGAGGCTGTAATTTGAGGGTTTGGGTTATACCTTAATTAAAAATTAATGGAAATGAAAATAAAGATGAAATCAATCCCAAGGAATGGTTGAAGATGATAAAGAAAACTAATTTGAGTCCTTTTTAGGCAAGTAATTATTTTTATGGTGGAACTTGGGAGTGGTGGATGAGTATTGATAAAGATACTAGAAGAAACATCACATGGGAAGTATTTGAAAAACTCTTCTCAAATAAATGGATCAAGGATACAAATATGGAGGAGATGCATGAAATTCAAGTTGAATTAAAGGAAGAAAAATAATTTTTTTTCGAATTGCATAAGGTTAATGAAGATCTAAGCAAATATATTATAAATAAATATGATGAGTTTGTCAAGATGCAATTCCTCAATGAATCACTCATTAACGAGGTTAAGAACTTAAAGCAAGAAAATAGTAGCAAAATAAAGTTGGAAAAGGATGAGTCAAGGGAAGAATTGAAAATAAATAAATCAAGAAATCAAAAGGTTATGTAAGAATAATCAAGAACGTATTAATGATATTAATAAGGTGAAAAGGAAATTACAGGAGTCTGAATCAAATAATAGGTATGGAGATATTACCACAAAAATTGAAGTGGAGACTATCAAAAAAATTGAAGAGCAAATTTGCAAGAAGCTTGAGGAATCCCTAAATACTAAAGAGGTAAAATAAAAAATGAAATATAGAATTAAAGAAGGATGTAAGGATTTGATAGATGGGGTTACATTGTAGCTTAAAAAGGGGAAATAAGACAATATTCGAGAAGGTTACCAGAAGATACTTGAAGAAGTTTAAATCCATATAGAGGATGTACATGTCAAATATGATGGTGTTATCTCCAAGGATAGAATAATCAAAGACCAATCAAAGAGGATAGAGGATTCGCTTGTAGCTGAGAAGAATATAGATGTAATGGGTGTGAAAAGTGAAATAAAACCATCACATGTGAAACCATATCGATACCCTCATTTATTTTTGTTTGCTAGTTTGTCTGTGACCTGCGAGACTAGCCTATGACTAAGAAACTGTGACTCAGGGGCATCTAAGCCATCAAAATCACCCGGGGATCTCACCTGGACTGAGCCACACCAAACCTTAACATGGATGGATTTTTTTTCCCCATAGGTTTTGAACCAGTGACTTTAACATCACTGAGTGCATTAACAACACACTCCTTCACCAACTGTCCTACACCTCGGGGACATATCGATACCCTCATTACCAAGAAAGTTTCCAAGAAATAAAAGAAGATTTACATCAACATTACCAGGGAATAAGATGGAATAATCAACAATATTCATGGAACAAGGCATCACAAAACCATTATTCGATAGGATATTATCATAGACAAACAACTAGAACAAATTGGAGAAGTCACAAAAACAACACATAGAATCAAATAAAATTATGCAAAAACCAACCATAAGGATTAATACTAAAAAGAATTGAGTTTGTATGGATGGATCATTATCAATGGAAAGAATAAAGCATGACAATAAGAAAATCATATTACTTGGTTTCATCACATGTAAAGCCTTTAACTTCAAATCTTCGAGAACAAATATTTTGGAAGGTACTATGGTATGACCCTAAGGGGCGTATATATGGTGTTAAATTATATGATATTAACCTAAGAGGGGTATACATGTGGTTAAATGTACACACAATGGGTAAATGTATATATAATAATGGTCAACCCAATAACAGGGCCACATGTGCAATGTGTGGATAGGCATATATAGAGATAATGTAGTCATTATTAAGGACATATGATTTGGATGTTTTAATGCATTGGGGGTATTTGGAGGAGGTTCTATTATTTAAGGAGTTATTGTGTAACTCATCTCTATTATCTGTCTTGGATTTCTGCTCCATGCTCACATTTGTTTTAAATGGCGTGTACTTTTGGTTTATTATGATATCTTAAGTATTTGGTGCATAACAACAAACTCACTCACAATCAAATTGATGCTCATTGGTGTGCCTTTGGAATTTTGTGATCGTTAGGTTTTAAAACTTTTATTTTTTCCCAAAGTTGGTTGTCAATTCCAATTGATGCTCATCGACATGCCTTCTCACTGGGTTTTAAAACTTTTGTATCAGATAAAATTAAAAAATATAGTCGATGATCAACGAAAAATATAAATTTAGTGGGATGAATCTCATTGGAACAAATTTTAACTTTCTCATCGTCACTTAAAGTCACTTTTCATTACTGGCGAAACTTTTGAAAATTGTTCTTGACTAGTAAAGAACTAGTTGAACAAAGCAAAATAATTAGGAATTTTTTAGGTTTTCTTGAAACAAGGAGATGAATTGAAAATTACTCTTTAACATGAAAATCAATCAAAACTAGAAGAAAAAAGTTATTTTTAGGATAAGAAAGAAACTTAAAGAAAAGTGGTACCCAAAAGTTTACAAAATTTTTAGGGTGTGCTATGGACTCAACAAGTTGTAGCAGAGACCTTTAAGTCTACGTTTCACAATTTTGGTGTCGGTTTGCTTGTGCATATTGAGAGGTGGAGAGGATGGAGAGGGATTGGTAGGGGGGAAATAGTGGGATGGGCATGGGGAATAAATGGGGTCTTTTTAATTTGAGCATTCACAATCTTTTGGCCTTCCCAAGGTCTTTGAGAGGATTCCAACCAAGTAGTAGGATGAGCCATTAAGACTTTTGCATGCATATCTTCTTTGAGATCACTGATAAAGAATTCCTTGAAAAAGTACCAGACATGCCTTTGGTGCGGATGACCAGTTTTTCAAAACATGGTATGAAATATTCGACTATATTGGATTGTCTAAGCTTGGTCAGTCATCCCAAATAATGATTGTCTGTTTTGAATCATTCAAAGAGGTTTGACACAAATTGTTTCCAAGCAATATAACCCATGTTTGAGTTCTTATGCCATTTCCACCATTTCCAATTCTTAGCATCCAAATACAAGGCACCCATGTGAAGTTTCATCAAGTCATTAGTGATTCCATGTAGGGAAGAATAATGTTCCATATGAGTCACCCTTCATATGGGGTCGTATCCATCAAATTTGTTGATATCAACTTTAGGAAATATTGTGCCACATGTGAGTCATCAGATCATGAACAGGTGGGTGGAGTGATGTCTAGTTGAATTGGATTATTTGGCTCCTTCCTTGTGGTACAATTGGTCAAGTAGTTACTCTAGGCTAGCTAGCTTGTCATCGATGGCATCAAGATTTTGTCAATTATAGGAGTTGTTGTAGTATATCTTTTGTTACAACTCCTCACACGAAGTTTCCATATAAGAGACTTTGGTGGATAACTCTACACCTCTAGTGGTAGCCATCGAGATGTAGGTCCACAAGAAAAAAGGTTATTGGAGATTCTTATCAATGTGATCATCATTGAATCCTAGGTTTGTTAAGATAGATTATTGGTAGTGGTATGGGCAGGTCCACCAAAAATACTTACTAGAGAGTGGTACCATGACAATCAACTTGACGAATGAATTTTGATGAGGTAGGATTTTTTTTTCTACTCCTAGCAGAGTTGTACTCCCACTTGAATATTACCATGCTAACAAGATTCCCGAATTCTCAATACTACAATTTATATAGGAATTTCACATACTAGCAACAAAGGACAAGGTTTCTATGGTCCTAAGGAAAAAGGAGTGCCAAGTTCTATAGCTCTTTGATATATGTGTAGTGTCCAATAGTGGTACTTATCCCAATCTCTCAGGGAACTTACCAAGGAAGCTCAACCATACCTTTATTTGTACTATCTGATTACCTAGGTAGCAGAGAGTAATCTTCTCGAGTGTTATTCTTCGTACATTAGAGAAACAATATGGTCGATTGATTTATCTAAAGTTGGTTTTGGGTAACCTAGGGTAATTCCAATATTCCTAACGGTACATGGAAGTGAAATTATATGTATAGGTGTTGTATGATGAAGTACTACTTGAAGGGGTACCAACACAGATTACAAAGGTTTTAGGTACTAGATGTATTATAATAAGAAGAAACAAAAATATTGCAACAAATACCAGCGAAACAAAAAAATGTAGAGAATCACAAGACAAAAAATGATGCCTTTATTGATATAAATCCAAGTTCACTTGCCTCTTCGAGAGGGAAACCTTCAACAGAGAAGAGCTCTATTACAATAATTCTCAATACAAGACTTTCTCATTCCTTCTACTCTTATTTATACTAATTCTATCTTCTAGCGGAAGCTTCTATTAAGTATTCTTACATTAGACTTGTTCACATTATTAAATAGTCCTTATTAACTAATGTTGGCCTTTATTACACGGAAAATATATTATTCTACCAATGTGAGGGGTTAGGGAGGTTAGGTCCCTAACATGCCCCCCCTTGAAAAAACAACCTTTTCCTGAAGGCTCGAGATGAGGAAATTGTTGCAGAATGGTAGTCGGCTCCCAAGTAGAATCTTCTGAAGGTGTATCCTTCCACTGAACTAACACTTCCTTGATGGTGCGTTGAAGGAGATGACACTCATATTTGTCCAATACTGCTTGTGGTTGCAACCAAATGGAATCTTCTTCATCCAACTCAGGGAGACTTGATTGAATCTAAAATTTAGTTCCAATCGCTTTCTTTAAGCATCAAACATGCAATTTAGGATGGAGATTAGAGTGATTGGGCAGAGCTAACTGGTAGGCCAAAGGCCCCACTCACTTGATAATTGTATAAGGACTATAAAATTTGGTGGAAAGTTTCTAATATTGTTCATCTTTGAGTGAAGTATGCTTATAAGGTTTCAAATGAAGAAAAAAATAGTTCCCTTCAATGAATTAAAGTCTAGAACGACCCTGATATGCATATTGCTTCATGCGATTATGAGCCATGACCAAATTTTATTTGAGGGTACAGAGAATGGCCACTCAGATTGTAAGATTTCTATCAACATTTTAAACCATGGAGACACCTGACATGTATGAGAGAATTGACGATGGATGTTTCCCATAGAATGTTTCAAAGGGAGTCATGTGAGTGGTAGTATGGTAAGATGTGTTGTACCACCATTCAACTAGGGGTAACCACTGAGCCCACTAATTTTGTTTGTCATATGCAAAACACCACAAATACGTTTCCAAACACTTGTTGACAACTTCTGTTTATGCATCAGTCTGGGGATGATAGGCGGCGTTGAGATGCAATTGGGTTCCCTAGAGCTTGAACAATTCTTGCCTAAAATTGCTGGTGGAAGTTGGATCACAGTCAGTGTAATATACCAGATATAAAATGTATGTAGAACTAAAATAAAATGTTAGTAATGGCAGAATAACAACAATATAACTAGAACATTCACCACAATAGCACTGAAATGATATAAGAATAACAACATAAATAGCACTTTGAATCTGAAAGCAATGTTCACGGGCCTCTTCGAGGGGGNNNNCTAAAAAGAAGCATCTAGAGGAAGATCCTTCTAGAAGCAGAAGCTTCTATTAGGTCTTATTACATACGCCTTATTCTATTTTATTGAAAGGCCTTATTAATATTGACCTTTATTACATCTAAATATATTGTTCTACCTATGTGTGGGTTAGGACCCTAACATGTCTGCCCCCTTAAAATCAACCTTGTCCTCAAGGCTTGAGATGAGGAAATTGTTGCAGAATGGTAGTTGGTTCCCAAGTGCCGTCTGCTGGAGTTGTATCTTTCCATTGTACTAGCACTTCCTTGATGGTTCTCTGATGTAGGCTACGCTCATGCTGGTCCAAAACTACTTCTAGCTGTAGCCAAATGGATCCTTCTTTAATTAACTCTGGAAGGTTGGTTTGAATTTGGCACTTAGCTCCAATCACCTTCTTTAAGCATGAAACATGAAAAACAGGATGTAGCTTCAAATTGTTGGGCAAAGCTAATTGATAGGCAATTTGTCCCACACGCTTGAGTACGGTATAAGGACCATAAAATCTGGGCACTAGCTTCTGACAATGCTTGGCCTTGAGGGAAGTTTGCTTGTAAGGTTGCAGTCGAAGAAACACCTGATCTCCTTCTGCAAATTGACATTCAAAGTGACCTTGATCTGCTTATTGCTTCATGAGATTTTGTGCCATAACCAAATTCTCTTTGAGGGTACAGAGAATAGCCTCTCGAGTTGTAAGTGTTAGGTCAACCGCCCGGACCTTCGAGGCACCTGGTAAGTATGAGAGAACTGAAGGTGGCTTCTGTCCATATACCACTTCAAAAGGAGTCATGCGTGTAGCTATATGGTATGAAGTGTTGTACCACCATTCAACTAGGGGTAACCATTGAGCCCACTAATTTTTCTTTTCCGAGGAAAAACACCTCAAATATGTTTCCAAACACTTTTTGACAACTTTCGTTTGGCCATCAGTCTGGGGATGATAAGTTGCGCTGAGATGCAATTCGTTGACTTGTATCTTGAACAATTCTTGCCAAAAATTTCTTGTGAAAGTTGGGTCGCGATCAGAAACAATAGAGTGCGGCATGCCGTGAAGCTTGAAGACCTGATCCATGAAGATTTGAGCCACCATGGATGTTGTAAACGGGTGTGGAAGGGCACAAAAATGAGCATACTTAGAAAGGCAATCAACAACCACCATGATGACGGATTTATTTCCTGATTTGGGTAAGTCGGTAATAAAATCCATAGAGATATCCTTTCAAATAGCAGGTGGAATTGGGAGCGGTTGTAGTGTGCCCGACGATTTGACTATTTCTCCCTTGTTGCGTTGATACACATCACATTCAACTACAAAATTATGAATGTCTTGTTTCATACCATCCCAGAAAAAGGAACGTTTGACCCTGTCATAGGTTTTGGTGAACCTAGAGTGCCCTGCTGTGGGTGTACCATGAAGCTCAGAAAGTACCATGGATTTAAGCTTTGATTGTTTACTTAAATACAAACAACCTTTGTATCGAAGTTCCTCATGGAGCCAAGAGTACCCTGGGGAAGCTGGAGCCTTGGACTGCAATTGGTGGATCAACTGCAAACTTTTGGGATCTTGTAGCCATTCCTGGCGAACGGCTTGTATCCACTCTGGTACAATGAATGAAAGAGAAGAAAGGGATCCTTTGTCTTCATATTTTTGGGAAAGTGCATCCGCAACCACATTGTCTTTGCCTTTCTTATAAATGATCTCATAATCATATCCAAAGAGTTTAGTCACCCATTTTTATTGTTCTGAGGAGGAAATGCGTTGTTCCAGAAAATACTTGAGGCTTTGATGATCTATATTAATTTGGAAACGTTGCCCCAATAGATAAGGACGTCATAGATCCACGGCATGCAGAATAGACAACATTTCCTTTTCATAGATGTATTTTCCCAGATTTCTTTCAGATAGTTGATTGCTGGTAAAGGCCAAACGTCGACCCTCTTGCATAAGGACAACACCAATTCCTTTCCCTGAGGCATCACATTCCAACATAAAGGTCTTTGTGAAATCGGGAAGGGAAAGGACTGGAGTGGTGCACATGGCCATCTTCAAGGTCTGAAAATATTGAGCAATGGCTAGAGTCCAAGTGAAAGAGTTCTTTTTGAGGAGAGCAATGAGAGGTGTTGCAATCTTCCCATAATTCGTAACAAACTTGCGATAATACCCTGTTAAGCCTAGAAATCCATGCAAGCTCTTAAGAGTCTTTAGGTGAGGTCAGTCTTCCATAGCTTCAATCTTTTTAGGATCCACCTTGATGCCATCTTTGCCAACCAGATGACCTAAGTATTCTACTTCTGAGGTGCCAAAAGCACATTTAGACTGTTTCAGGAAAAGTTGGTGCCGAGAGAGTAGATGGAGAACTCGATCCACATGAGCAAGACGGTCTATCCAAGTTTTTCTATAGATGAGGATATCATCAAAGATAACTAAGACAAAATGGTGGAGAAAAGGACGGAAGACATGATTCATGAGGCTTTGGAAGGTGGAGGGGGCATTACACAAGCCAAAGGGCATGACCAAAAACTCATAGTGGCCCTCATGAGTTCTAAAGGAATTCTTGGGAATGACTTCCTCTTTCATACGTATCTGGTGGTAGCCCGAATGAAGATCCAATTTAGTGAAGAATTGGGCGCCACTCAATTCATCCAGGAGGTCATCAATGACAGGAATGGGGAATTTGTCTTTGATGGTAAGTTTGTTGAGGGCACAGAATTCAGGACACATTCGCCAAGAACCTTCTTTCTTCAGGACCATGACCACAGGAGACGAGTAGGGGCTCATACTAGGGAAGATAATGCCTGCATTAAGGAGTTCCTGGATCGTTTTCTCAATTTCATTTTTTTGGGAAAAGGGGTGACGATACAGACGGATATTGGGAGGAAGGCTTCCAGGTACAAGGGGAATGGAATGATCATGAACACCATGGGAAGGAGGGAGGCCTTGTGGAGTGGAAAATACCAATTGATATTTAGAAAGGATGGCTTGGAGGTCTTGCGGTAACGAGGGTGTCTTTGTTGCTTTTATGGCATGGAGTTGGGTGATAACACCAGAATGACCCTTTTTGAGCATCTTTTCCATGCGATGGGAACTAATGATCTCAGGTGAACCAGTGATGATGCCTTAGAACTTATATTGGTGGCCCTCCTGGTCGAATTGCATGGTTAAGTCTTTAAAATCCATGAGAATGGGACCCAAAGTTCTTAGCCAGTATGAACCCAACACAATGTCACAACCTCCCATGTCGATAGAAAACATATGAGATTTCAAGTGGTAGCCACCAATTTGGAGACACACATTTTCACAATGCCCTCCACATTTCATGGAACCACCATTGGCAATCATGATTTGGAAATTATCGACGGCATGGATGTAGCAATGAGTTTCTTGGGCAATGCGGTGATGAATAAAATTATGGGTGCTGCCACTATCAACCAGAATGATGACCTTCTGATGCTTGATGTAACCGATTGAGGGTTTGGGGATTAGAGAAGCCAGTGAGAGCATAGAGGGAAATGACCAGTTCTACATCTGGAGGGTCTAAGGGAGGGGTTATGTCGGTGGATTTAGGTGACTCAGACACTGAAATCTCCTCGGAGATGGAAATAAAAAGATTTTTTTCTTTACACATGTGGCCTGGGAAATATTTGTCATCACAGTTATAACAAAGGCCTTTGAGTTGGCGTTCAACCATTTCAGCCCTGGTCAATTTTTGGATCTTTTGTGGAGCAGAGGGAGTAGTGGGATTTATTGGTTTAGGGCGAGGGATAAAGGAGGGTTTGCGGTTTTCAGCAGATACAACCTGTTGTGCTTCTTTATCTCTTTTGGTAACCTCCACCCAACTCTCAGGCTGAGCCATGAGGACATGGGCCCAAACTTCATCCTTGAGGCCGCTGATAAAACACTCTCGGAAAAAGGCATTAGACATGCCCTCTGTTCTAAAATCCAGGCACTCAAAGGAAGCTATAAAGTCTTCCACTTTTCCTAATTGTTTCAGCTTTGTCAAACAACCCAAATGGTTGGTGTCAGTGTCAAAGCATTCATAAAGCTCTGCCACAAAGTGTGTCCAAGCAATATACCCTTGACGAGAAGTTTTTCTCCATTGCCACCATTGCCAACATTCTTGATCTAGATGGAAAACACCATACCAGAGTGTGGCCAAGTCATTTGTAATACCGTATAAAGAGAAGTAATGTTCCATTTGGGTTACCCAACTAGTGGGGTCCGAGCCATCAAATTTGGTCACATCCACCCGTGGAAGGCGTAGGTCACGTTGAAAGTGATGGTTCTGCAAGGTATGGGAATGAGAGGAATGGTCACCTTCAATATGTGGAGGTGGGGAAGAGGAAGGGTTATCTATAGGGATATGTAGCTTGGTGCAGAGTGCCGAAAAAACTGATTCAAGATGGGTGGTGAGGTCTTGTTTGATTTCCCCCATTGAGGACTGCATGGTTGTATTGATGGCGGCAACATTGGCACTGAGTTGTTTCACTTCTTGTTGGGTCTCAATGAGATTAGATTGCAAGGTGTTGAAGCGAACTTCCAAGTCTTGGCTACGAGTATGGTCCATGAGGATGAGGAAACTAAAAAGGGGCGGGCAAGATAAAAAATTTTGGCCGAAAAAATGAAATGGATGAATGTGATAAAGGCGAAGAGATGAATCCAATGGAATAGGTCTCAAATAATGGTGAAAAAATTTCCAGAGTTATACTCTGGTCTGAAGAATACTGCAGAGAGGAAATGCCCAAATGATTAACCAGAAAGAAATGTGTATTTACTTGGCAACCTGAACACAGTTGTGCGGCAATAGATCTTGTCTATTTTAATTTGTTTATGTTTCTGTCCCCCAAGGGTTAGGTATTCAAGGGTTCTACCAACAAGGTTTTTCCTTGTGCTATAGCTCTTTGATATACATGCGGGGTCCAACAGTAGTACTTGGCCCAATATCTCAGGGCACTAACTAAGGAGGATAGAACGTACCCTTAGCCATACTACCTGACTACCCAGGTACTAGAGAGTATCTTCCCGAGTGTTGTTCTTGGTGACACTATAGCAGTCAGGTGGCCGATTGGTTTATCTAAAGAGGGCTTCAAGTAATCTAGGTCGATCCATACACAGGTGTTGTTTGATGCGCTACCACTCGAAGGGGTACCAACAGGGGTTACAAGGGTAGCCAATAGATGTGCGCTTAAGTACCACTTGTATTTCCTGCATGTATGAATCCCTCAACCGCGGGTTTATGCACGTAATGACAGATCTTTGTGGCTTAAAGACGCAAGAATATGTCTCTACCCTGAAAAAACATTAACCCACACTTTCTGCCGAGGAAAGTGCTTTGATACCACTTGTAATATACCAGATATAAAATGTATGCAGAACTGAAATAAAATGCTAGTAATGGCATAATAACAACAATATAACTAGAACATTCACCACAATAACAATGAAATGATATAAGAATAACAACAGAAATAACACTTTGAATCTGAAAGCAATGTTCATAGGCCTCTTCGAGGGGGCAACCTCCAGTTGAGCAGAGCTCTATTACAATAATATCCAAGATAGGGTTCGCATACCCTAGACTCCTATTTATACTAAAAAAAAAGCATCTAGAGGAAGATCCTTCTAGAAGCAGAAGCTTCTATTAGGTCTTCTTACATCCGCCTTATTTTATTTTATTGAAAGGCCTTATTAATATTGACCTTTATTACACCCGAATATATTGTTCTACCTATGTGCAGGTTAGGACCCTAACAGTCAAAGACAATGGAATGAGGCATGCCATGGAGTTTGAATATATTATCCATAAAAAAATGAGCCACTATGGATGCGGTGAATGGGTGTTGAAGAGCGTAGAAATGAGCATATTTGGAAAGACGATCAACTACCACCATGATGATAGACTTATTTCTCGATTTAGGTAATCCAACAATGAAATCCATAGAAATATCTCTCCAATTAGCAGGCGTAATCGGGAGGAGTTGGAGTGTGCCTTGATCTTTGACTATTTCTCCCTTATTGCATTGACATGTATCACATTCAACCACAAAGCTGTGGATATCCTATTTCATACTGTCCCAAAAAAAATAATGTTTGACCCATTCATAATTTTTGGTAAACCATGAATGCCCCATTGCAGGTGAAGCATCAAACTCATAGAGTACCGTGGATTTAAGGTTCGACTATGTCCTTGAATACATGTGGCCTTGATAAACATAGTTACCAACTTAACGAGAACTCTACAAAGTTCTTTTTTTGGGGGGATCAAGTTTCTTACCCCGTTTTTAAAAATGGTGCTACTGGTAGCACCCCCCCTCCCTTTTTAGTTGGGTTTTTGATATTTTAAATTTTCCAATACATAATGTTTCCACTTTTTTTTTTAAATGCTTGTTTTTTCATCTATTTTCAAATTGTTCAATTTTTTTTTTCAACGATGTTTTTTCATCTATTTTCAAATTGTTCAATTTTTTTTTTCTCAACGATGTTTTTTCATCTATTTTCAATTTTTTATATTTTTTGGTTCAATGGTGTTTTTAATCATGTTTTCATGCTTCATCCAATGTTAAAAATGGTGTACACCATGTACTTTTGTTCTTTAAATTAAGATTTTTCATATAATTATGCGTCCTTGATTAATTTATGGTTCCATACTTTTTAAATATAGTGGAAAATATCATTTTTAACACATTTTTTTACCTTTACTTCAATACATAGAAAATAATTGTAGTTAAATAACACTATTTTTAAATATTTAGAAAAAATATATAATTCATTTTTTTTTGGATAAATTAAAAACTAAAAAAAATTAAGAAAACAAAAAGAATTGAAATTTTAGAAAAGCATTTAAAAAAATTTATATTAAAAAAAACATTAAAGAAAAAAACTTAAAAAACTAAAGAGGAAAAAAAACCATAAAATAAATTTTTTATATAAAAACTAAGAGAAAATGAGAAAATTAACTAACAAAAGATAAAAAAAAAAAATATTATAGCCTAAAAAAACTTTAAAAAGATGAAAAAAACAAAAAAAAATTAAAAACATATATAAAAAACCCAAAATTAAAAAACTTAAAATAAAAACTTTCATACAAAATTTAAAAAAAAATAACAACAATATTTTAAAAAACCTTAAAATTATAACCAAAAAATTTAAAATTTATATTAAAAAACTTAAAAAATAAAATTTAAATGAAAAATGTTCATAAAAAAATAATATATATATATATATATATATATATATATATATATATATAGTTTTATATCTATGCAATTATATATAGTTGTGTATATATGTATCTAAATAAATATATAGTAATGGTTAAGAACATGTGTTTCCTCCTAAAAGGTCACAAGTTCAAATCCAGAGGGGGTAGAGTATGTATACCTCGGTAGACTTTAACAGTCAAATCATTGGGCAGAGGACCAATTTGGTGCCTGGCTTGGCCATGACCTTAAAAATAGATTATTATTATTATGTCGAAATCGTTCTTTAAGGGAGGTTCCTATGAGAGCCTTCGTCGTCTGTCAAATCTGTCGAGGGCCTTCATCCATGTTTGCCCTTTGTTTCCAATCCCTATTCCTTTTTGTTTGCGTTGCACTGAGCTCCACCCTGGCTCTCGAAGCCATTGCTCCCTCGTTACATACATACCTTAAGGACGTCATTCTCAGTCCCCTCTTCAAACAGTTGCAGGGTGTTTTGAAGTTGGGGAAGAACGTTCAACTTCTCAAGACAGCTCGCCAGTATGAATGAGTCATTGCCAATTTGAAGAAGAAGGAAGGCATTTGTCGAATTTAGTGGAAAGATGTCTGGGAAATATCAAGGAAGCCCTTGAACAAGCCAAAGCCCTCATCCATTGAACTAATAGACAACGAGGACAGTGTCTAAGTTTTTTGCCTCTTTGGCACCTCCTCCTCCATCGATGGACATGAACTGAGAATGGAGCCACTAGAATGCAGAGATGGAATTGTGGTAAGCCGCAGGGAGGTGATGCATGGGAGCCAATATATAGTGGACGAAGACGATGAGGGTGCCTACATCGGCTTCCCACTTTACACAAAAGCGGTGAAAATCGGGAGTCCATGGGGTATACAAACAGAAGTCGCACAGTAAATTGTATGTCATAAACTCTCTGCGGCTTCATTGATTTTCCTTGCTGTGAACTGTTTGTTGCAAAGTTTTCTCCTTTTCCCTTCGGAGCCAAGGTCGTTTCCCCCAAAAATGTCCTCGGTTACTATTTTTCTAGCAATTTCAACTGTGTTTCATGCGGTTTGGTATTCATCGACGGAGGAAGCAAAGGAGGCGTGGTCGAATCTTTGGCATATCGTAAGTACCGCAAAGACAAATCCCTTTTTTATTTATTTCTTTTTAAGATTTTTATTATTAGTAGAATAATTATAAACTAGCACCGACTCTTGATACATTAATGTCATTTCTAATTTTTTCTTTGGCAATGCGGTGTGCTACTAGGGCAGATTCCAACCAAGGGGGTAACACCACTTGTTCATATTAAATAAAAAGCAGCTTTTGATGAATGCTGCCATCTATGAAGTGTAAAGTTTAAAGTTTTTCTAAATTAAAGTTTATATTTTTTAAATAATTTTTCTCATTATAATACTCTAACTTAAATATATTATATTTCAAAGAATAATGAGAATATTAATATTTAAATACTTTAAAAAATTAATATTAAGAATATTTTTATGGACTTATGATGAACGTATATTAATAATATTTTAATTAAATAAATAACACCATTCAAATTTTACGATGAATTTATAGCAATAACAATATTATTAAAAACCTAACATGACCCCACGGTGTTTATTTTGTATGGGTATGTTGAATGTCGAAGCTTAATATTCAACGTTTTGAAACGAACGATCAAACACACCCACGTGATAAAGAAAAGTGTACTTTAGAAAATGAGAGTGGAGTGCAATTCTCTTTGACGTGGAAACTAGAAAAAAACAATTTTGATTATAACAAATTTTCCAGTGAATTGGCTGCCATTCCAAGGGTACCAAATTTATGCGATTATTTTCACCCTTTAAAATTTGTCATACACGTTTATTGCAATTTTATTCCATTAACGTATTTTGTTGAAAATGTGAAATCAATTGGAATTCTTTATTGGGTTGATTAAATTTATAGTAACATACGTGTTTAAAGTTTGCAGTCACATGCGTAACTTTGATTAAATTGATTATTATTTTTTTTATTTTTATTAAATTGATTATTTTTTTATTTATTTTTATTAAATTGATTAAATTTATAGTAACATTGATTAATTTTTTTTTTTTTAATTAAATTGATTAAATTTATAGTAACATACATGTTGATTAAGATTAAATTTTTTATTTATATTAAATAATTTTAAAAAATGGGATTATGGAAAAAACTTATTTATGTTTATTTATAATAAAAAAGTAATGCGCTTAATATTATTAAAACTTTATGATCTTTTAAAATAAATCAATTAATTGTCTTATAAAATAATATTAGTCATTATTATCATTATTATTATAATAAAAAGTCATTATTATCATCATTATTATAATAAAAGGTGTTATATTTTTTTTTAAAACAATCTTGATTTTATTTTATTTATTAAAATTTTTAATCTTTTAAAATAAATTTAATTGTCTTTATAAAGAATAATAATCATAATTATTATCATCATATTATTTATATATAATAATCATCATTATTATCATGGTATTATTTATTATATTATTTATATATAGAAAAGTTTAAAAGGTGGTGTACATGTGTTTAAATATAATAATCATCATTATTACTATCATATTATTTATATATAAAAGCTTCTTCCCTTCGGACTCAGTTTTTCTGTGAGGGTTTTTTTTTGGCTGTTTTTATTTATTGGAAAGTTTAGTACGATGATCATGTGTTTCTACATTAGTTAGATTGGTAGATGTATGGGAATTTACCACAAATAATCCAGGTGCATCCATATATTTGCTTTGAAAATCTTGGAAACTACTTGTCTCAGAAGTTTACAACCTGCCTTTGTTGCCATCATAACCCGAGATGGGAGATGGTTTTGTCCATTGTGTTGATTTTTTTCTCTATATGTATAAAGTGACAAAGTGTTTCTGCTTCTAAAGGAAGCTTACCTGTTTATGTAAAAGGATTGGGTAGGGTGTTTGCAATGCCACTCCCAATTCTTCTATATGAAAGCACTCTTGATTTCTTCCAATCCTCCTGAGAAATTCCTGGTCTCCAAACTGGGGTTCAATGTAAAATAATAAATTACTGTCTGTACCAAAATTCTGAATAGAAACTCCCTTGTTTTCCAAACCAAAAAATGCATCTTCTTACACTTTTCCTGAAGAGAATAAAATGTTTTGACTCTTCTTTTTTAATACACACATTCCATTTATAATTAGAAGAGACGTCCAATCCCAAGTGCTTCAAAGGAATACTTCTTCTGTTTTCTGGCCTTTCAAATGGATTTTATCTGAATTTTTATCTCTTACACCAATTACCACTACCTTTGTTTTACCTGCAATGTTTAACTAATTTTTTAAGTAGTCTTTTTTTGCTAAAATGCTCAGTGACTAGCTTTTACTCATCCAATTCCTATTCTCGTGTTGAAATCTAGCATGTAAGATGTTTCAGATTTTAGTTACGTACACTATGTTGAATTGTGATCCGTCGGATCTCAACATATGTGCATGTAAAAGCTATGAATGCTTATCATTAGTTTGCAATTTGATTTTTCAAAAGCATTAGTGTGTTTATTAAATGCTGAAATCTGCAAACTGAAAGCAATAGAAAGAGAATATGAAACAGAAAATGAGAGACAAGAACAAAAGAGTTTGATAACGGAGTTCACCCCCTTCACTGGGCTACGTCTCCGGGTCCCTCTCCAATGGGTACCGATCCAGTTAATGGTTTTAAAATGGTACAAAGATGTTCCTGGAATCTCTGAACATCAACTTCGGCAACAGAATAGACTGCTATGCAAAGCCCTCAAGACTCCACTCTCCTGGCAATTACAATTCAGCCTTTAAAAGGCAAAGAAAACTAAATCATGACAGAGTGAAATCGACTTTACATACGAACAGCAATCTGGAATACACAGCTATATTCCTCTCTCTGTCCTCTGTCTCTGTATACAGTCTTCAAGACAATTTCTCTTACAAGTTACAAACTGGCAATTAAATAACAACCAAATATAACTGAGAAGAGTCGACTTCAACAGAATAGGCATCTGGAACAAGAAATTACAGC
>ML779375.1:2056883-2099372 GCA_009831015.1 Picea engelmannii
CGAGTGAGACTTCACCTTCCTCGTAGGTGTTGCCGAAAGGGCCGATAGTTAGGGTTTTGTTGGTGTGTTTTTGAAGTGTTGAACCCTAGGTATGCCCCTGTACCAACAAATGGTTCTATTTTTGAGACTGAACTGTGATTGTTGGGAAATAAAGTAAAGAAAAGAGAAGCTATATGCAGAGATCTACTGCCATAGTGCGCAGTACCCTACTTGACTTTTGAAACTCCATGCCAAGAAAGAAAACCGATCTGAAGAAAAGAGGTAAGATAATGAAAGAGGTAAATATTTGTGCTTTGATAGAGTAATATAAGTAGAAATTTTTGTTTCAAAAGTATGAATCTAGGTATGTTTGATAGATTCTGTCCTATTCTGAAAGCTAGGGTACAGTTAGAAGAAAGAGTTGATATGAATAAATTTGATAGAAATAGAGAAAGATATGTTATTCCTATGCATAGAAAGAATTTTTGGACTAATAATTGGATGCAGGAACCTAGAAAGAATTTTTGCAGATTGGAGGTCCAACACTGTGATCCTAGTGTGCAGTACAGGAGAAGTTGGGGAACTTACACGAGAAAGAGAGGATTGACACTATGTTATAACTGCAGAAGACTGGGACATGTTGATAAGGAATTCCCTGGTACAGGTCCTATTTGTCTTTGTTGTAAAGTTGTTGGTCATGAAGTTGAGGATTGTCCAAGAATGATTGCTAAAGTAGAACAAATGAGCATGAGACAAGAGAACTATGAAGGAAGTCAAGAAAATAAGATCATGTTAAAGAATCAGAGAAAGTTCAGACTACATTAGAATAGTTGAAAGAAACGATGGGTGATTACAAAGATGTCAGTTTACCATAGATGATGAAAAACAATAGTGCATAGATACAAGAATAGGAGACTTCGACATAGACAGTGCCTTGGATGAAGAAACAACACTTGGGAAATTTTGGGAAAGCCTAATATAGTATCTTCATTGGGAAGAATAGGTTTATTCAAAGGAAAGATGATAACCTTATGTGGAAGAATTACTAATGTACCTGTTATCATCCATGGAACATCGACTAAAGAGGAATTTGAAGTCATTAAGTTTGTTGAGAACAACACCGATTTCCCCCTTTTATTAGGTAATACTTGGATTGAGAAATATCAGATCATAATGAAAGCATAGGAAGCAACTAAAGAAAATAAAAAGAAAGAACTAAGGGATTTAATAGCTATAAAAATAGATCGATTGATAGAAGAATGAGAAGTTGAGTCGAAGTAACAGAAGGCAAGGTAATTAGATGTCGAAGTTGAAAGAGCAAAAGAAGGTTTGAAGGACCTATCCATGCAAGAAGAAAGTATATCCATCCAGGAAGTGGTAAGGAAAGTAATATTAACCTTGAACCCTTTGAGAGCACATCAACAACGAGAAGTTACTATGCTAGGAGAAGATAGGAATAAGAATGGAAAGAGGAATCCAGAAATAGTTAGAGAGACTTAGATCACATAAAAGAAGGCAAGGAAGCTCAGTAAGAAGAAAGCCAAGTTGGAAAGACTACATGAAGTTACAGAGAACAAATGGAAGACTTTGTAAGAGGCAAGTTTGTAGGATCTGAACCTCGCTGGAACAATAGAATTGCGTAGAATGGAACTTCGCCTCGGTGAAGCTATATGACCATTGGAGGTGCCCCGACCATTAGAACAGCACTCTGGAATGGCTAGGAAACACATTTATCGGTGAATAGACCGCGTTTGGGATGTTAAGACCGTGCCATAATGGACAGATTCACATTGATGGAAGCATTCCTTCTCGTTGGAAGAATTTTTTATGACGCTCGCTTATTTAACTCATTTGATGCTGCACCGAGACCACTTTTTGCTACCCATGATTATTTGAGACAAGAAGGGAAGTGATTCTATGTCGAGCCATTTTCTCAGACATCGTTGTCTGTTTACCTACCCCGCTGTCTGTTCACCTATACTGACCTATTTGTTAATAGTGAGAATGTTGGTCGAGCACACTGAACTAGAGAAGTCTATCGAAGAGGTTCTGAAGAAGTTTATGGCTGATAAAGCTATGTCTAAAGGAATATAGGCGTTGTTGACCAGGGGATTGTAGGCTTCCCCTTTGACTGGACGACGTTCGGGCCGTACTAACCTCGTGACTGAGAAGAGAAGTAAGCATCACAATGATCTGGCTAATGCGAAGCAAATCCCATTGATCTTACTTGATTATATCTTGCCTTTGGATGGAACATTTAACCGTGACAACATTCCATGGGACTTTGAGTACACATTAATCACCGTGTACATTTCGAAGGGAATACGTGTAGTGGGAAGTTAGTTGGGACAGATACTGCTACTGAAGATTAGCAGATTAGCAATTGAGAAGATTAAGGGGGATGAGCCTCTACTGTTGCCTCTGAATAGGTCGTTGTATCTCCATTTTCTAATCTTCTCAATTGGGTAGGCTCATCCCCCAATTCTATAATTTGCTAAGGGAGATGAAAGGGGATGAGCCTGCCCAATTGAGAAGATTAGCAGATGCAAAAGAGGCTCGGCTTTATAAAGTTCAGAAGAGAAGGAGAAGGCTACAGAATCCCTGAAGAAAGATAAAGAGGAAGTATTAGAGAAACTATGAGTTGCGCGGTACTGTGTAACCGCTTAATAAAATGAGAAGGATGAGTTTTGGATGATGCTCGAGGAGTAAAAAGCGAAGATATAGAGAGAAAAGGACCAACTGCTCGTAGTGAAGACTACAGTCAAAGAAGCAGTGAGAAAAGCACTTCGCTCTGTGCCAGGCTTGACATAGGAAGAACATGAGTCAGTTGAGGTTCAAGTGGTGAAGCTCATTGAGGCCATCCAACAGCTTCAAGTGAGGATAACAGAGTTGGAGATTCAAGCAGTACCGAGCACTCTGCAAGAAGTGCACGATCAGAGGGAGAATCCACTAGGAATGCAGTTGGAAGGATCAGATCCCTCACCTCAGAATTCAAGATGCTGAGAAACAGAAGTGCGCATACTTGTGAATGCCTCACAAAAGATCCAAAGATGAGGAAACTAGAAGTAAAACTACAGGAGGCACAGTAGCAGGCACAGTAGCAGGCACTGTCAGTTCATGCACAGATGAAGTTACTCACTGCAGTCGATAGAATGAAGAGATCATGGGAACATCACGCAGTCCATCAATAGATTACTTCCATCCAGGGAAGAGTAATGGAAGTCACACAAAGGCTACAACCGATGCAGGATGAAGCCTGCGTGATGTTTGAAGAGATCGAAGGACAAGGTTCACAACTGGACCAAGTGGTTGTGACAATGGAACAACGCCTGGAAGGGCCTGTTACAGAGCAGATGATCCAAGAGATCGCTGAGCAGGAGGCTCAAGAGAAGCAACAAGTTGAGGTAGCTCGAGCTAATCTCAAGGCCTTCGAAGAAGCGCTGCCCAGATTTGAGTGACCCGGAATGAGTCACAAGTGAGTGTTGGGGGCCTGTTGGCCCTCGACCAAGTTTTGAGGAAACACTGGTCAGGTTCGACTACCTTTTTGGACTTCGATAGGCTGGTAGAAGATGGAGCGCCCAGGCGGAGCTGAAATCATGAGATTTCACTTTATCTGTGGACCCAACAAGGGGTTCATTAGGGTTTTGTATTAGGGTTTATGGGATGTCAGCCCATGGGTTTACCCATGATTAGGCAGTTTTGTAAATGTAAAAGTAGAAATAAGTAAGAATGTAATGTAGAAAGGAGTCGATAGCTCACAAGGCTAAGTGCAAGAAGTTTTGGGTTTCTTAGTTCAACAGACTGTGTATGTGAGGCTTTGTGCTTAGTAGAGAAGTTGGCTTTGTGCCTTGACCTAATTTTGGGAAGGTAGATCCGGTGCTTAGTGTGCAGATCACCTGTCCAGTGTGAAGCTTGGCTCTGTGGATCAATGCACAGGAGTAGATGAATGTAAGAGATTGAAGCCTAATAAAGAAGAAGAAGCAGTTGGTGGACGTAGCCCCACATTGAGGTGAATCACGTATATCATGTGTTGATGGTTTTTTTTGTGCTATGGTGTTTATGTTGTGGATCTACTTAGTGCATTGATTATTATGTATGATAGATAGATCTATGAAAGCTTAGTGCTTTATTTATGTTGAACATGCTAGATCTAACTTATGATGTTAAGTGCGATGTGTATTTGGTCATTGTTTCTGTGCCGATCTATCCTTAGGGTTTGTTCTGCGATGTGAATGAAGATGATAAACTAATGCATGTTGTTCTTAAGTACTCTACAAAGTAATTGTAATCATAGATCTATGTCTGAGCTTGATTACAGACACCCGAGTCCTATAACCCCCTTTGCCTCTACCTCGGGTGAGACTTCACCTGTCTCGCAAGTGTTGCTGAAAGGGTCGGTAGTTAGGGTTTTGTTGGTGCGATGTTGAAGCGTTGAACCCTGGGTCTGCCCCTGTGCCAACACTAGCTATGCTAGATTTGACATAGTTTTACATTTAGTGATATGGGTAATTTTCAATTACAATTGTCCTTTATGGTTTAGGGTGTCATGCTATAGAAATGGTGGAATTCGGTTCACCATCAATGATTAGTGGTACTTCAATTTGGTTCTCATTGCTAATGTGGGTGGAGTAGAGGACATCCAAAGGGTTTTAATCAAGAGTTCTAAGACTAGGTGGCAACCCATGTCTTGGAATTGGAGTCCATTTTTGCAAATTTCCATTTACCTCGGTCAACAAAGCCTTGCCTTCGTGTCCAACACTAGGCGTGGGAAAATCATTACTTCCTATAATGTAGCTCTTTTTGTCCAACACTAGGCGTGGGAAAATCATTACTTCATTATTGGTTAATTGCATGTGTTTTCCTTCCTACCACTATTTTAGATTTAGCAAGTCTCTTGTCCTTTCGATTTTTTTGGAGTTTTATTAATGGTCTTGTGATTATTTCATAGATGTCGCAATGATCACATATTTCTCCCACTCTTGATATGAATGTTCATGCTCTTCAATTTGCATTGACAATGTCTTGTTGTTAAGAGACTCTAAACGAGACTCTAAGTGGCAGATATGGCCAAATTTTGTTTCATGGTTTTCATCAATGCCATACTCCGCTACTTGAGTATACCAAGTAATGTTGTCATTATCATTATCATTATCATTATCCTTATTTCCTTCTTTTTTCTATGCTACTATGTTCTTTAAATTAGACACAAAAAAATATCATTATCATTATTTCCTTCTTTTTTCTATGCTACTATGTTCTTTAAATTAGACACAAAAATACTATTATCATTATTTTCTTTTTATTATTACATTTCTAATTTGTTTTTTTTTCTTATTTTATTACTTAGCATAAAATATATTTCTAATTTGTTTTTTTTCTTATTTTATTACTTAGCATAAAATATGATATAACCATTATTCACTTTATATTTTTCAAAAATTTTTAAATTCTCATAAAATTTTATTTTAAACAATTTTAAATACATTTCAAAATGACAAAGACTTAATAATAAATTTAAATGCCTTGAAAATCATAAATATAAAATTGAATATAAAACTTTGGCTTTCTTTTTTAAAAAGGAAAACCATCTCATTTTAAAATCCACACAAATAATAACACCGACAAGACATTTCAAATTTATCGTTATGCTTTATCACTCACAATTTACAAGGATGGTGAATCGCATACACTTTCACTTTAAAGTTAAAATTCGCAGAACATTTTTCTTTTTAAAAAGAAATCGCATGCACTTTCACTTTAAAGTTAGAATTCGCATAAACTTTAGCCATGTGTGCCCCTCCTGCACGGCAATAATGAGTGATTTCTCATTCTTTTTCCTACGCCCGAATCATCTCCCTCCCTCTCAATCACAGCTGTTTTTCTGCCCCTCCTGCAGTCCATGGATTTATCTTCTGTGAGGCCACAAGGACGTGGGATGAAAGGCCACTGCCCCCATGATTTCCCCACCATTTCATTGGAATAAGAAATCATGTAATATATGTTTGGTTTAAAAGAAAGATGGTGGGCTTCATATTTTTATTAAAATTGAATTTTTTATAATAATAATAATAATGATTTATTTTTAAGGTCACGGCTAAGCCACATTAAATTGGTGTATGAGACTCCTTTGTTTGTGGGACATGGGACTCCTCTCCGCCCAACGATTTCACTGATAAAGTCTACGGAGGTATACATACCCTACCCCCTCTGGATTTGAACTTGTGATACTTTATGAGGAAAATACAAATTCCATGTATTTTAGTTAAACATTTTTACAATTTAAATATGTATTTTAGTTAAACATTTTTACAATTTAAATACAATTTATTTTTAAAGTTATCTTAGAATTTTTTTCAAAGTTAAAGTTCTAGATCATACTTAGGGTTATCTAACTACTATTCAAAACTTCCAAAACATCCTTAATGTAAATATAGTTGTTTAGAAGACAGACTCAACAAACCCTATAAACTTCTCAATTCCTATGGCTTGAATGAGTTGTTATACTGATACTCTTCTTACATTCTTACATAGCATAGGTGAATGAAACTTCACATGATTCTCATGCTCAACTTCACCTACATCACCTAAGACACATGTATATGATTCATTGTCTATGCACTTCCATCTTCATAACGATTGAATTCAATTTTAATAAATAAATTGTATATTCTATGTTTTGGTGCTCTATGTAGAAGATTATTCGATTAATCTCATGTTGATATAATTTCATTTTTTAACTAAACGTGTTTTGAAAGATTATCTACTATCTCTATAGGTTATATGCGTTGGAAAATTATCAAATTGTGATAATGCAAGTGGTTGCAACATTCAATACATATTGAAAAGAGAAAATGAACCCACTTAAGGAGTGCCAAGATTATCTATCTTTTAAATTTATTCTGTCAAGCTTCAGGATTAGTGATAAACGTTGCTAAATATACCTTTCATCAAGCAGGGCTATCGGAGCAGAAAACTTTTCCTTTCAAGGCACTGTTTCCTTTTAATTTTATTGATTTGTCCTTGGGCTTTAATATCTGGGTTTTTATGTGAAATTTGGACCACAACATGCTATGGATTGGATTTGGTTGATTCAGAAAGTGGAAAAGAAAATTGATAATTGGTGCTATAGATGATTATCTCTGGGGGCAGACTCACCTTACTTAAAGTAGTTTTAGAGAGACAACCAGTTTACTGGTTATCTTTAGCAGTCATCCCTTGCTCAGTCTTGAATATTTTGAGAAAAGTGATGGTTAATTTTCTTTGGAATGGCAACAGGGATTCCCATCATTACCATCTCTGTAAATGGGACTTGATTACCTTGCCAAAATTCTATGGGGGTTAGGGCCTCAGAAACATCAAAGATTTCAAACATGAACTGGCCACAAACCAACTTTGGAGGCTCCTTTTCAGTTCTGGTATTTGGCACCATGTTGTTAAAGATAAGTACCTGTTTCATACTCCTATCATTAGCTGGCTCCGTTCAACTACTCTTAAACTAAATTTTGTTTCTAATATCTGGGGTGAGCTTTTAAAATCTTTACATCTTATCCATCACTGGCTGAGATGGAACCTGGGATCGGGCCATATGATAGCTCTAGGGGAGGATAGAATTCTCGGCATGGGTAATAAATCCTTTCTTTCTAGTTCCTTGATCTCGGCTCTCCACTCCAGGAATATCAACTCTTTGGCTCAAGCTTGGAAGCTTATTGATAATCCACTTACCTCTGTCCCTTGGCTCAACAGTTTTGAAATTGGCCTTCTGGAAGCTCTTGCCACTGAATGGGACTCTTATCGTAAGGATTTGATCGACTCGGGAGCATTTCTTTAGAATCTAGAGGACACATTAATTTGGACTGGTGGCGATAAGACTGGCATGCCAAGTGTTAAAAAAAATTATTTGGCTATTCTCTCTACTAGACAATTGAGCATTCAGTCTAGGTGGTGAAGAGCACTTTAGCGTTGGAACATTCAACTAAAAATCAAATTATTTATTTGGATGGAGGTGGTTGGAAAGATACTTACTTGGGATTCCCTACAGTCAAAAGGCAGACATGGTCCGGGTCTTTGTTATTTATGCAAAAATGACACTGAATCTGCTAATCATATTCTCATTCACTGTTCATTCACCAAGATGGCGTGGGAAAAGGTAAGACTCTCTACAGGTATTATAGTATTATCTGATGGCTTCACTTTGGATGGTTGTTTCAAAACTTGGATAGAGGATAAAACTGTCCCATTGGAGCTTGCGACTCAAATATGTTGGTTTATCTGGATTGAGAGGAATACTTCCATATTTGAAGACAAAGTCCCTTCTGTTCTGACGGTTTATTATAAAGCCTTAGCATATCCGAGGGGTAAAGAAACAAAATTAAAGGATAAACTTTCCAGAAGTATCCTGGTCTCTATGCCATTAAATTATACAGTAGCTTACTTTGATGGGGCTGCACATATGGATGGCCTTTGCTGCGGAGCAGGTGGTATATTAAAACTTCCAGATTCTACTGTCTTTGGTTGGACTTTTCACTATGGCCATGGGACTAATAGCAAAGTAGATTTGATGGGGGCATGGGAAACCCTAAGGTTGGCTTTACATTTCTCGATTAAACATCTACAGTTGCTAGGTGATTCTAAAGTAGTGATCAAATGGTTAAATGAAAAGGGAAGCCTTCGTGTTTGCGCAATTGAAGGATGAAAAGCTAGAATTAGAGCCATGGTTTGTTGCTTTGATTATATCAGCTATGATCACATTCCTAGGGTCTTAAACTCTGATGTTGATACTCTATCTAAACAAGCGTTTGGTGTTCCGGAAGGTGCCATTATTTATTTCCCTTTGAATAATGGCACAGTGGGGGAAAAATCTTATTTAAATATCTATTAACTTGCCCTGGTGGTTGGTTTTTTGTTTTTTTTGCTATGTATTAATGTTGGTCAACTTGGTGTTTGGACTTATCCTTTTTTCCAGTTTATGTATTTCTGTTTTCGGGATCTCTGTTTTGTAGTGACCAGTTATCTGCCATGATGGGCTAGATAAATTTGAAGTAGTATTTCTATGAATGTAATGATCCTTTTGTATACTAACACTTTTTTGAAAAGGTCGGAACTAGGAAAAATTATATTTTTCTTAATATAATTGAGATAATTTTTCTGTTGGAAAAAAAAAGGAGTGCCAAGATTAAAATGATATAAGAGGGCCAACATTTAATGAATACTTTATTATTATTTTGTGGAGCATTTTAGAAAACTATACGCTACATCCTTTACTATAAAAATTGGTGTAGTGATCTCATTATATGAGAGGCAGAGGGTGTGTACTATTTGAGCTAATTGAGATATATTTTCAGATTGGATACTTCATTTACATATCGCAGAGGTTAGACCACTATAAACCTTGGTGTCCTCTTCTTTGTGGCTTTGGCTCTTTATATTTGTTTTTTTTTTACGATCTTGGCACATATTGTTCAAATTATTTCATGATATTAGAGCTAGAGAGTATTCACCAAAACCCTTGATGCTTGGTTTGCAGTCTACTTAGCATTTTACTTAAAATCTACAACTTCCCTTTTCATATTTGCACTTTTTAGATAGCCATTCTCCATGTCTACGACTTTCTACTTTAGGACCATAACTTTAAACTTCATATATGCAATGTTAATCAATCATTTTTTTAGATATGTAACTTTTAGTGAACTATCAACATTTCCAAGTAAATAGACTTCCATTTCTAACACCCTTTGGGGTTTTCTTGGGGCCAAATTTGGGAGTCAAAATGTGCAGTCACGCATTTTGGTAAGTATATTGAGTTACACAAACCCTTGATTGAGAATAGAGTGAACCCCTGATCAAGGGATTGGTCAATGCATCACTCAATAGAGGGTTTTTAACTAGCCAAAGAAAACTAAGAAATCATTCAAGTATTTTTTAAAATTTCAATTGAAGATTTATAAATCCTTGCTCGAGCATTTCTAAACACTTATTCAAGAGTTTAATCTCAAAAGAGGATTTATAAGTAAAAACTGTATTTGCACATTTTTCAAGTAGATGAAACATCCATAGGATTTCCCTATTTCCATTTTCATATTATATTTTTCATTATATTTTTTCTAAAACTCATATTTCTTGTGGAAAACCTCCATGAAATGGACAATGATAATGGCCCATGCCTTAAGGATTTCCCCTGTGAATTTTATAAGGTTGCATGTGATTTTGTCAAGCCATACCTATTATAAGTTTATCATGAAGCTCTCAAGACAAGTTCCTCGGGCTTAAAGATTAATAAGGGGTTGATCAAGTTAATTCTCAAGGTTGGGGGACCCTAGATTGTTCACACGATAGAGGCTCATCACCCTACTCAACACATGCTATACAATCTTAGCCAAATCTCTAACCTTGCACATAAAAGACATATTCTTCCCAAAATCATTTGTCTGGAATGAGTGTTATTTATTCATTGGTGATATATTCTTGACACTGTCATTGTTTCAGGGGAAGGAATGGAATTATCCTAATCATTTGGTTTGGACACTTTTTTTATCAAGATTGACTTTGAGAAATCCTATTATTGAGTGGAGTGGCCCGTTCATTCTAGTGATGCTCAAAGTCATAGGACTTGGTCATAGATTCATAATTAGTGTGGAAACCTTATTTACTAATGCATTGGTGTAACACACCCAATCCCCTAAGTGCATTTTAAGGGACGGGGTAGTAAAAATTCACTTATTCCAATTGTCTTAATTCCCTTTTTTAAGCACACCATCATCTTCTGCTCATTGAGAGATTTCTAACGACTATAAATTTTCTCAAAATTTGGATCAAAATTTATAGCCCCTCAAAGTTTTCGAGCCTTCATTGGTCAACAACCAGCTCATTACCATGTGGAATCCATGTGGCCACTTATTACTCGTTTCGTTTGACGAGGCCACTGCCACCGACACATTAGTTTAGCGAGCCGACCCCTTGGCCCACATTCGTCATCATCAAGATTTATTTTCCCCTAATTTTCTCCCACTAACAAAAATCTGACGATGAAACTCCAATGGGTACTTTCTCTTAATCCGACGGCTCTCAGCTCTTGATCTCTATAGTTCAGAGTGTATCAGAGATATCAATTGGTGCAGAGGTTAATGCCCAAATTTCCAAGGTTATTCATGGTGCATGGATGTGACTCACAAGATATATGGTGGAGGTTTCACCTCTTCCCTTTGTTGATCAACAGTCATCGATAGCCCCGACTACCGACGTCGTTGGAGATTATTCCATCATCATCAACAATTTTGGTCAAACATGACCTTGCTAACCTCTCATGCTCTGACGATCATGCATTTGGATCCAACGATTCATATTTGCTCGTCACATCTTCGATGAGTTCAACGAATCTCGACATTTGCAAGCTTGCCTCATCATCAACCAACCAACAGGTGAAACCTTTCATCCTAGGGACACTCTGGCTTCTTTGTTGGCATGTCACGTCATTCATGGCATCATCATCCTCACTCCTCATTTGAACGAGTCTCATGGAAATCAATGCCGGATATCCCCTCACCCAAAAACAGATCGATGGATCTTTTCGTGTTGTCGATGTCGATGTCATCGGCATTCGATCCTCCTCTATATTTACCCACCTTCTACCTCTGATGATAATATGTCAAGGATATATGACCCATATTTCTCGAGGATGAACACCAACAAATATAATGTCCATAATTGAAAACGAAGGTCAAAAGGACCTCTTCATTGAATGAGACCCACCTTCATCCCATTGGCCAATCCCTTGGTGACACCTGTCACTACTCAGCCACACTGGCTATCGTGCTCACACCCTCACGTCATCATGATGTCCACCTCTCTTGGGAGAAACTCTAGGAAATTAACACATGAGATCTCTTTCTCCCAATAGAAGATCAATGGTTCCCATCACATCGTTGATGCCTTTGTCCTCGTCAACATTCTTGTCCAACACACAACCTTTGTTACACGTGAATCCTCCCGTGGACAAGAAGATTCCCTCTTGGTCTCTAGACTCCTAAGGCCAAGACAGAAGAGTGCTTAACATGGACACTCACATCCTTTTAGATCTAATCAAGCTAATATATGAAGGAGAAGAAGAAAGACATGTACCTTGTGAACGACATTTGTCCTTGCGAAGTCTAGGCTGAGCTTTGATATTGAGCTCCTTGATAGGTCCTGCAAAACAAACAAAGGTACAAAAGACTTCCTACTCTACTGAGATTAGCTCAGATATGAATCCATCTACTGCAGACAAACTTATATGGAACAAGTACAAGTTTGAAAGAAACAGGCCAAGCATTGATTGTATTAGTGAGAACAAGTAAAAGTACTTACAATCCTTTGAATGAAGGTGCAACAACTTCTTCTAGTTCTCCTTGTCCAACCCCTTTGCTCAAGTAATCTCCACTGATTGCCTTGATGACATCTCACTCATGAGATCATAAGTTTGATGTAATTCTCAATCTCCATTCCCCCTTTTTACCATGAGAAGGCCTCCTTATATAACCTTGGAGAGGTTCAACCACTTGAGAGATCTTTGGGATGAGTTGAGGATTTCTCTCCTTCAGTTAAGGATCTCCCCTAAGATCATGCCTTGACCATCTATTCAAATCCAACGACCTTCAGGAATTGAGGTATTCTTCCCTGATTTGCCTCAATAAACCCAAAATTTGCTCAGAAAAGGCAGCGCTCCCCCAAAAGGGGCACTAGAGTGCTATAGCACTCCCCCAAAGAGGCCCATGAAGCACCAACTCTCCCTGTCAGTAGGTAGGGGAGCGCTCCTCTCCAAAATTCATTTTAAAGTGGTTTTTCAAATGGAAAAAGGCTTGTACTCCTTGTCAACTGATTGCTCTTCTTCTAAACTAGCCTTTGAGGTGTCTTAAATGTCTTTATGATGTCATTAGAGGTACGACATAGGCAAGATGGCAGTATTATGTTTGAGGAGCTTATGATCAAGATGAGACACTCGCAGACAAGATGCAACACTAACACTCGTAATGACGACACTTGCGACACTATCAGAGTGAGTAATTTTGAGGTGTAACAACCTTGAAATTCCAATGAACGACCTAGATCTCTCAGCAAGTGATTTGACAGTTGAAAAATGAAAGCGACCATTCAATGGTCTGTAACCAACAAGGGCCCAACCTTGACCTTACGATGAACCAGGTGCCGACATTTGTCATCCTTCAGACGTGCTGGATATCACACAGGCATGACGCATCACACCAACTACCACGCTGGCTCATTATGCCATTCTTCTCTATATTTTTTCCCATATAGTTCCCACACCTTTCGATGGCTAGGATCACTCCTTAGCTAGCCGAAGATCTATAATTTGAATTGGCTCTCATAGCCCTCCCATCGGAGTACCTCTACTTTGGCCCTCTTGGATACTCCAACCATCGGGTTCCTTTGTCACTCGCCATAATGGTACCAACAATTCTGATTTATCCATCTCCACCTTCGATAGATCTTAACGGCTCACAATGACTTGGAGTTTCTCCCACATGAACTTGCCACCTGGTTTCCATTTCCACTATGTACCTACCACCTGAAACGACACGTGGCACACTCGTACCCAAGGGACTCTGCCTCAAAGGGGTTCAAGTCTTTGTGAGGCATGGCACAATATTTATGTGATATGTGGCACCACCCACTTCATGACACCTAGGTTGACTTGGACTGTACATTATTGCAGGATACTTGTTTCGGCCTCCTAGATGCTGACCACTTGTCCCTTTTAAATTAGTTGGGGTGACATCATCCTCCTTACAGCCACTTACCAAAGGAACTTATAGGACATGTTATTGCACAAGTTGTAGGTTGGGAAAAGCCTGACCCAACCACCAATTAGACACAACTAGGAGGGAACCTACCCACTATCACCTTAGGCAAGTGTCCCCGTCACTTTAGAGGTGAGGTGGTCATCTCAAGGGGGGAATCCTGGTGACCCTAGGGCGAAATGAGACGGAAAAGGATGAAGATGAAGAGGATGTCCCTAGAGGTCAATTCTAAGTGGTGTGAGGATATTGGGAAATATTCTTGGGAATGTTTAAGGGTTTCCAAATGTGTTGACTGACCTTTTGATAATGAAGTACCTGCTCGAGACATAAGAAAACCAAGTATATGATGCAATAAAATAATTTGGACAAGCAAGTTAATATTTATGTCCCTAATATAAGTTGTTAGTAACAATATATATCATCAATGAAATGGCACAATAGGTTGTTATCTAAGTGCTAGAAATCAAGTGAAAGATACAAGAGATAGACTAGCTAAACACTAGCGAAACTCAAGATTTAAAGACCAATATACTAGCATGAAAAGTTAAGGTTGTTGTAAAAAAGTTCTGCAGAAATATATATCAGTCTTATGGCTGTAAAAAACAACTTATTACAGAAAGAAAATCAGCCACTAAAACTCCTCCAAACGTTTCCAAAAAGTGCGCCAGACCAAGTAGTATAAGTGTGCAAACTTTGGGAAAATTTCAACGGTTGATTTGAGAGTTATTGAAGCAATTAGATTAGGATTTCTACAACCCTAATGTCTGAAGATGAAAGTTTGTAACAAAATCACAAACTACCCCTTAGGAGGGGATGCCCTAGTGGCTGAAAGGTGCTCTAAGCATAAGGAACAAAACCCAAGTTGCAAAAAGTTAATGTGACAAGAAATTATGTTTCCCAATGCAATATTGTATTTCTCCAATTCAAGAATATTCAGAATATTGCCTTTAAAATTGGGTGGATGGGGTCTTTAAAGAACAAGTTAGATCAACAATAACTCTAGGGGAATAAATCCTCTGAATCCCTAGGGTATGCCAACCAAACTTAGGGTAAATCCAGGAGGGTATACACACTTGTATTTCTCCTAGCAACCCTTGCAAAAAAAGAAAGAATTAAAAACTTAACAAAGAGATTAATAAATGATGGAGTGTGTATATATCATACTCATCCCTAGGGTTTCCAACAACAATAACCAAAATAAGCAAGAAATAAATAACATATGCATATTTTCCTTACCTAATCCAAGAAAATGAGATAACAAACCCTAGTTACCATGCAATATTCATACAAGAGTCAAGAGAGAAAGCCTTTAGGGGGTGCACATCACTCCTCCTTATCCATTCACCAAGAGATATTCATCAAGAGACATTCCACAAGAGAGAAACACCAAAATCACCAAGAGTAGCAAAAATTTAAGCCCAATACTTCTCACAATGGGAGAGTTATGTTATGAAATGAGATCTTATGATCTATGTTTATACAAATGTCTCCAAAATAGTTTGTCCACATAATATTAGGGTAAACCACAAGACTAGGGGTCAACAACCCTAATATTTCCCCTTTTACAAAATAATATTAAACATTTCACTTAAAATTTACTTTTACACAAAAATAAACCCTAATTCAAAGTGACATCACCCCTTTAGGGGACGTTTTGACACTAGGAAAAAGTCGTTGGTGTTGGAGGAGTGTAGTTAGGCTTCCCAAAGCCACATGTTAAGAATCCAAATCACTTCCTTCATGGTCAAAGCCTCATTCTCCTCAAAACTTTCATGTCCCAGTGAGTGGTAAACTCACCACCAAACCCTAGCCCCCCTAGGTGACATCATGCCTCTAAAGGTGAAATTTTTCCTCTCCTAGGAAAAACATTTGGCATGTGAGGGTTGTAAATGTGTTGAACCTGCACAAACAATATCTAGCTAGCAAATTACATACACAGTTTGCAGATAAAATATGAGAAAAGATAAACAAGAGAGAAAGAATGGAAGAATTCTCATTAACCAAATGAATGAATGAAAATTTACACATGATATACTCTGTATAACTCAACTAATGTGCACTGGAGGAGAAGACAATGTGCCATAGTGGTGGTCTAGAGTGATATGGACACACACTGACAGTCACGTGAGTAAACTGCCACCTAGTCTAGTCTCTCAGGCAGTTAACTACCACCTAGTCTGAGTTAACTAGTCTCTGAATCTTCAGTTAACTGACTGAAACAAAGTGAAGTGAGGAGGAGATCAGGGAATCATGAGTATTGTGCTAGTCTAGTGATAATCCCAAGGACAATGCGCATCAGGTGGTGATGATCCCAATGTGGCATCTAGACTCTACTCAATTGATCAAACTGAAGTGTGAACTCAAGAGAATATTCTCCTAGAGGAATATTCTCCCTAGACTATAGGAGACTGAATAATGACAAATAAACATAGGGAAAACCTTAGGAAAAATAAAACCTAGGTGTGTGTGAAGTATCTCCAACACCCCCTGAACATCATTATGATGAAAATAAAGAATGGGTCTTGACAATGAGGCCATGTTAGGTACCCAAATACAAAATATTCACTAAATAAATGAGAAAAGAGGGAAAAACTCATGGGAACCCAACCACATAGCTTGAATGGTTATGTTAACTACCCCTATGTACTCTACCTCAGCTAAAGATAGTGAAATAGCATCATGCTTCTTGCTCAACCAACAGATAGGCCCAGAACCAAGATTGAGTGAGTAACCAGATGTGGCCTTGCAATCAATGCTATTGCCAACCCAGTCAGAATCAATGAACCTAATGAGGTCCAATGTAGATTATGTTGCATAGTGAATCCCAAAGGTGATGGTGCCCTGTATGTATCGAAGAATACACTTTGCAACCTTCCAATGTAGCTCATGTGGCTCTTGCATGAACCTGGAGACTACTCCAACTACCTAGGAGAGGTTTGGTCTAGAGTGTGTAAGATACAGCAAAATCCCCAATAACTATCTGTATAGTGTGTTGTCCACTTGTGGGGTGTCCCCACCATCCTCAATTCTGACTCTTGATAGGAAGGGAGTTGGGGTAGACTTTCATTCTATCATGTGAAATCTCTTAAGGATATATTGTGCATACTTTGCCTGAGTTAGTTTGATTCCTGATGCATCCTGACCGATCTCGAGTCCAAGGAAGAAATGTAGAGGGCCCATGTCCATCATAAAGAAATTTTCATGCAGAATCCTCTTGACTGCAGTAATTTCTGAAGTCAAGTGACCAGTGATCAACAAATCATCAACATACAAAACTAGGAGTAGAAGTGAATTAGTCATCTTAAGCATGTAAAAATTCGGGTCTAAATTACAATGTACAATTTTTTGTGACAATAGGTAGGAGTACATCTTAGCATACCATGCCCTCCAGGCCTTCTTGAGGCCATAAAGAGACATCTTTAGTCGACAAACCAAAGATGAATACTGCACAAATCCATGGGGCTTCTCCATATAGATCTCCTCATAGAGATCGCTGTGAAGAAATGCATTCTTCACGTCCATCTGATGGACTTTCGATCCCTTGGCTTCCGCAATGGTATGTGACAAATGTATGGAAACCATATTTTCTATAGGAGCGAAGGTCTCATCATAGTCATTGTCGTGCACCTGATGAAATTCTTTAGCAACTAGCCTAGCTTTGTATTTTATAACCTATCCATCCGCTATGCTCTTGGTCTTGTAGACCCATCTACACCTAACAAGTTTCCTTCCTGAAGGAAGGGGAACCAGATCCTATGTCTGGTTCTTGAGGAGGGAGTTGTACTCCTCCTACATGGCGGATTCCCAAAAGGGATTTCTAGCAACCTCACCATAGGACTGTGGATTTGAATACTGAACCAAGAAAATATTCTTGGGTGGCATCGATTCAGTGGCAGTGAGTGCAAGAGGAGGCTCCTCAAAATCAGATCGAGTATTCCTAGTATCAGTTGGATCCCAAACAAGATCTCCTACATCTTGAAGAGTAGTCTTGGTCCACTTGGGCCTCTGCTCTGGCTCTACATCTACATCTACATACACCGAATTTGCATATGATTGTATTGACTATGTATCTGGATCATCTGAATCCTATGAATTAGAACTTTCATCTGAAGAAGAGTCGACATGTGCACGCTCATCATCTCTGACAAGTGGAAGAACAAAAGTGTCTGCATGCGGCTGTTGAGGTACATGTGAGGCACTTTCCTCTAATTGGACACTTCGCTCAATGATGAGATGGTCCGAGGAAAGATCAATGAGTCTATATCCCTTCACACTGTCGGGGTATCCAACAAATATACACTCTATGCTCTGTGGATCAAGTGCCTTCCTCTTCTCAGAGGGAATCTTGGCCCATGCACATGAACCGAAAATACAGAAGTGAGACACTTCCGGTTTGAGGTCGCTCCAAGCCTCGTAGGGGGTCTTATCCTTGATATATCTATGGGGAGATATGTTTTGGATGTAGGTTGAAAAATTAAGTGCTTCAACCCATAATCTCTGTGGAAGTGACTTTGCATGTAGCATGCAAGATGCCATCTCTTTTAGAGATCTATTTTTCTGCTCAACAACTCTGTTTTGTTGCAGAGTATAAGGAACTATGTGTTGTAACTGAATCCCGACCTCATGACAAAAATTTTGTATCTCATGGTTTACATACTCTACCCTGTTATTTATTCAAAGAACTTTGATTTTCTTTTCTAACTATGTCTCAACAAGGGCTTTGAAATATTTGAGGTGTTGAAAGACCTCTAATTTTTTCCTGAGAAAGAAATGCATCTGAAGCATGAGAAATCATCAACAAAAATGAGCATGTACCTTGATTTAATGATTGATGGATGCAAAAAAGGGCCCATTAGATCACTATGGATCATATCTAAAGGAGAGGAATCCTTCTGAGTCTTTCCTTTGTTGAATTTATCTTGAGGGTGTTTTCCAAGAACACATCCCTCACAAATTCCTTTGGAGAAGTGGATGTCAGGTAGAACATAAACCATTCCCTTCTTACTAAGTTGTTGCATATATATGAAATTTAAATTCCCGAACCTTTCGTGCCATATCCTATTTCTTTCATCAGCATGGGTAAGCAGTAATGCAAAATCTGGTTCAATAAATTCAGAAAATGTATAGAGTCTGGATTGATGATTTATCTCACCGGTAGAAACCTTGGAATTGGTTTTCATGTCATAGATATCCACTGCATCAGGTGTTAATATGAATCTATTTCTGATGCCGAAGTTTGTCATCTGATACTTAGAGAGAAATTGACAGAAAGTTTGGGAACGTGTAGCACATTCTCGAAGCTTTCGTTTTTGAGTTCAATTTTTCATTTGTCGGTGACCTCGATTGGAGAGTTGTCCCCCATCAGAATAGGAGGACCTTTGCATGCAGCCAATGAAGAGTAGAGTTCTTGTGTGGCTTCCATGTGGTGTGATGCTTTTGAATCTACAATCCAAGAATCAAGAGAGGAGTTGATGGAAATCAAAGCATGGCTAGAATTGTCTTTCTTGGGATTCTGATCTTTTGGCTTCTTCTTCTTGGCACCCTTGGGGATGCGATATACAAGGTTGTTTTGTTGAAGTATTTGGGCCATCCGATATATGTGTTTCTATATACATGTGGATTCTGAATGGAATCATTTATGGCAGTAAGTGCATTTCTCCCCTTTTCTTCCCTTTCCACCTTTGGATCTAGAGGCATCGTTGAAGGGTTTTGAGTACATTTCCTTCTTTGGATATGCATGTGATTTCCTTTTGTCTTTGTCTTTAGATTTATTATTTTGATGACCACTACCATCTTTCACAGTAAGTTCATGCGCCTTTGGGCCTTTGATTTTTCCCATATTGATGAGCTTGCTCTAATCTTGTGTCTGAGACTCAATAAAGGCCTAAAGAGAGGGCATCGACCAGGTGGCTCCAGAGGCGATCCTAATTGAAGGAAATGTGGATAAAAACACTGAGTATTATGGAACAATTTGGAGAGAATGGTAAGAACCATTTGTTTCTCCTCCTTATATTTATCAACCCTGCAAGCCTTGAGTTGCGACAACAAATCCTTATATTTGGTAAAGAAATCTTGGAGATTGTCAAATTTTTTTGGATCCAAAGTGAGAAATTCCACCTCGAGCATGTTTCCCCTCATCTCATCTTCTTTTCCAAAAAACACTTCCATGGTGGTCCAGGATTCATTAGGGGTTTTACAGGAGGATATGTGAAAGAGGAATTCAAGAGAAATGAGACTACAAATAGTTCCAAACGCTTCAACCATTCGATTCAGATACTTGGATTTTTCTATGGATGATGTGGGTTTGGTCTCTATGTTCATGGTTAACCTGTATAATCCTCTTCCTCGAAGATGCATTATCATCTTCTCCTTCCATGCAAATAAATTGTACGGTGTAAGAATGAATTCTTTTGGAAATTCCATTTTTTCGTTGTCTTCAATCTTTGGTACCATCGAAAAGAATCTGGTGTGTCTTTTTCCTAGCAATATGTCGGCTCTGATACTATGTAAATGTGTTGAACCTACATAGAAAAGATATATCTAGAAAATGACATACACAGTTTGCAGAGAAAATATGAGAAAAGAGAAACATGAGAGAAAGAATGGAAGAATTCTCATTAACAAAATGAATGAATGATAATTTACACATGATATACTTTGTATAACTCAACTAATGTGCACTAGAGGAGAAGACAATGTTCCATAGTGGTGTTCTAGAGTGATCTGGACACACAATGACAGTTACAGAAGTAAACTGCCACCTAGTCTAGTCTCTCATGAAGTTACTGGAGTTAATTGTCACCTAGTATGATGATCCAGATTATTTTTTAGAACAAGTTGAAAGCAGAGATATTACAATGAAATACACATAAATATTGCTAGAAATAGAGAAATACAGTAATACATGATTTCTATTAATGAAATAAATGTACAGAGACTGTAAAAATACAGAGCGAAAGACTCACTAGAATGGTGGCAGCTTATCTCTAAGAATAGATGTGATGGCTACTTGCATTCACAAGAAGATGATTGTTACAATGAGGCTCCAAAGGCCTTTTAAAAATAAGGAAAATCCAAAAACCTAACCCCAGAAGATGAAAAGCCAAAAGATTTGTGGGCCCTAACGGGGGTAGTCGATACGTCAACTTCATGGGGGCATAACTTTTTCATATGATCTCCATTTGGGGCGCTCGATAAACCGTTGGAAAGGTATAATAGAGAAGAACTATTTTTCCCTAGCCCAAGATAATGCCTTAGGCAGTCGTCTGGTCCCCAAATCCCCCAAAACCATTGTTTAGGGCCTCAAAGCGGTCCCGAAAGTTTGGAACCCGAAAAACTATCGAAAAATTGCCAAGGTGGAAAACTATTTTTCGAGCCAATGGAATAGGTGGGTGGCCACCGATATCCACCTGGATCAATCCTCCCTCCTTAGGAAGCAATGGTCTCCATTGCATTGAGTTCTCAGGGGAGAGGGGGAAGCGTTTGTTGAACCTGAACCTTGATGAGATGCTTGCCTTACTAGAGAAGTTGTGTTGCTTAGTTTGTTGAAGGCTGTCACAAATGTAAATGTGTTGAACCTGCCCATAATAGATCTAGCTAAACAATAATACACACATTTGCAGATAGAATTGGAGAAAGAATAAGAAGGCGAGAAAGAATGAAAGAATTCTCATTAACTGTTATGAATAATGAATAGTTTACACATGATATACTCTGTATATCTCAATGAGTGTGCACTGGAGGTGAAACAATGTTCCATAGTGGTGGTATAGAGTGATTTGGACACACACCAACAGTTACAGGAGTGAACTGCCACCTAGTCTAGTCTCTCAGGCAGTTACGAGAATGGACTGCCACCTAGTTGAGTTAACTAATCAAATAGTCTTCAGTTAACTGACTGAACATAGAGTAGTGAGGAGTTAAATCAAGGAATCAATGGTAATGTGCCAGTCTGGTGATGATACCAAGGCAAGGTAAAATTAGCATGGTGATGATCCCAATGTTGCATGGTGATAAAACCAATGCAACATCTAAACTCAACTCAACTAGTCAAACTGAAGTGTCAACTAAAAGAGAATATTCTCCAGGTGGAATATTCTCCCCTAAAATATATGAGATTGGATAAAAAACCTTAGGAAAAAGAAATCCTAGGTGTGTGTGAAGTAACTCCAACACCCCCCCTGAACATCACTATGGTGAAAATAAAGAATGGGTTCCGACAACGAGGCCATTTTAGGTACCCAAATACAAAATATACACTGAAATAAAGTGAGGAAAGAGGGAAAACCTCATGGGAAAAACCGCCCCTCAAGGTACAATGTATGTAAAAAGAAGAACTACAGTTTCTAGGCAACTATGTCCTTCACTCCAAGACAACTTTGCAGAGAATGAAACTTCTTCTCAGTGAAGGTCTTGGTGAAGATGTACGTCATTTGTTCTGCTGAAGGACATAATTGTAAGTCGATGATCCCCTCATGTACCAAGTCCTGGATGTATTTCATGTGGATCTTTATGCGCTTCATCCGTTGACTCTAAATTGGATCTCTGCAGAACTTCAGAGTGCTCTGGTTTTCACACCAGATGACGATCAACCAGTTAACTAAAAGTTGAAGTGAATTAGTCGTCCTGAGCATGTAGACATTCGGGTCTGATTTACAAAGTACAAAGTTCTGTGACAACAGGTAGGAGTCCATCTTGGCATACATTGCCCTCAGAGCCTGCTTGAGGCCATAAAGTGACTTCTTCAGTCGATAGACCAAAGATGAGTCCTGCATAAATCCTTGGGGCTGCTCCATGTAGATCTCCTCAGAGAGATCACCGTGAAGAAATGCATTCTTCACGTCCATCTGATGAACTTCCCATCCCTTGGTTGTCGCAATGTCAAGTTCCAATCATATGGAATCCATCTTCACTACTGGAGTGAAGGTCTCATCATATTCAATACCATGCACCTGCTGAAATCCTTTGGCAACAAGCCTGGCTTTGTATCTTCTAATCTGTCCATATTTTCGAGGAGGGAGTTGTACTCCTCCTGCATGGTGGATTCCCAAAAGGGATTTCCAGCTGCCTCGTCATAAGATTGTGGATCTGAAGATTGAACCAAGAAAATATGCCTAGAATGCAATGGTTCAGTGGCAGTGAGTGCAACAGGAGGCTCCTTGAAAACAGATCGAGTCCTCCTAGTATCGGTTGGATCACCAATGAGATCCCCTGCATCCTGAAGAGTAGTTTGTGCCCACTTGGGCCTCTGCTTTGGCTCTGTAACTGTATCTGGATGCTCTAACTCTGCATCTAACTGTATTGACTCTAAATCTGAATCATATGAGTCCTATGAATCAAAACTCTCATCTGAATAAGAGTTGACATGTGCATTCTCATCATCTCAGATAGGTGGAAGAGTGAAGGTGTCTGCATGCGACTACTGAGGTACATGTGAGACAATTTCCTCGAATTGGACACTACGCTCAATGATGAGCCGGTCCAAGGAAAGATAAATAAGTTGATATCCCTTCACACCATCAGGGTATCTAGAAAAAATGCACTCAGTGCTCTGTGGATCAAGTGTCTTCCTCTTTTCAGAGGAAATCCGGGCCCATGCACGTGCACTGAAAATGAGAAAGTGGGTCACTTCTAGTTTGAGGCCGCTCAAAGCCTCATAGGGAGTCTTATCCTTGATAGATCTATGGGGAGATCTGTTTTGAATGTATGTTGCACAATTAAGTGCTTCCGCCCATAGTCTCTGTGGTAGTGACTGCATGCAACATGCAAGATGCCATCTCCTTTAGAGATCGGTTTTTCTACTCAACAACTCCATTTTGCTGAAGAGTATAGGGAACTGTGTGCTGAAACTAAATCCCTGCCTCATGGCAAAGATTATGGATCTCATGATTTACATACTGTCCCCCATTATCAGTTCGGATAAATTTGATCTTCTTTTCGGAATTTGTCTCAACCAGGGCTTTGAAATCTTTAAGGTGTTGAAAGACCTCAGATTTTTGCCTGAGAAAATAGATCCATGTAAAATGTGAGAAATCGTCAAAAAAAAGAGAACAAAATTCACTTTGTTGATCAATGGATGCAGAAAAGGACCCATAAGGTCATTGTGGATCATATCTAAAGGTGTGGAGGCTCTCTGAGACTTTCCCTTGTTGAATTTCTCTTGAGGTTGTTTCCCGAGAACACATCCCTCACACACTCCCTTGGAGAAATGGATGTCTGGTAGACCATCAACCAATATATGCTTGCTAATATGTTGCATGTATATAAAATTCAGATGTCCAAACCTTTCATGCCATGTCCTACTACTTTCATCATCATGAGTAAGCAGTAAAGCAGAATCAGGTTCAATGAATTCAGAAAAATTATACAATCTAGAATGATGATTTACCTCACTGGTAGCAACCCTAGAGTTGGTTTGCATGTTGTATATGTCCATGAAATTCGGTGTGAATATGAATTTCTTTCCAGTGTCAGAATTCATCATCTAATACATGGAGAGAAGGTTGACAGAAAGTTTGGGAACCTGCAACACATTCTCGAAGCTTCTGTTGGTGAGTTCAATCCTTCCTTTACCAGTGACTTTGACAGAAGAGTTGTCCCCCATCAGAATGGGAGGACCTTTGCATGCATCCAAAGAATAATATATTTCTTTTGAGGCATCCATGTGATGTGATGCTCCTAAATCAACGATCCAAGCATCGAGAGAGGAGTTGATGGAAATCAAGGCATGGCTAGAATTTTCTTTGTTGGAATTCGGATCTTCTGGCTTCTTCTTCTTAGCACCCTCGAGGATGTGATCTCCAAGGTTGTTTTGATGAAGTATTTGAGACATCAGATCTATTTTTTTTTGCATGCATGCGGATTCTGAATGGAATCCTTTGTGACAATACATACATTCCTCTCCTTTTCTTCCCTCTTCTCCTTTGGATCCAGAGGCATCGGTGAAAGGTTTTATGTACCCTTCCTTCTTCATATATGCATGAGATTTCCATTTATCTTTATCTTTAGATTTCTGATATTTTTGGCTGCCATATTTCACAATGAGTGCATGCGCCTTTGGGCTTTTGATTGTGCCCATGTTGATGAGCTTTGTTTTCTCTTGTGTCAGTGCTTCGATAAAGTCCTCAAGAGAAGGAATCTTCCAGGTGGCTCCAGAGGTGAATATGACGTAATGGAATGTGGATACGAATACATAGAATTCAAGACCAAGCTTGGAGAGAATGGTGAGAACCATTTGTTTCTCCTCCTTCGATTTATCAACCCCGCAAGCTTTGAGTTGCGACAATAAATCCTTGAATTTTGTAAAGAAATCTTGGATATTTTCGAAGATTTTTGGATCCAATGTGAGAAGATCCACCTCCAAAATGTGTCCCCTCATCTCATCTTGTTTTCAAAATATCCCTTCCAATATGGTCCAGGATTCATTGGGAGTCTTACATGAAGATATGTGAAAAAGGAGATCGAGATAAATAAGACTGCAAATTGTTCTGAGTGCCTCATCCATGCGATTTAAATACTTGTTTTTTTCTATGGCTAATGTCGGTTTTGTATCTGTATTCAAGGTTAACCTATAAAACCCTCTGTTTTGGAGATGTATGGTTTTTTTCTCCTTCCATGAAAAATAGCTGTAAGGTGTAAGAATGAATTCTTTTTGGGAATCCATCTTTTCGTTGTCTTCAATATTTTGTACCTACAAAAATATTTGGTGTAGTTGCTTCTTAACAGCCTGTCGTCTCTGATACCATGTAAATGTGTTGAACCTTCATAGAATAGATCTATCTAAACAATAATACACACATTTGTAGATATAATTGGAGAAATAAGAAGAGGGAGAGAAAGAATTAAAGTATTCTCATTAACCGTTATGAATAATGAATAGTTTACACATGATATACTCTGTATAGCTCAATGAGTGTGCACTGTAGGTGAACCAATGCACCATGGTGGTGGTATAGAGTGATATGGACACACACCAATAGTTACAAGAGTGAAATTCAACCTATTCTAGTCTCTTAGGCAGTTACGGGAGTGGACTGCCACCTAGTTGAGTTAACTAGTCAACTAGACTTCAGTTAACTGACTGAATAGAGAGTAGTGAGGAGTTAACTCAGGGAATCAATGGTAATGTGATAGTCTGGTGATGATACCAAGGCAATGTTGAATTAGCATGGTTATTATCCCAATGTTGCATGGTGATAAAACCAATGCAACATCTAAACTCAACTCAACTAGTCAAACTGAAGTGTTAACTGAAAGAGAATATTCTCTAGGTGGAATATTCTCCCCTAAAATATAGGAGACTGGATAATGACTAATTATGACTAATAAACAAGGAAAAACCTTAGGATAAAGAAATCCTAGGTGTGTGTGAAGTAACTCCAACAACAAACCTGTTGTTGGCGGGGTTGAGTCTGTTCAACCACTCGAGCTACATGAGATGACTATGTGTAGAAGGAATGTTTTCCATTTGATGCAATCTTGTCAACCTGCATCTGTTGGATAGAAGGTTCTTGGGTCAAGGTTGTAGTGGTTGCAATGTCCTTTTGTTCACCTTTTTAACAGATTGTGAAGAAGTTGAATTTTGTAGTATGAGATACTACCTTACAACACTGTTTAGGTGGGATAGTAGTTGGAACTACCTTTGGTATCTTGTAGAGATGACCCCCCAGAATAACAATGACACTACGGGGTCAAGACTCATATATAGTATGGCACTTCCACATATATGGTTGGCCCAAGAGAACATCACAGACATCCAGTGGGGAAACATCACATAATACATCATCTTTGAAGGGCTGGATGCCATATGAAAATCAAAACTATTGGATGACACAAAGATCTCGTCCCTTGTGAGGCCACCCGATGTTGTATGGTTGCAGGTGTGGTGTTGTAGAAAATCCCAACTGTTTGACAACCTCTGCTGAGATGATGTTCTTCTGGATTCCGCTATCAACAATAAAATGCAGCGGGTTCCCTTCACCCACATTTGTGAATGAAAAAGGCACTCCCCCTCTTCAAGATCTCTTGGTTCTTCTGGTTGAATTGTTGCAGTCATGAAAATAACAGTGGGGTCTGCGCCGATGATCTGTCTTCTAATAGTATTTTCTGAATCAGATTATGAATCAGGGTTCAACTCCTTGTCTTTGATCTTGGCCACCAATGACTGTTTTGAGTGACATTCATTGGTGTTGTGCCAGGGGATTTTGTGGAAATCACACCATTTTCCAATGTCCTTGTTTGTCTTTCTGTTACCCTTCTTTTCCTATGGCTTGGATTAGTTTTTTGAAGGCTGGTTGTTATGGACAACTTTACCATACTTTGGTTGTTGCGGATTTTTTGATTCAGATTTATGTAGGAACACAATGAAATACATAAATACACATAAACACAAAGATGCAATGGAAATAAGACTTCATTTCATTAATAACAAATGACTGAAATATGCTTACAGACAGAATGGAAATACACTATCTAGGGCATTGGTAGCTTATCTCTGAGAAGAGATGTGGCAGCTACTAGATTTTGACCTCTATATTACAATGAGGCTCAAAGGCCTATATATTATTGAGAAACAATGGAAAACCTCAAACATCCAAAAACCTAACCCTAGGAGATGAAACGACAGAATATGGGCCCCGTCGGGGTAAATTGGTACATCGATTTCCCGGGGTCGTAACTTTGGCATACTATCTCTATTTGACACAAATGATACATCGTTAGAAAAATCTATCCAAGGACTAGAATTGTTGACAACAAATATCAAGTCTGGACTGGACTAATATTCGTTGAAAGTTTGATGCCAAAAAAACATCGTTTAGGGCCTCAAAACGGCTAAAAATAGTAAACTGTGCGGAAACTGAAAAACTAAAAGAAGCAATGGTGCGGGTCCAAGTGGAATAGGTGGGTGGCCACCAATATCCATCTGGATCATTTGCAGACCCAAAATCCTGCTTGTTCTGGTGCTTAAATTTCTTCTTGATTTTAACAACATATCGATAAGCAGCACCCAGTGATGAGATGTCCAAAAAATCCATTTCAGTTTGGATGCATTTGTGTAGAGCCCCACGATATTTCAGAACCAAATGTCACTCAGAGTATTTGATACCCTACTTGGTGCACAAGGTATGGAAGGTATTGGTGAACTCTGACACTTCTTGGCCCCTCTCTTGCTAGAGTGCGGTCCATCTCATGTATTAGTCGTCATAGTTGCCAACATGGTAATATTGTTCCTTGACCGCATCCACAAAAAAATCCCAAGTGGGCTCGGCCCCATATATTCCAGACTCCTTTATGGAACTATTCTCCCAGTAAGTTTCCCACCAATGTTTGACATGGGGAAGAGTCTTAACAAGTGTGAAGGTGATCTTTTCCTTGTAGAAAAAATTGTGAACAGAGAAATAACCTTCTAGCAGATTTAACCATTTTTCTAGGGAATCTGCATCTATCTTTTCTTCAAATACGGGAATATCAAAATTAACTTATACCTTAAAATGAGAGTTTCCTCCAAAGTGGTCGCTTCATGAAGACGCGCCTGTTGTTATCGACATGCATTGAAGGATGTGAGAAAAATTCTCCATCATTTTGTCCCTCTGTCATGTGAGAGCTTTCTCAAGCAATAGATTAATATAATCTTATGCTCCATTGTTTTTCTTTTCTTATGCCATGAAGGGTTTCTTGGGCGTGCGAGAGATATTGTCCTCAAGAGAGTTAAGATCGAGACCCAACTTGCTATACTCGGACCTCGTCAGGGACATGCACTGAAAAATGATCAAGATCAACCTGCTCTGATACCACAGATCCGTATTATTTTTTAGAATGAAATGAAAGAAGAGATATTAAAATGAAATACACATAAATATTTCCATAAATTGAGAAATATAGTAATACATGATTTCTATCAATGAAAGAAATGTATAGAGACTATAAAAATATAGAGTGAAAGACTCGCTAGAATGGTAGTATCTTATCTCTAAGAAGAGATGTGACGGCTACTCGCATTCGTAAGAAGATGATTGTTACAATGAGGCTCCAAAGGCCTTTTAAAAATAAGGAAAATCCAAAACCCTAACCCCGGAAGATGAAAATCCAAAAGGTTTGTGGGCCCCGATGGGGGTAGTTGATACGTCAACTTCCCGGGGGCATAACTTTTGCATGCGATCTCTATTTGGGGTGCTCGATACACCATTGGAAAGGTCTAACCCAAAAGAACAATTTTCGATTGGCTAATCCTAGTGCCTTTTGAAATCACCTGGTCCCCAAATCCCCAAAAAACGTCATTTAGGGCTTCAAAACAACCCCAAAAGTTTGTAACCCAAAAAGCTATCGAAAACTGCCAAGGTGGAAAACTGTTTTTCAAGCTAGTGGAATAGGTGGGTGGCCATCGATATCCACCTAGATCATCTAAGTTAAATAGTCTCTCAGTATTCAGTTAACTGACTAAAATAGAGTGAAGTGATGAGGAGATCAAGGAATCATGAGTAATGCGCTAGTCTGGTGATAATCCCAAAGACAATGTGCATTAGCTGGTGATGATCCCAATGTCACATGTTGATGATTCCAATGTGGAATATAGACTCCACTCAATAGATCAAACTGAGGTGTGAACTAAAGAGAATATTCTCCTATAGGAATATTCTCCCTAGACTATAGGAGATTGAATAATGACTAATAAACATAGGGAAAACCTTAAAAAAAAAAAATATGGATAAGTGAAGGGGTAATCAGAATATAAATTGAGAGGAATGGAGGGGAAAAAGAGATGTGATAAGAGTGGAGAGTTATGGTGATTTCTTGCAAGAGATAGATTTTTTATGGGTTTTGAACCCAGAAATTGGAGAAAACCAGGGTCTTGGACCCAGAAAATTTAAATTCACTTCCAATAGATTGGCTTTATTCCACATGAAAGAGGCATCATTTTCCGCTTTAAACTTTAAACCTGGATATCTTGAGCATACGAACTCAGATTTTTGATCCAAAAAATGTGTGACGAAGATGAGACCGAGGAATACACAAGGAAATTACAATAGTTCAAAAATTTTCATCTTCTGTTATCATTTTTTTATTAATTCAAGAACGATAAAATACAGGTGACCAAATTTTGGTCAACAAAACCTTGATGAGAAGAGGATATCATGGAGGCAGTTCAAGGATATTTCCAAGAGAAATATTTTTCCGAGAATTACTATGAGAGAAAGATGAAAGAGTTCGTTGAACTCAAGTTGGGAACCATGGCAATGGAGGAATATGAGAATTGGTTCTTTGAATTGTTGAAGTGTGTTGACTTCATCAAGGATGAGAAGGTTAAAATTCAAAGGTCTCTAAGTGGGTTACCCTCCTTCTATAGTGATAAGATACAATATGATAATCCCAATACTTTGGAGGAAACCATAAGGAGAGTAAAACACCTTGATGAGCAAAGCAACGGAACGTTGGTTTTAAAAAAATCTTGGAATGACAAGATGAAAGGGGAAAATGATCAAAGGAAGAAAGGTTTTAAGCCACCATTTTTCATAAATAAATCCCAAGCAAATCAACAAGGTCAAGCAGCCCGAAAGTAGCAAAAGAATGCAGATTCATTTGAGAAAAGGCCAAGGCAACAACCTGTTCAATGTTGGGGATGTGAGGGAAATCACTTATATAGGGACTACCCTCACAAAGGAGAAAGAATGAGGACTATCCAAAACATTCAGGAGGTTGAAACAGTGGAATACATGGGAGGAGGCATGCCAAGGATTTATGTAGCCTTAGACAAAAAGCAAGCATAATATCAATCCCCCATGATTGAAGTGGAAGGTACGATTGATAACCAATCCATAACAATTTTGATTGATTATGGAGCTATCCATAGTTACATAAATGGTAACATTGTTGAAATATTTCACTTGCAAAGAAGTAAGCATAAGAAATCTTGGTTAGTTCAGTTAGCCACATGGGGCTAAGAGGAAAATCAATGAGTTGGTTAAATATTGTCCGATAGACATGAATGGATTTAGCACAAAGGTAGATGTAAACATCATATCGTTGGGTTCATATGACTGTCTAATTGGAAAGGATTGTTTGGAGAAACATCAAGCTGTCGTATATTGTTACAACAAGACAATTGCATGTCTTGATGAGGAAGGAAAGCAAGGAAAGATTCAAGGCATCCCAAGGGTTGTAGTTGTTAGAGAGATTTCAACTATGCAGTTGAAGAAGAGCTTCATGAAGGGATGTTAGATGTTTGCAACCCATATGGAGGAGGCAACCAAAGACAAAGTGTCAAGCATTGAAGATCATCTAGTCTTGAGGAATTTTAAGATGTTTTTAGAGAAATTCCAGGATTTCCACTAAAGAGAGACATTGATTTCTCTATTGATTTGGTGCCAGGAGTTGCCCCAATGTCTAAGACACCTAAAGAAATGGGAAAACAAGAACTAAAAGAGTTGCAGATGCAGCTTGACGAACTTATGAAGAAGGGGTATATACGCCCAAGTGTGTCACCTTGGGGAGCCCACGTTATTTTTGTGAAGAAGAAGGATGGAACCTTAAGGTTGTGTATTGATTTCAGGCATCTTAATAAGGTTAGCATAAAGAATAAGTATCCTTTGCCTAGAATTTTTGATTTGTTTGATCAGCTAAAAGGTGCAAGAATATTTTCAAAGATTGACTTGAGGTCATGCTATCATCAAGTAAGGATAAAGGAAGAAGACATCGACAAGACGACATTCAAAACAAAATATGGGCATTATCAATTCACAGTAGTGCCATTTGGACTATCAAATTCCCTATCAATATTTATGTGTCTAATGAATGGATTGTTCAGGAAGTACCTGGACAAGTCTTTGATTGTGTTCTTAGATGACATACTCATCTAGTCTAAATCAAAAGAGGAACATGAGCAAGCATAGTATCAATCCACCATGATTGAAGTGGAAGGTAAGATTGATAACCAATCCATAACAATTTTGATTGATTCTGGAGCTATCCATAGTTACATAAATGGTAAAATTGCTGAAAGATTTCAATTGCAAAGAAGTAAGCATAAGAAATCTTGGTTAGTTCAGTTAGCCACAGGGGGCTAAGAGGAAAATCCATGAGTTGGTTAAATATTATCCGATAGACATGAATGGATTTAGCACAAAGGTAGATGTAAACATCATATTGTTGGGTTCATATGGCTATCTAATTGGCATGGATTGGTTGGAGAAACATCATGCGGTCCTAGATTGTTACAACAAGACAATCACATGCCTTGATGAGGAAGGAAATCAAGGAAATATTCAAGGCATTCTAAGGGTTGTAATTGTTAGGGATATTTCAGCTATGCAATTGAAGAAGATATTCAAGAAGGGATGTTAGATGTTTGCATCCCATATGGAGGAGGAAACCAAAGAAAAAGTGTCAAGCATTGAATATCATTCGATCTTGAGGAATTTTGAAGATTCTTTTAGAGAAATTCCATGATTTCCACTAAAGAGAGACATTGATTTCTCTATTGATTTGGTGCCAAGTGTTCCCCAATGTCTAATACACCTTACAGAATGGGCACACCAGAACTAAAAGAGTTGTAGATGCAACTTGAATAAATTTTGAAGAAGGGGTATATACGCCCAAGTGTGTAAGCTTGGGGAGCCCCAGTTCTTTTTGTGAAGAAGAAGGATGGAACCTTAAGGTTGTGTATTGATTTCAGACAACTTAATAAGGTTACCATAAATAATAAGTATCATTTGCCCATAATTGCTGATATGTTTGATTAGATAAAAGGTGCAAGAATATTTTCAAAGATTGACTTGAGATTGGGCTATCATCAATTAAGGATAAAGGAAGAAGACATAAGCAAGACAACATTCATAACAAGATATGGGCATTATCAATTCACGGTAGTGCCATTTGGACTATCAAATGCCCTAATAGTCTTTATGTGTCTAATGAATGGAGTGTTCAGGGAGTAACTGGACAAGTTTGTGATTGTGTTCTGAGATGATATACTCATCTATTCTAAATCAAAAGAGGAACATGAGCAACATTTAAGAATGGTGTTGCAAGTTTTAAGAGAGCATAAATTGTATGCTAATCTAAGTATGTGAATATTTTATCAAAAGAAGATTCACTACTTGGGGCATATAATATCAACAACATGGATAGAAGTTGATCCTGAGAAGATAGAGGCCATTAGAGGATGGCCATTGCCAAATAATATGACAGAGGTCAGATCATTTGTTGGCACAGGGGCAGACCCAGGGTTGAACTCTCAAGAGTGCACCAACAAAACCTTAACTACCGGCCCTTTCGGCAACACCTGCGAGGTAGATGAAGTCTCACCCAAGATAGAGGTAGGGGTGGTTGCAAGACTCAGGTGTATGCAGCCTTAGCTGGGACACCGATCTGTGATTTCCTTTCTTACAATGCACTTAGCATTAGTTATTCCAAAACATATAATCATTAATACACTTCGCCGAAAGCACAGAGCATTGCAGTAAATACTTAGACTAAAGATGATTTAGTGCTTAGACACTAAAATATAGATTAGATTCAATAGATCAAACACTAAGCATATTATAGATCTAACATTCATTCATATATCGTAATCACAGAGCATAACTAGATCTATTTAATCACATTAAGCACTTAGCCAAGAAGGAAATAAACACATCAGGTCGAAGCACAGAGCACAATACACACAGTTACCATGGTTCACCCCTAACCCGGGGCTATGTCCACAAAGTCTTCTTTATAGTATCTTGGTCAAGCAGTTACAACACTGAGCTCCAATGATCCCTACTTCGCACAGGACATAAGATCTACACAGCTCACTAGATCCTTCTTCCTTGCTTATCAGCATCCAACAACCTACACTTGGCTCTCCGATCTCATGCAAAAATCACTCTAAGATACATCCGATCACACAGATCCAACTACTAGCACTAAGCTTTCATTCATACACCACACATATTTATTACATTACTATCTCCTTATCTTACTATCTATATTTCCTATTTATAGATTACAAAATGGGCCTAAACATGGGTAAACCCAAGGGCCAACATCCCTTTCCCATTACATCAACCCAAAACCCTAAAATGGACCCCAAAATAGGTCTTTCTTCCTTATTTTCTTCTTTGCGTTGCGCTCATTCCTTGGCAAGTTGTCACAGTCCCAAAAGTGGTCAAGTATGACCAAATACTCCTCAAAACTTTGTCAAGGGCCAACAGGCCCCCAACACTCACCTGTGACTCATCCCAAGTCACTCATGTCTGACCAATTCCACTTCGAACACCTCGAGCTTGGCTCGGGTAGCTTCGACCTGTTGCTTTGCAATTTTCTCCTACTTAGCAAACTCCTAGATGAGTGCGTTATTGACTGGTCCTTCTAGGCACTGCTCTACTGTAATCACGACCTGTTGTAGGTCTTTCCCTTGGTTCTCAATCTCTAAGAATAGTTGACATGCCTTATCCCGCAAAGGTTGAAGTTGTTGCGTTACTTCCATTACCTTGCTCTGGATCATGTGGATCTGCTGTTGTGTGACACGTTGCTCATGGGATCGCTTCATTTTCTCTATGGTTGGTAGGGCCTTCAACTGCATATGAAGTCTATCTGCCTGCTACTTCGCCTCCTGAAGCTGCGACTCCAATTTATGTAATTTTGGGTTCTCGGTCAGGTTCTCATGTATCTGCGCACTTCTGGTACTTAGTTGTTTACATTCTTCAATGAGTTCTTTGATACTTTCTACTGTACCTCGGGTAGTTATTTCTCGTTGGTCGCGTTCTTCTTGTGGAGTGCTTGGTATGATCTGAAGCTCTAAGTCCACGACTCTTTGTTGCAGTTGCTGAATAACTTCAGCAAGCTTCATTACCTGATGATATAAGGGTTCTTCGTCCTTTTGTTCTAAGCCGGTCACAGAGCGAAATGATCTGTTGATAGCTTCTTCGATCCCAATTTGCTTTGAGAGAAGGTGCTCCTTCTCCTTTTGGATTTTCACACGTTCTTTATCATACTTCTCTTGGATGGCCTCCTTCTCTTGCTGTGCATCTTGGCGCTGCTCTATGATTTCCTTGTGTGCATGCTTTAGGGCCTGGGTAGCCTGCGTAGTTACTTCTTTTTCTTTTTGAAGGCGTACTTCGACTATGTCGACAATCCGACGAAGTTGAATTGATTTGTCTCTCGCTTCGATTTTCCTTCTAGCATAGGCACAGTGGAGACTGCGCTGTTAGACTGGAGGGCTCGTTGTACTCCTTGGAGCTCAGCTTCAATTCTTTTGTACATCATCTGTTTCTTGGCCTCCTTCTTTTCTGTAATTTCTTCTATGGATTCATTCAAAGTTGCAAGGAGAAAGATGAAGTCATCGGTGTTGAGCGTGGTCTTCATCTTGGTCATGGTTGCTTTTGATTTCTTCTTAGAGGAAGACTTCAAAGGGGACCCTTTTCTCTTTTTTGGAGCTTCGACTTTGTCTTATGGTTGTTGCTCGAATTCCTCTAAGTCTTTCTTGTTACCTTCTTGATCAGGTGTGATGGAAGTTGTCTTCGCAGAGTAGCTATCTACATCCTGAACCTCTTCATGCTTCTTTGTTTCCTTTGTCTTCATTTTCTTCTTCATCTTACTGGGCCTAGGTGTGTCCTGTGCAGCTTCTGGGCTGTCAATATCTGAAATGTCTGCTGGATCTACTGGAACAAGGAGGTCCATTGACCATTCCTTGGTGATTTCTTCCAGGTCTTCTTCAGTCAACTTATAATAGGACTGGAGTTGTTCCTGGTGTTCATCAACGCGTGGAGTTAGGTATATAAAGTGGCGGTCTACGCTAAACTTTATCATAGGTCGAAACCTTTGTAAAGTGTTCGGGGTTATGCGACGTTCAACCCCTATAGCTACTTTCAGTTGGTTATAGTATCTGTGAAAAATGGCATTTGACAGCCACTGCTTGCCCATGTCCGTCGAGTACCATAAGGTACTGAACTTTGTAGCTAACGGTTTGAATGGGGCGAGGTCTGGGAAGGTTGCGCCTTCCGGTAGCTCCCATGCAACAAAGGCGATCATTATTAGCAACCAGCTAAAATGGAATTTATGCCCATGGTCCTGGGCTTCTCTACAGTCAATTTCTAGCTGATTGACCAAATACTTTGCCCAATTCATCTAGAGTCCTTCTGCGCATTTTTTGGCAAGGTCCACTACAAAGCCTGATACTTGCGTAGGTATATTCTTATAGACCAGCTTCCCTACTATCAACTAACATGAAAGGCACACTACACCACTCTCTATAGAGGCTACCTTGTAACCTCGCGCATCTTTTTCAACATTTCCATATGCCTCTTTAATCTTCTGTGAAAGCACGCGGTCCATGGTCTTCCCAGGGTAGTACTAACGGGGATCAGGGCCCTGCATGCTAAGCCCGGTAATCCTATTGATCAGTGCCGAATCAACAGTTATGCAACGGTTCAACCATAGGTATCCTCCATGGTAACTTGCTAGCAACAATTTCACATAAGCAATCACCTCCTTATGTCTGTCGAAGTGCAGTATTTTCATGACGTTGAGCAGAGTAGATTGTGCAAGGTTCATCGTCCATTACTGAGGGACGATCTTCAGATTTTGGCCCTTAGTCTTAGTTAAGTACTTAGATGGTACGAGCATGTTGTAGGCTTTACGCTCTCCCGGGTTGAAGTCACAAAACTTCAACGTTGTAACCTTGTCTTGATTTGCGCGGTAGGTGCAAACTCCTTTCGGTAGATATGCAGTGATTAGGGTGTATTCAAAGTCTCTAGGGACACTGTCCCTGTTAATATCATCACTTAAAGGGGGAATGTAAGCTGGTAGAATGATTGGCACTATCCTCACGTTGGTTGCGTTGTGTCTATACTTAGTTCTCGCCTTTGCACCGACTTGGGATGTTCCAGCTCAAGTAGTCGATGGGGAGCCTGCCACACCCCTCGACGATGAGGCCTGGACTTCGGTGGACATTTCTCTTTCTGACATGACTCTTTTTGTCCTTAACCTAGCAAGTACTTCTCTCACCGATTCTTCTACTCCTCTAAGCTCATCATACATGTAAGCTCGGGATCATTGTCTCGGGTTGTCAATGGACTATCAATACCGTAATCAGATAGAGAGTAAAGTTGGAGTAATCATTGCTTCACAATGCGGTTGTTCTGTCAACTCAAGTTCTCAATTGGCAAAAGTGTCTTCCGGGCATGGTGCAATAGAATAAGTAAGTAACTCTGCAATGGACTGCTTGCAATGGATATGAACTTCCATGACCGTTGATCTATTCATTAAGGTGAGGTCCAATGGTCTAGTGGTAATCCATAACTGCTTTTCGATCCGTTCGGAGAAGCAGTCGAATGGGTATATTAGTTCCAATGGCTATATTGCTTTGTCATGGCAAAGTATGCTATGTCGTTGTTCTGATATCTTGGTGAAGCTCCAATTCTGCAACTCTTCTTGTTGCGAAGTGTCCTCTAGAACCTCTTGTAACCTTATAGTATTATCCCTTTTCTTTCTTAACTTCCTATTCTTCTTCCCAGTGAGTTTCGTCTCAGTAATGCATTTACGATTCTGATGTTTATCTTCTATGGTCTTAGTTACTTCATTCTGTGGGGAATATTCCTTAGGGTTCCTTGATAATACCTCTTCTGTATCAATAACAGGTAACTCGATCTTCTACAGATCCTCAAGTATTCTCTTAACTTCAACATCAGAGGTATTAATATTAAATATTTGCGATCTGCTCTTCTGTTTTTCAATCAAGTGCATGATCCTTCTGGTCATAAAGTCTTTTAATTCTTGTTTCTTCTGTTCCATAACTTTTTATTCTTCTTGTCATCTAGATTGTTCTCTATCAATCCAAGGCATTCCTATGAGCATGGTAAACGGGGCACTATCTTCAACAAATTTAATGATCTCAAAGTCTTCCTCTGTCGAAGTTCCATTGACGGTCACAAGTATCCAAACGAGCTTTCCACATAGGTTTAGTAGCTTTCCTCTGAAGAAACTTGTTCCTCCTATGGAAGGGGTCATGATAGGCTTTCCTATAGCTTCCCAAGTTCTTTCTGGCATAATGTTCACTTGTGTTTCTTCATCAAGAGTATAGTCAATGTCGAAGTCCCCTATTCTTTCTTTGATTTGCTCCTTTTCTTTGAAGATCGTTGATAACCTAAAATGTTGGTGGTCATTCAAGGTATCTTTCATTTGTAACAATATCTTTTCTGATTCTTTCTAGGTTTCTGCTATAATCTTGGTCTCTTGATGTCCCGCAGGGTTTGCTTGTTCCATATTCAACTTCTCAAGCCTGGCAATCATTCTAGGGAAATCCAATACTTCATGGTCCATAGCCTTACAACAGAGGCAACTAGATCTCCCACCAGGGAATTCCTTTGCAAGATGTCCTCGTCTTCTACAACTGTAACAGAGGGTTAACCCTCTCTTTCTCTTAAATGAACCCCAACTTCTTATGTACTACACACTAGGATCATGGTAGCTAGCCTGCAAAAAACTTTTTCTAGGATCCTACATCCACTTGTTAGTCCATACATTATTTCTATGCATAGGTATAACATATCTATCACTATACTTATTAGATCTATTCATATCAAACTTTCTTTCATCTATTAATGCCCTAGTTTTGAAGCTAGGACATAATCTATCAAACATACCTAGATCCATGCTCTAGAAACAAAAATTTCACTTATCTTACTTCTACAGAGCACAAAGCTTCCAGATCTAATACTTTTAACTATTCTTACCTTTATCAGGGCATAGAGCTCATAGATCTTACCTTTTTCTTGTAGATATGACCTCTTTCTTCACAGATCTGACTTCTTTTCTTCAGATCTGGCCTCTTTCTTCACAGATCTAAATTCTTTTCTTGGCACAAAGCTTCACAGTTCAAACAGAATGTTGCGCACTAGGGCAACAGATCTACACATAGAGATTATTTCACACAAAGCTTCCTCTTCTTCAGTTCCCAGCAATCACAGTTCCAGGTCCCAGCAACGGAACCATTTGTTGGCATTGGGGTAGATCTAGGGTCAATGCTCAAGAGAACACCAACAAAACCCTAACTATCGGCCCTTTCGGCAACACCTGTGAAGCAGATGAAGTCTCACCCGAGGTAGAGGCAAGGGTGGTTGCAAGACTCAGGTATCTGCAACCTTAGTTGGGACACCGATATGTGATTTCCTTTCTTACAGCGCACTTAGAATTAGTTATTCCTTAACATATAATCATTAATACACTCCGTCGAAAGCATAGAGAATCATAGTAAATACTTAGACTAAAGATGATTCAGTACCTAGACACAAAAATATAGATTAGATTCAACAGATCAAACACTAAGCATATTATAGATCTAACATTCATTCATATATCATAAGCACAGAGCATAACTAGATCTATTTAATCACATTAAGCACTTAGCCAAGAAGGAAATAAACACATCAGGTTGAAGCACAGAGCACAATACACACAGTTACCATGGTTCATCCCCACCCTAGGGCTACGCCCACAAAGTCCTCTTTATATTATCTTGGTCAAGCAGTTACAACACAAAGCTCCAATGATCCCTACTTCACACAGGACATAAGATCTATGTAGCTTGCTAGATCCTTCTTCCTTGCTCCTCAGCATCCAAAAACCTACACTTAGCTCTCCGATCTCATGCACAAATCACTCTAAGATACATCTGTTCACATAGATCCAACTACTAGCACTAAGATTTCATTCATACACCACGCAGATGTATTACGTTACTAACTCCTTATCTTACTATCTATATTGCCTATTTATAGATTACAAAATGGGCCTAAACGTGGGTAAACCCACGGGCCGACATCCCTTTCCCATTACATCAACCCAAAACCCTAAAATGGACCCCAAAATAGGTCTTACTTCCTTATTTTCTGCTTCACGTTGCTCCCCTTCCTTGGCAAGTTGTCGCAGTCCCAAAAGTGGTCAAGTATGACCAAGTACTCTTCAAAACTTGGTCAAGGGCCAACATCATTCATGGGTCTTGTCGATTATTAATGAAGATTCATAAAAGGATTCTCAAAGATTGCAAGTCCAATAACTTCTTTGCAAAAGAAGTGAGTGAAATTTGAATGGAATTCCAAGTGCGAAGAGAGTTTTCAACAGTTGAAGGGAATATTGACAAGTGCACCAATCTTGAAGATTGCATATCCAAATGAATATTTTGTTGTGTGCACCGATGCATGCAAGGAAGGACTTGGTGGACTTCTCAGTTGAAGGGACCATGTGGTGTGGTATGATTCCAGAAAATTAAAAAGAGTACGAGAGGAATTATGCTACACATGACTTGGAGTTAGCAGCAATTGTACATGCATTGAAAATGTGAAGGGATTATCTTATGGGTAAGAAATTCGAGCTAAGGACAGATCATTGTGGTTTTAAGCATTTGATTGGACAACCAACACTAATGTTAGGCAAAATAGACGGATGGAATTTCTAAGTGAATATGACTTCAAAATTAAGCATATAAAGGGAAAGGAAAATCAAGTGGTTGATGCACTCAACAAGAGAGCTCATGAAGTGCATATTGTAGCCATCAACATGTACGGGACAGATCTGAAAGAAAAAATTGTTGGAGCAACAAATTTAGATCATCACTATTTGAGAATAAAAGAAGCATTATAGCAAGGTAATTTTCAGTGAAAATTTAATTATTATGAGCTAAAAAATGATGGAAATCTCATGTACAAGGGAAATGTGTATGTGCCGAATGTTGGATTACTGAAAGGGGGGGGGTGAATCAGTAATAGAGAAACTCAATTCTTTTTAACCACAAAATGAAAGTGTTATATTAATGTAGCATTATCATCCAATAGTTGTAGAGTAAATAAACAATGAACAAATGAGAAATCATACACAGACACAATACACCAATGTTTTTACGTGGAAACCCAAAGCAGGAGAAAACCACAGAATGATTTTTCTTATATGTCTTTAAGAATTACATTCATTGGAAGCACCAACTTCCTTTGTTTTCCAGCTGCAACTTGAAGGAGGCTCCAACCCACTAGTTTATGAGGCTACAACCTAAGGGAAGATCAAACTCCCCAATTTTTTGGCTACAACTAGAAGGAGGCTACAACCCCCTATGTTCTCCAGATACAACTGGAAGGTGGCTACAACCACCTATCCTTGCCCCGTCCAACTACCCTAAAGTAGAAGTAGAATGATGGAACCACTGCCACACAATCACTGTGAGATATACCACTGTAAAACTATACCAACCTGTAGTACCACTGACCCGCAGGCAACCTGTAGAACTACCCTGCAATCAATCTGTACCTGAACTGAACATTTATCAACTAAATACAATAGATACAGGACCCGTATTTCTGCAACATGCATATGTATGTGCCCTATATATACAACAACATGCGTATGTACGCGTCCTGTCTGTAATGCAGCCTGCGTATACCCTGTAACATCCCCTCACAGGTGAATGCCATGCAGGTGTTACTACGCGGAAACACATACTCATTCATAAGTTAATCACGGCATTTGCGCAGTGAAATACATTTAAAATCAGAGTATTCATAAGGAACATTTTTAGCATAATAATCCACGACACATACATTAGTCCCAATACACAGCAGAATGCATGATCATTTAATACACGGAAATACAAAGCATATTGATAAAAATGTGGTAAAACATAGATAAACACTTATCTTGTAACAGTAGTGAAATCCACCAACCAAGTGTAGGCCTTCCACGAACCTCCCAGCCTTAGACCTCACTGCTCATTAGCTTAACAGTGAGTCACCCCCGAGCTGGGACTGAGCTCCACCCTAAGGCAAGAAATCCTAGGCTAGGCTGAGGTTACAGGAGAACAACACAGAATATCGGGAAAGGTTCTTCCCAAAGATGCCATCTTACGCCCACTACTACCAGACTCTCATTCCCAACATTCCTATTCTGTCCAGGGAGTATACACCTTCACACGCACAGTCGATCGGTGCTAAACTCCCTCTCCGGGTCTCAGCAATAGGCCGGATCAAGAAGTCTCCGAGCCTGAAGCTGGTGCTGGACACTCTCTGGAAGAAACCTCTTCCAACAACATCCACCTCCCTCCCGAGAGAGAGAGAGAGATCACACACAAGCACAATTACCACTTGCACTCGACAACCATCCACGCACAATCCGTCTCTTCTTGACTACACAGTCGATAGGGAATACAGACTCAGACCTCTCGAACAAGCTCAGCAATGGCAACAAGGCCTCACGGTGTTAATTTTCCAGAATTGCTCCAGCAACCATTTTCGCAGGGAACTCACCCCAGACTCCCTTCTCGGCCAAATGATGTTTTTCCATCCCCCCTGCCCAGGATAGACTCCCCTCTGGTGTCGGGAAATGTGTGACAGACAATCCACACCAGGGTCAACTCAGGTTCAGACGGTTCAGAATATGTACAGAGTGTTTCTGTCGGGGTCAGATCTATTCCTCGTGGCAGTCTGTGAATCGAACTGGAGAAGAGAACCCCCAACACAGCTCATCATGGCTTTTATTACATGGTCAGGGTTGACACTGTCGCCCATGCAACTACGTGCGTTCCGGTAACATGCGTGCTTCCCATTATTTGGAAAATAACATGTCATTCAAAAGGACTTAGGTTAAAACATATCTTTTGGAGTAATATTAAAATATTATTCCCAAGGCTTAAGCCTTCTAGGCTCCACACTTAGCCCCTAATCCCTTACCCATTCTGTGGATGCTCGGTCCCCCTTCACTC
>ML779375.1:2130558-2198564 GCA_009831015.1 Picea engelmannii
GTTTCCTGCAGGAAAAAGAGCATTGTAGAATAAATGAGTTTACAAGTTGAAGGAAGAAGATGCAGGAGAAAAGCGGTACAAGGCTAGACTTGTTGTAAAGGGGTTTGCACAAAAGAAAGGTATAGATTTTGATGAAATATTTTCTCCTGTTGTTAAAATGACTTCAATTAGAACTATTTAAAGTCTTGTGGCAGTAGAAGATTTGCATCTTGAACATTTAGATGTAAAAAAAACTTTTCTCCATGGGGATTTAGAGGAAGAGATTTATATGCAACAACCATAGGGGTATGAGGTCAAAGGGAAGGATAATTTGGTATGCAAGTTGAAGAAGAGATTATATGGCCTAAAGAAAGCTCGAAGGAAGTGGTATCTGAAGTTTGACAGGTTTATAACAGAACAGGGTTATAGTAGATGTCATTCTGATCACTGTGTTTATTTTAAAAATCTAGAAAATGGAAGCTTTATTATCTTGCTATTGTATGTAGATGACATGCTTGTTGCAGGGTCTAATATGCAGGATATAAATGTGCTCAAGAAGAAATTAGCCAATTCATTTGCAATGAAGGATTTGGGTGCTGCAAAGAAAATCCTTTGTATGAGAATAACAAGAGACATGAAAAATCACAAATTGACATTGTCTCAGGGTGAGTACACAGAGAAGGTGTTGGAGAGGTTTAGAATGCAGAATGCAAAACTAGTTAGTACACCTTTGGCCAGCCATTTCAAATTAACTAAGGAAATGTGTCCCAAGACATAGGAGGAGATATAATACATGTCCAGGGTCCCATATTCATCAATCGTTGGAAGCTTAATGTGTGCAATGGTTTGCACAAGACCAGATATTGCACATGCAGTGGGAGTTGTGAGCAGATATATGAACAATCCAGATAAAGAACATTGGAAGGCAGTAAAGTGGATTCTCAAATACTTGAGAGGTACTGCTAATCATGCATTATGTTTTAGAGGTTCATAAACTGTTCTACAAGGATATGTTGATTAAGATATGGCAGGTGATAAAGATAGCAGGAGGAGTACCACAGGGTATGTGTTTACTATAGGTGTAACAACAGTAAGTTGGATTTCAAAACTGCAAAAGGTTGTTTCACTTTCAACAACAGAGGCAAAGTATGTTGCTGCTACAGAGGATAGTAAAGAGATGATTTGGTTACAGAGGTTTATGGAAAAATTGGGAAAGAAGCAAGAGAATAGCAAGTTGTACTGTGACAGTGGAGTGCCATTCATCTTGCAAAGAACTCAACCTTTCATTCGAAGACTAAGCATATATAGTTAAGGTACCACTTCATATGATATGCCTTGGAAGATGGACATTTGAAGTTGTTAAAGATACACACTAGCCAAAATCCTGCAAACATGTTAACAAAGGGAGTAACCAAGGAGAAACTGAGTTCCTTCTCAGTTTCAGTTGGTCTTCAAGAATGAAGATGAAGATGAGAAATTTGCCAGGTCCAAGAAGGTTTAGATTCCTTTATATACAACAGTGGTGGAGTTGTTGAGATCAGTCTCCAAGTGGGAGATTGTTGGTTGTGGAGCCTGATTATCTTCTTGATTCAGAGGTCTTTTACTTTCATCCATGTTTATACCCCATGAAGTATTTACACCCCAGAAGTATGTACACTCTTCCACGCGAGGGAGTGCAGAGGGGGGGTACCCCCTCTATGGGGTCCGGGGGGATTGGATGGGGGCAAGCGGGCCCCTAGCAAGGGTTCAGGGGTGAAGCCCCCGAAGGAAAAATTGCCTTGTAAATGTATATTGTAATTTGATTGTAAATCTGGACCGTTCATTATAAGGTCACAGATATAAGAATAGAGATTATGTTAGGGTTTTTTTCCCTAGAAGGCAACCCTATTTTATGAGGGAAATGTATTGCGGCTATGGTTGATGGCAAATATTGTATTCTGAAATAGGAGATTGTGAGAGAAAGAAGAGAAAGTTATAGCGGGTTTTCTTTAGGTTGTATCCCTTCATATGCTGGATAATAATAAAGGAAGGACCTGACAATTTCTCTGGTGGACGTAGCCCACACTGGGTGAACCACGTAAATCTATGTCTCTATTGTATTGTGTATCTTCTTTGTTTTGTTTCCGCATTTGTTTTATTTTATTGCTCCACGGTTCTATTTTTCTAACACGAAATTTCAAATGACACGCAGAAAACAACTCTAATCTCAAGTATGCTATATAAATGAAATGCTAACAGGACAAGATCAAGAGCCGACCTCGTCCGAACATTCGATGGAGACCACCATTGAGCATGCAACTCAAAGCTTTATACCTGCAACTTGTCCTCAACAACCAAGATTCGCAAGCATATGGAAATAATATATGATGTTAGCATATAAATTAGCATAATCCATTAACATACATGAAAGATACACCCATAGAATAATAATTCAAATATTTGCAAGATATCAATTGGATGATAAAAGAGTATTTATATTAAAATAATCAACATAAGCATATATGTGGCAAAATTATGTACCGGCACACATCAGAACCGAGAAACTAAGTCCCTCCAGTTGGGCCTCCACCACTTCAATCCTCCACCAAAGGCAAGCTCATATAAAGGAGACAATGAGGTTCTCCATCAAAGAAGGAAGAGCTTGGGGGATGAACAATGTGTTCATACTTTCAAGGATAAAGGGATGCATACTCAATATGAAGTGAAATTTCTCCAGAGTATCTTTGCTCTCAAAACTTGAATTCTCTCCTCCTCCACGGCTTGGATATGGCTAAATTTATAGCCTTCAAATGAAACTGAAGGGCCGAATTGGAGCGTTTCCAGTATATGGAAGGTCAAGTGTCATAGATCTCATGACGTGACATGGAAACCTGACAAAACTTTTAATTTTGAACACCAAACCCGTTGTATGCGGGCTGTAGTGGAGCAACCTGTGTATACACATGTTGTCTAACTAGTAGGGCGTGTATATGTGGAAAAATATGATTTTTTGGCTCTAGAAGGTACAAAAGGGGACTTTAAGTCTGCATAGGGAAATGGAAAGGCCATCCAAGCAAGTTGCATGGGGTGAAGCAAAATTTGTTATAACAGATTCCCCCTAATGTGTGAGGTTAGAGGAGTATCTGCGATGGATGAAATACATTATAATTCCCATAAGTGGAGTAATGGGGACTCAGTTGGAAGTGTTAGTTTCTCATGAGAATATTACAATCCATTATGACTTTGTACACATGGTTGCCAATTTGAATTACACTACAGATCCATGTGGAAATATACCAAATAGTTGTCCATGGCCATGAATAGGCAATACAAAGTAGACACATGCCATAAGTTGTCATAGTCATGAACAAGGCCCAGTGGAAACCCGTCTCAAAATCAATCTAAAGATATATGTATACAATGAAGTACAATCTGATCTCCCATGATCACTGAAGTCATATAGGTATTGGTCCAATGAAAGACATCAACATAATAGGAATGTTGCTACTATAAGTTGGAGGTCTTCTACACTATCCTCCAAAGGTTCAAGTCTACATCATGTGAATAAAGGAGTTGATGTCTAACAAAATGAGACTTCATTTGATTACCGGTCATTAAGGTATACCGTTAACAAACGCGAGACAACCTACTGATAATGAAAGTAGGTATCAAGGCACCAAGTACATTCTTACAAGTGTGAATAAGGGTGTTGAGGTCAAACACTTGAAGAATCCATTGATCAAGAGACATTTATGTATTCCCAATTGTCGATGGCGGGAGAACCTGCCACTGATGACTGCAAGCCTCTAGGTACTCATAGGACTCTAGGCCTTGTTTCCAGAATATATGAGTTGAAGTTGATAGAAGGAGACCCACTAAAAGGAGAGCATTAAGGAATCTCTCATCAGTCAACACGAGGTACAAAGCAATATATTGATAATTAGGAGGAGCTTGGACGAATAGGATGTTCATGAACCAATGACCTTGTGCGTTTTTTACATGCACTAGATGCAAGTAGTGCACAAAAAAGACCCTCTAAATAGTAGTCAATAAGGAATATTGTTGACAAAGGTGAGGAAACCACCAATAATGCTAATGGAATCCAAGAAACTACACGAATCCCAATGTGTGAATAGATTTCTTATCGTCGAACACAAGGGAAACCCCCCATTCAGCGACAAATGAGGAGATGTTGACTGTTGGGTTCAAGTTTGGCTACCCATAATAAAAGTAGGACCAGGGTGCACGATGCGACTACAACTTCATGTGACTCTGAGACACATTGAGAGTATTGACAACATGCAAAGTCAAGAGTTCTAAGAAACAACCAACACAGGCTTATAGACATCCTTTGAACAAGAGCATGAGACATATGGATAAATCAGGCAACATAGACTTGTTGATGAAACTTCATGATGTAGGAGGCATCAATGAACTCTCCATAGGTACTAGAAGAATAACCATTTGGAGGAGTAAACTCTAAGTAAAGAGCTCAGCTTCCTAAGGTCATACTAAACCCAAACTTTGGATGACAGTGGAATCAAAAGTTTATGCTCTGTTCAAAGGCGACACAATTGCTTCCAATATGAGATAATATTAGTTTCCTACTTGTCTTTTTCTGTTTTTTCATAGGCAAATAAATTCTATGATACAAGAGAGGAAACGAGTGTCATGAATAAACAACTAGCTCTAAACAATGGAACATACCTATGCTCAATACAAGGAAGTGCATGCGGGGCATGGACACTCGGGGGAATGCTTCCTCGTAGGGTATAGGCTATCAGGCTGCAAAGGATATAAACAAGGCTTTGCTTGGCTGGTGATGCAAATTGTTGAGGTAATAGACTTATAACTAGAAAGAGGGAACCAGCAATAAGCTCAATACTGCAAGAAAGATAATGGAATGCAATTACAAATTAACTCCAAAGAATGTCCTTTTTCATAGATTTAGTCCCTTGGGCCCAAAAAAGTATAAAATAATACCAAGGAGAACTCTTCTAGCCAATGTTGACTAGAGTGTTCATTTTTTTTAATTAGTCTACTTGGTCCAAAAAAAGGGTTAAACTTACACCAAATAGACGTCCTTTCAAAGACATTTAATGAGTGTGAAAGAGACAAGTTCACTCGGAAATATTTTCTCTTTTTAAGAGAGTCGAAAAAGAGCTTAAACAAGAATCGAGAATGTTGTTTTAAGCAACATATCATGGGGGAGGCCAGGGCTCCCGTGCAGGACTTCTGTCGAAAGTCAACAACTCACAGGTAGCTGACACAAGCTTTGGAGAACCTAAAACTTGCCAAGCCGAGGAGGATAAAATAATTGTAGAGGATTCTTCATTTACAATGTAATTCCAATCAAAGGAAACCATCCTAGGACTTGGAGGGAGTGTACTCATATAGAGTGGAATTCTCCCTTGTTGAGAAGGTACATGACTAGAAATTCTAAGGACATGGTCGAAAGACGCATCACCCCACAAAAGAAGAGTGGGATTGACCGAAGATTGCATCGACAATGTCACTTCCTTAGACTTGTCACTGACCAAGAGAAGAGTGGGATTGACCGAAGATTGCATCGGCATGACCACTTCTTCAACCATTGGTTGAATAGGATGTTATACAACATGGCCTAGAGACGCATCACCCCCAAAAATAGGAGTGGTGTCGGTCGAAGATTGCATCGACACGACCGTTGGTTGAACAGGATGCGAGACAACATGTTCAAGAGACGCATCACCCTCCAAAAGAAGAGTGGTGTCAGCCGAATATTGCATCAGCACAACCGTTGTATCAACCAAAGAAGGATTATAATGTTGGGAAACCAAAGACGACTCAGAACTTGAAGGTATATCAGACAAGGATCACGCTTCTTTTACCACGACAGTAGCAAGGCATAGACGAGTTAGGTGACCTCCTTTGCAAAGTCTACAAAGGAATGTGGGATTACGTACTGTACATCTAGGCTTCTCAATCATATTAATGCCCCCATCATGACTTGTAGTGGCTGGTGACATGCTCCTAGCATGACTTGCAAAGGCTAGTAGAAAATCTTCAACATGACTTGCAGAGGTTGTTGACAAATCGTCAACATGACTAGCAGAGGTTGGTGATGAATCCCCAACATGACTAGCAGAGGCTGGTGATGTATGTGCAGTGTGACTAGTAGTGACTAGATTTGTGCCCCCAACATGACTTGCAACAGTTGGTTGCATGTCTTCAACATGACTTGTAGAGGTTGTTGACCTATCTCCAACATGAATAACAAAGGTTGGTGATATAATGTCAGTATGAATCGCAGTGAATGGAATTGTGCTTCCAACATGAATTTCAATGGTTGGTTGTGGCATTTGAGACCAAGGTTCTGGGAAATACTGATTTTGAGAGATTGCAGGTTGGGAAGGGTTCCATTTTTTTAACAAATTCTTTGTATTTTGTATATTATTTGTGAAGATAGTTTGAGGTTTAGTTTTTGTTTTTTAACAAATTCTTTGTATTTTGTATATTATTTTTCATTGTGATTATTAATTATTGTAATTTATACACTTTGTGGTAAGATAATTACAAGTATATTGGGTAAGAGAATTACATATCTATTTGATGAATATTATTTGATTTTAATTGATTAGTATATTTTTTATTAATTATTTTATTATTAATACTAAGTTAATTGTTCAATGAAAGATGTTTAGTTTAAAATAAAGATGTTCAATTTCATATTTTTTAATTAAAATTTATTTTTTATTATTAAAATTATATTTTATGAAGGAAAGGAAAATTACATGTATTTAAGTTAAACATTCTCTTAATTTAAGTGCAATTTACCTTTAAAGTTATTTTAGGATTTTTTTCAATGTTAAAGCTCTAAATCATACTTGAGGTTATTTAAATTGCTATTCAAAACTTCTTRAACATCCTTAATGCAAATATGGTTGTTTAGAAGGCAAGTTCAAAAGATTGTGTAAACTTTTCAATTTCCATGATTTGATTGAGTTTTGTAGTTATATTCTTCTTACATGGTACATGTAAAGRCAACGTAGTTTTGCATGATTCRCATTYTGACTTCACCTAGATCACATAATACACATGTATATGATTTATGGTCTATGGACTTCCATTTTCATATTTAATATTATAAATGWTTTGAAAATRTTTTGAACTAAACAATTAAATCCAATTTTAATAGAGAAATATTATCTTTGAAATTTTGGTGTTAATCGGTGTAGTGATATAATTATTATATGAGAGGAAGAGGGTGTGTACTATCTTGAACCAATTGATATATATTTTTTGAATGGATGTTTCATTTACATATCATAAAGGTTTTATCACTATAAACTTAGATGTTATCTTTTTTGTGACTTTGACTCTTTATTTTGATTAAGTGTATGTTCTTGGCACATATTATTCAAATTATTTCATGATATCAGAGCCATAGAGTATTCATCAAAACCCTTGATGTTTGGTTTAAAGTCTACTTAACATTTTTCTTTAGATCTGTAATTTTCTTCTTCAAATTTACAATCACTAGTACATATACTAGTACATATAACAATTATTCACCAAAGAGATTTAATAGTTAGTGAAAAATATTTTGTAAACTAACATATAACTGAGTTTTGAGTTTAAAGTGGCTATATTAATAATAACCAATGCATATGACTAATAAATTAGTTATAAATAATTTGGTAATTGTAAGTCCCTCGACTAGAAGGGCGTGGACACCCTCTCCCAAGTCCTCAAGAAGATGGAATTTGGGATCGCTCCAAAACTCAAGGGTCACACTAGTTGGGCAAGTGGGCACCTGAACATGCCAAGGGGATTTCCCAAGCATGAGGCAAAACATGGGGTGAAAGAAACCAAGAGAAGGGGCACGTTAGGTTAGAAGACGAGTCGGCTCAACAAGGCGCACACAAGGCAAGGGCACGCCAAAGAGGGTGGGGCGAGTCGAGACGAGGAGCAAGACCAAGGTTGAGGCATGATAGTCCCAAGAGATGAAAAGGTTGAATGGGTGCATGGGTGCATGGGTTTGTTTGGGCACTCCAGTCCGTGAAGGGGCTCGTTATTTTGTTGGGGTGTGTTACTCCACGAAGGGGTGCAACACACCCTAAAGGACGTGATAGTTCACGAAGGTGAAATTTGGAGTCCATATAAGAACACGAGGGTGCACAACCAAGGAAGGAATGAACGAAGAGGCATAGAGGAGAATAATTCAAGCAACTAAGGCAAAGTTTTTAGGAAAGGAAGAAATGAGGAAAAGTTGCAAAGACGTGGACGAAAACTAGCCAAGAGTGGGACACACAAGGGGAGTTTGGGGAAGTCTTGTCACAGATTTGGGTGATCCATGCCATGAGGAAAAACCAAAGTCTCCATTAGCATGGTGAATTTTTTTGATAGAGAATAGACGATGAATCTATTGTCGGTGCACGTTTAGGGCGCACCATAGAGGTTGTGAAAGTTTTGTGACGGAAAATCCTTGGTGGGGAATATCTATGTATCAGTGTCTTGGTGAGGTGAGGTGAGTTGTGCGACTATGCCCAAGTTTTAAATCGAGCCAATGGTGCTCATATTGTAATTGTTTCACAATAATAAGACTTAGTTGAGTGTTAGGCATGTCTTATGCCACCTGCACTATATGTGTGTGTCTCTTGTTTGTTTCGCAAGTGTTTTCTTGGTTTCACATGTTCATTTGTGTATGCTTAAATGACTAAGTGTTAATATTGGTAACAATTTGTCTAATTATACAAGTGAGTTGCATAGAGTAGGAGTGTGACTCACCTGTAACCTAGAACAAAGTATGGGTATGCTCTAGGTGAAGTGGTGTAGTCTAGGAAAAGTATCCTTGGTGTTTCCAAGTAGCCAAGTGAGAACTGTTGCAGTTTCACAAGCCCTTAGGAGGTGTACGATCACAAGAAAGGTTGGGTTCGTGATAGTTGGTATTAGAGATTTTTCACAGAAAGGTTGGTGAATAGTTGGTGAACTCTTCACCACTATCTCGACGATAGTTGGTATCAAATCATGTTCATTGCAGACTTTGAAGAAGGTTTGATGAATAATTGGTGAGCTCCTCACTACTACTACAATGGTGATAGTGGTTTTGAGGCACATTGCGAAGCCAGTTTGGGCATAGACTTGGTGATTGGTTCGGTAAGGTGGATTGACCTATCATAAAAATAGTATGGGTGCATACTTGCTTGTTTTGAGAAGAAGGTTGACACAATAGCAGGCGAGTGTTACAAGAAAAATATCTCTATGGCATGGGGTAAACCACAATAGACAAAATGACACACAGAAATCAACTCTAATCTCAAGTATGTTATATAAATGAAATGATAACAGGACAAGATCAAGAGCCTACCTCGTTTGGACGTTCGATGGAGACCACCATTAAGCACGCAAATCAAAGCTTTGTACCTGCAACTTGCCCTCAACAACCAAGATACGCAAGCATATGGTGATAATATATGATGTTAGAATATAAATTAGCATAATCCATTAACATGCATGACCAATACGCCCATGGAATAATAATTCAAATATTTGCAAGATATCAATTGGACGATAAAAGAGTATTTCTATTAAAATAATGAATAGAAGCATATATATGACAAACTTCTGTACTGACACACATCAGAACCAAGAAACTAAGTCCCTCCATCACTTCAATCCTCCACCAAAGGCAATATCATATAAAAGAGACAATGAGGTTCTCCATCAAAGAAGGAAGAGCTTGGGGGCTGAATAATGTGTTCAAACTTTCAAGGATAAAGGGATGTAGACTCAATATGAAGTGAAATTTCTCCATAGTATCTTTTCTCTCAGAAGTTGAATTCTCTCCTCCTCCATGACTTGGATATGGCTCGATTTATAGCCTTCAAATGAAACTGAAGGGCTGAATTGGAGAGTTTCCAGCATATGGAAGGTCAAGGATCATAGATCTCATGACATGACATGGAAACCCGACATAATTTTTAATTTTGAGAACCAAACCCAATGTAGGCGAGGTGTAGTGGAGAAACCTGCGTATATGCATTTTGTCTAACTGGTAGGGTGCATATATGTGGAAAAATATGATTTTTTGGCTCTGGAAGGTACAAAAGGGGAATTCAAGTCTTCATAGGTGTTATCACTCTGTAAATTCTGCCTGGTTAAATAGACAAATGGTAGAGGTAACTGTTTCAACTAGCTTTAGAGATGAGGCACTAGCCTGCTCAACTCAGAGAGGGCTCTCTCGTGTCACTTGATATATCTATGGAAATTGGTGGCTAGATTTGGTTTGTTTTGAGGTTTTTAATAAAATTGTTGAAGATATGAAGATGACCTTTGGGCTATGGGGTCAAGAATGTAGGATGCATTGCCAAATCATGAAAACAATTAAGAGGAAAAGGCTAAATGAGGAAGTGACTTCTGATTTTATGCTTGAAAATTTAGATGGTATCAGATGAAAAAAAACACACAACTATTATAAGAGCATTATAGTAATGAATTCTGAAATGGTTTAGAAGAGACAAACATAGTCTAAATTGCCAAGCCGAGAGCATTGAATAATGAATTATGGACTTTTAATTTCTCAATTTAGATAGAAGAAAGAAAAATGAAATACATAATAACATGAATCACACACTATGAGAGAAAACAAGACTCATAACACCACCAATTAGAATCTTTTCATAAAAAGTCCAAAATATGCCTTTGCATCCATGTATTCATTCAAGCCCCAGAGATTTACAAAGTTTTCCTGCACAGAGGGTAGGCTCCTCCATTCTCTCCTCATGAGGCCAAGCATATATAGAGGGATTTCGTGTGGAATTTAAAACGTTTCGACTTCCTCGTAATTCTAAAAATAGATACAAGTTACAAAAAGGAAGAACAGTTGTATTATTTAAAGGGACCGTTAGTAAACAGTCTGTCATATCAGGACTCCCTTTTCTTAAGCCGACATTTGTCCAAAACTTTCTGAAATACACCAAAATTTTACTTGAGGATTCACCTCATCTTGGCGATTTCCTCCTCTAGGGTACTCCACCAATCGAGATTTTCCCCAACGCTTTCTATCATCTCGGTTTTGGCCTTTGTCCTTTTCCTTTTTCTCCTCTTCTTCTTTGCGGCTAGGTGGCATGTGTTGTCCGTGTGTTAATTTATGATGAGATCCCTCATAACAGGGTTTAATTTGACTCTCGACTCTATCTTAATTTCAGGTTCGGTATGAAATTTAGTCGCCAGTATCTGCAAGACCCATCTTTCATTCTTACTTATTGACCTGCTTGGTACATTAGTTGAGAACCCAGTCGCACCAGACACCATTTGATGGGTATTATCCATACCTTTCGGACTTTGCAGAGACCTTGATTTGGCCACCCTTTGAATTTACATAATTCAGGAAAGCATGCCGAGCATTTTTTTCTTACGCATAAGATAGAAATTTCCCAGAATAGGATAAAATGATTTCATATCTGAGATTTGATGGTTTTTGTACTTTGATAACGAATTACTATCACAGTATGTTGGTGTGCCATGCTTCATCAATCCACTTCGAATGATGATCCTCGAGTTAGTTATGTGACGACGTCCTTTTGGTACGTCATCTGGGAAAGTACCTAGACCGATGATGTGAGGTGATTTGACCAACAACCATCCTTCCTGCGAGTTATTGATGTGACATTTTGAACCACATGACATCGGGGCCATAGGAAAAGTGGTTTTGGGCAATCCGTTGTCTCCCCAATGCGTGTGTAAGAGCACCACACGTTCCCCATCAAAACCAGAGTGGTTTTCCCCAGTCTACCTTTGCGATGTTAAGTTCTGTGCTATTTGTTGGTCCGATGTGGGCCTCGACCGTGGATCCGAGATTCTTCAAGATCGACAGTCCGTCGAGATACTCCCTTCCCACCTCTGCTATATTCGTTTATATGCCGCGGGATATAGTCGAGCGCCCTAAACTATCACGCCTCTACTATGGTATAACATCTTGCTGAACCTCATAAATTTTTAGATCCCGATATAAAAATTGTTAAGGTGATAACAATAGGGAAATGAAAAGGCCATCCAAGAAAGTTGCATGGGGTGAAGCAAAATTTGTTATAACAGATGCCCCCTAATGTGTCAATTTAGAGGAGTATCTGCGATGGTAGAAATACATTATAATTCCCAGAAGTGGAGTAATGGGGAGTCAACTGGAAGTGTTAGTTGCTCATGAGAATATTACAATCCACTATGACTTTGTACACATGGCTGCCAATTTGAATTACACTACAGATCCATGTGGAAATATACCAAATAGTTGTTCATGGCCATGAATAGGCAATAAAAAGTAGACACATGCCATAGGCTGTCATAGTCATGAACAAGGCCCAGTGGAAACCAATCTCAAAATCAAACTAAAGATATATGTATAGAATGGAGTATAATCTGATCTCCCATGATCACTGAAGTCATATAGGTACCGGTCCAATGAAAGACATCAATTAAATAGGAATGTTGCTACTATAAGTTGAAGGTCTTCTACACTATCCCCCGAAGGTGAAAGTCTACATCATGTGAATAGAGGAGTTGATGTCGAACACAATGAGACTTCATTTAATTACCGGTCATTAAGGTATATTGTTAACAAATGTGAGACAACCTATCGATAATGAAAGTAGGTATCAAGACACCGAGTACATTCTTACAAGTGTGAATAAGGGTGTTGAGGTCGAACACGTGAAGAATCCATCGATCAAGAGACATTGATGTATTCTCAACTGTCGATGGTAGGAGAACCTGCCACTGATGACTACAAGCCTCTAGGTATTCATAGGACTCCAGGATTTGTTTCGAGAATAGATGAGTTGAAATCAATGGAAGGAGACCCACTGAAAGGAGAGAATTAAGGAATATCTCATTAGTCAGCACGAGGTAGAAAGCAATAGCTTAATGATTAAGAGGAGCTCGTATGAATAGGATGTTCATGAACCAACGACCCTATGTGTCTTTCACATGTACCAGATGCAAGCAGTGCATGGAAAAGACCATCTAAATAGTATCCAATAAGGAATACTGGCGACAAAGGTGAGAAAACCACCAAAAATGCTAATGGAATCCAATACATTGCACGAATCCCATTGTGTGAATAGATTTTTTGTCATCGAGCACAAGGGAAAACCCCCAATTAGCGAACAATGAGAAGATGTCGAATGTTGGGTTCAAGGTTGCCTACCCGTAATAAAAGTAGGATCAGGGTGCACGATAGGACTACAACTTCATGTGAGACACACTGAGAGTATGGTCAACATGCAAATTCAAGAGTTCTGAGAAACGATCGACACATGATTATATACATCCTTTGAACAAGAGCATGAGACATATGGATAAATTAGACAACATAGACTTGATGATGAAACTTCGTGATGCAGGAGGCATCAACGAACTCTCCATAGGGACTGGAAGAATAACCAGTCGGAGGAGTAAACTCTAAGTAATGAGCTCAGCTTCCTAAGGTCATACTAAACCCAAAATTTGGATGACAGTGGACTCAAAATTTTTTGCTATGTTCAAAGGTGAGACGACTGCTGCCAATATGAGATAATATTATTTTCCCGCCCATCTTTTTTTGTTTTTTCATAGGAAAATAAATTCTATGATACAAGAGAGGAAACGAGTGTCGCAGGTAAGAAACTAGCTCTAAACAGTGGAACATACCTATGCCCAATGCAAGGAAGTGCATGTGGGGCATGGAAAATTGAGGGAATGTTTCCTCTTAAGGTATAGGGTGTCAAGATGCAAAGGATATAAACAAGGCTCTACTTGGCTAGTGATGCAAATTGATGAGGTAATAGGCTTATAACGAGAAAGCGGGAACTGACAATAGGCTCAATATTGCAAGCAAGATAATGGAATGCAATTACAACTTTACTCCAAAGATTATCCTTTTTCATAGATTTAGTCCCCTGCCCAAAAAAGTATAAAATAATACCCAGGAGAACTCTTCTAGCCAATGTTGACTAGAGTGTTCCTTTTTTGTAATTAGTGTACATGGTCTGAAAAAAGGGTTAAACATACACCAAATAAACATCCTTTCAAATCCATTTAACGAGTTGTTAGCACTAGAAGTCACCTTTAGATTGCATTGAAGGTAAGCCTAGTACCCATTAGTTTATATGTCACGGGTAATTGAGTTTTGAGTGGTAAAATGGAGAAAACTCAATAATAATAGCATTCTAACTCAGAAATTTGGACTAGCATGCACCAACCATTGAGGTCTTGAATCAACTTCAGTCAGTAAGTTGGAGTAAGGGTGAGTAGGAGGAAGATTTAGTGAGAATGGTGTAGAGGTCTACTATGAACATCAGATTTTCCAGCAGCCTAAGGAGGAAAAACTTAAACACAAGGTCATCTTGGATTCAAATTTCAAGGAAGCTAAAAGAAATCATAACAATACTATAATCAAACATTTATCATAATACAGTTACAACAATCCACATGAATCAATCAAACATGAACTCTCTCAGTATCAGAGGCAAATAAGATGGAGTAAGAAAGATGACTTAGATTAACCAAGATGTCTCAAAAACAAATACATAACCAGAGAACCAATTGTTCTCAATTAAAATATTACAATAGCAGGGAGCCTAGCTCAACCCTTCAACCTTGACAAAATATCAAAACTACCTATATATACTAAAATGTTGCAACCACCAGGAATGTGATCAGATCACTGCCTTCAAATTCTATAGTTGGCGCCCACTCTGTCAGGTGGTGCAGACCTCATTATGTCAGACGCGAGCCAAGCATAGTTATGTGCTTTACAGGAAAAATTTCCCACAAGGAAGCTTTGGATCGTAAGTGTGCCTTCATGTCTTCTCTCTGCAACATTTTCCATTTATGGGATGAGGCGAGGTCTCAATTTCTACCCACAATATTCAATAACTTTCTTCATTGGGATTAGGACTAGGCCTGACACCCATAACTGTTCTCAAATGGTGCCAATCACTTCTGCAAGTCCATCCTGACGCTTCGAGGCCATGAATGGTCTTTGTCTGTGACCAATGAGATATTTACAGGTGACAATCCGATAGTGTATGTGCAAGAGTGATGTGGAGCAAGGTGCTTGGAGAAAATTTTCATGGCCCAATGAGTGAGCGACGACCATGTGGAAGGAAGCGATTGGGGGAGCAGAGGCTGGGATGAGGTTGTAGTGGCAAGGGAAAAGCAGATGTGGCAGAGGAACAAGGGAGGTGTGATAGGTGGGGAGGAGGTGATTGTAAGAGAGAGTGGAATGTGAGTGGGACAGGTGTCAGGAGGTGAGAGGAGGTATCGAAAAAGGAGATGTGATAGGTGGAGAGGATGCGATGGTAGGCCTATCAGGGCGATGAGTGGAAGACAGGTGTAAGCGGGAGTAGGAGGCAGTAAGAGGTTTAGCTCGAAGGGGGGGGAGGGGGTAGGCAGTTAGTAGTTTGGTGGGGGGGTCTGATTTGACGAGGAGGCGCCATGTTAGTGGGGGGCCCACACCTGAAAACCACTAACTTGGACCCCCCCTCTGCATTAAAGGTAGAAGATAGGGGCCTGAGGGGGTCTGATATGGGTCGACAACCGTATATCTAAGCACACTATGCTCAGCCACCCAGATCTGTGCACGCTTTAGCCACAACATGCCAAGACATGAAATTAACCCCCTCGACTTAGGATAAAGACAACAAAGTGGGTTTTTAGCCCTTCTTCTTTCATTTTTTTCACCAAGGGGTCGAAAACACACCCTTTGATTGGATTTTGAGGGTGCTTGAGCTATTCAGACCTCGACACTTTCATTCTTCCTATGGAAATAATGGGTAGAATGCCACATGATTTACACCATAATTCTCCTGAGGTTAAATCTCAATCACTCTTGATTCTAAGAAACAGTCTGCATATCCTTGTGTTAATGTATAGGCTCCACATGGGATGGCATGCTCCCTGCAAGCTACCAAGAACAAGTAGTTCCATTGCCTTAGTTGTTGGGTTATGGAGTTGAGCTCAAAACATTCCGCTGAGGAATACAGGCCGCCAAGCACACTATCCTAAAAATGAAAGCAAACACACATGGGCTACAAAGGAGATTATCTATGTACATCCCTATTTTAACTGATTTTTTACATAGTGCTAGGTGAAAGCGAATTTCCACCAGAGCTAGTCAAGCAGCTTCCTAACTGGAAACTCACTAACTTTGTTAGTGATTGATAATAGATGATGCAACCGTGACAAAAAAATGATTACGTCTTTCAGCCCTCCTCTCAGTGATGAAGTCAAGATAAAGCTAGGAGGCTTCAATAAATGGAGGAAATGAAACTCCATGTATTCCCTTACAGGTTTTTGGAATAACTGAAGAAACCCATAAAATTGGTAACAGAAAGCCTGCTCTGCTTCACAACTACTCACATATGGTTGGATGTCTCTGGTAAGCATAGGTGAGTGAAGGGATGATGTAGGCTTCTGATCCACTTCTTCTTTGTCTACTTTGATAACATCTGCTAGCTGATGGAAATAAATCTCCTCATGTATATCAATGGATGGATCCTCCTCTTTATCATGCTGCTTAGTGTCTTCATAGTGATCAAATGTAGGATAATCTTGTTGCTCAACATCACTAGAATATTCATAAAAAATGGGTTGCCTTTCATATCTATGATCAACCTCTAAAACAGGTAATTCCATCAAGAATATAACTGTTAAGAATATCCATTTTAGGGACAGCAGTAACTGTTGCTTCTGGTTTTTCATACACATGATTTTTCTCTTAAATCCTAGGTGAAAATATATCATGGGAAACCTCTTGAAGGAAAAGAGAAGAATCCTTCTCCACAACCAAATCTTCTTCTAAATCTAGAAGGCCTTCTTCATCATAAGTAGGGTTGGTCAACACATCTGTCTCATGAACAAAAATATCCTATACGATTCCTATTTCACTCAGACCTTCACACGAGGAAGACTCTATCATTTGCTCGATGTGGGATGCAAACTTCTTACATCAGTCATCCAATATAAGATGAGACATGTAAATCTCCTTGTAATATAAATTAAAAGCATCATGAAAATCCTTCAAAGAATGGATACTAGCAGCAGGGATAGATTAGCACCATTCACGAGCATCTTCCTCCAAAGAAAATCTGAACATCTTGATCAAGACATCCTTGTGAAAAAAATTGTGCTCAAGCATGGATATATGAAAATTAAGCAAGTGTTCACCAGGATGATCATGCTTGCTTCCTCTGAATCTCGGAAGATAATCATCCCATTCATTTATAGCAGGGACAACATTTGGAAAACCAAGAACAAAGGAGAAATTAAAAGGACCAAACCTCTGAACCAAGATTTTTTCCATTTCAGACTTGTAGAGTTACCGATTGAATCTTTAAACATGGATTCACCAGGTGAAGGATATGCAAATTGAATGCGTCTGGTCTTTGTTCACCATCAAAGACCAGATCTAATCATGGTCATTCTCCCAGGGAACTTTCCAAGTTGAGAAAGAAGTTGCTAAATCCTTCTCGAGAAAGCTTCTCTGGGTCAGCTTCAGGTGTGATAAAGGTAGCCACAACTGAAATAGTGGAGTGGAAAAAATGGAGTCGCCAGTTGCAAGCTGCAATATTCAATGGTTCTGATATATGATGCACCCTCAAAATCAAAATCTCTTTGTTGTTCTATCCCAGGGAAATGTCTTCAATTCGTTCCCTGGAAATGATGCCATAAATATTAGCACTAGAAGTCACCTTCAGATTGCATTGAAGGTAAGCCCAGTACCCATTAGTTTATATGTCACAGGTAATTGAGTTTTGAGTGGTCAAATGGAGAAAACTCAATAATAATAGTGTTATAACTCATAAATCTGGACTAGCATGCACCAGCCATTGAGGTCTTGAATCAACTTTAGTCAGTAAGTTGGATTAAGGGTGAGTAGGAGGAAGATTTAGTGAGAAATGTGTAGAGTTCTTCTATGAACATCATATTTTCCAGCAGCCGGAGGAGGAAAAACTTAAACACAAGGTCCTCTTGGATTCAAATTTCAAGGAAGCTGAAAGAAATCATAACAGTACTATAATCAAACATTTATCATAATACAGTTACAACAATCCATGTGAATCAATCAAACATGAAATCTCTCAGTATCAGAGGCAAATAAGATGGAGTAAGAAAGCTGACTTAGATTAACCAAGATGTCTCAAAAAAAAATACATAACCAGAGAACCAATTGTTCTCAATTAAAATATTACAATAGCAGAGAGCCTAGCTCAACCCTTCGACCTTAACAAAATATCAAAACTGCCTATATATACTAAAATGTTGCAACCACCAGGAATGTGATCAGATCACTCCCTTCAAAGCCTTCATTTAGCACCCACTTTGTCAGGTGGTGCAGGCCTCATTATGTCAGACGCGAGCTAGGCATAGTTATGTTCTTTACAGGAAAAATTGCCAATAAGGAAGCTTCATATCGTAAGTGTGCCTTCATGGTTGTTGTCTACAACATTTTCCATTTATGGGATGACGCGAGGTCTCAACTGTTGCCCACAATCTTCAATAACTATCTTCATTGGGATTAGGACTGGGCCTGACACCCATAACTATTCTCAGATGGTGCCAATGACTTATGTGAGTCCATCTTGATGCCTCGAGGCAATGAATGGTGTTTGTCTGTGACCAATGCGAGATTTGTAGGTTGCAGTCTGATAGTGTATGCATAGGGGTGATGTGGAGAGAGGTGCTTGGTGAAAAATTGCATGGCCCAACGAGTGAGCAATGGCCATGTGGAAGGAAACGATTGGGGGAGTGGAGGCTGGGATGAGGTTGTGATGGCAAGGGAAAAGTAGATGTGGCAGAGGAATGAGGGAGGTGTGATAGGTGGGGAGGAGGTGATGTGTAAGGGAGAGTGGAATGTGAGTGGGATGGGTGTCGGGAGGTGAAAATTGGGAAAGAAGATGTGATAGGTGGAGAGGATGCGATGTAGGCCTAGGAGGGTGATGAGTTGAAGACAGGTGTAAGCGAGAGCGGGAGGTGGTAAGAGGTTTAGCTTAGAGGGGGGGGGCTTCGAGTTGACGAGGAGGTGCCATGTTAGTCAGGGGACCACACCTGAAAACCACTAACTCAGATTCCCCCCCTTGTTAAAGGAAGGAGGTTGGGGGGGGTCCGATATGGGTTGATGACCATATATCTGAGCATGCTATGCTCAGTCACCCAAATCTACATGTGCTTTAGCCACAATGTCCCAAGACATGAAATTAAGCCCCCCAACTTAGGATAAAGGAAACAAAGTGGGTTTTTAACCTTTCTTCTTTCATTTTTTTCCCCAAGGGGTCGAAAACACACCCTTTGACTGGATTTTGAGGGTGCTTGAGCTGTTTAGACCTCAATGCTTTCATTCTTCCTATGGAAATCATGGGTATAATGCCACATAATTTACACCATAATGATCCTGAGGGTAAATCTCAATCATTGTTTATTCTTAAGAAGCAATCTGCAGATCCTTGTGTTAACACGAGTGTGAAAGAGACAAGTTCACTCATAAATCTTTCTATTTTTTAAGAGATTTGGAAAAGAGCTTAAATAAGACTCAAGAATGTTGTTCTAAGAATAATATCACGGGGGAGGCCAGGGCTCCCATTCAGGACTTCTGTTGAAAGTCAACAACTCACAGATAGTTGACACAAGCTTGGGAGAACCTAAAACTTGTCAAGCCAAGGAGGATAAAATGCTTGTAGAGGATTATTCATTTACAAAATAATTCCAATCAAAGGAAACCATCCTAGGACTTGTAGGGAGCGTACTCGGAGAGAGTGGAATTCTCCCTTGTTGAGAAGGTACAGGACTAGAAATTCTAAGGACATGGTTGAAAGACGCATCACCCTCCAAAATAAGAGTGGGATTGATCGAAGATTGCATCGACAATGTCACTTCCTTAGAATTGTCACTCTCTAACAGAAGAGTGGGATCGGCCGAAGATTGCATTGGCATGACCACTTCTTCAACCATTGGTTGAATAGGATGTGAGACAACATGGTCTAGAGAAGCATCACCCCCAAAAATAGGAATGGTGTCGGTCGAAGATTGCATTGACAAGACCGTTGGTTGAACAGGATGTGAGACAACATGGTCAAGAGACGCATCACCCTCTAAAAGAAGAGTGGTGTCAGCCGGAGATTTCATCGACATGACCGTTGTATCAACCAAAGAAGGATTATAATGTTGGGAAACCAAAGATGACTCAGAACCCGAAGGGATATCAGACAAGGACTAAGCTTCTTGTACCATGACAGTAGCAGTTACAAAGTCTACAAAGAAACTTGGGCTTACACCCTGTATGTCTAGGCTTCTCAATCATATTAATTTCCCCATCATGACTTGCAGTGGCTGGTGACACCCTCCCAGCATGACTTGTAGAGGCTAGTAGCATATCTGCAACATGACTTGCAAAGGTTGTTGACAAATCCCCAACATGACTAGCAGAGGTTGGTGATGAATCCTCGACATGACTAGAAGAGGTTGGTGATGTATGCGCAATGTGACTAGAAGTGACTAGAATTGTTCCCCCAGCATGACTTGCAGCAGCTGGTTGAATGTCTTCAACATGACTTGTAGAGGTTGTTGACCTATCTCCAACATGACTAGTGAAGGTTGGTGATATAATGCCAGTATGACTCGCAGTGACTGGACTTGTGCTTCCAACATGACTTGCAATGGTTGGTTGCGTCATTTGAGACCAACGTTCTAGGAAATACTATTTTTTAGAGATTGTAGGCTAGGAAGGGTTCTGGTCTACATTATGTCCCTATCCGGAAGGATGGTATCCTCTTCCAAACTGATTCATAAAGGGTTGTAAGGGCACCATCACCAAGGATATATGTTTCCCTCAGACGAAGGTACTCCATGAAGGGGGTTTCCCATACTATAAAATTGACTCCCCTTGGACGAAACACCAGAGGACATAAGGAGGTCTGCCATGAGAAAATTTTTCCTAGGAACCGGCATAGAGAAAGAAGAATAAATGGACAGGATGTAATAAGTAGAAGGACTGCCCATTTGATCACTGGATTCAAGAAAAGAGAAGCTAGGATTGGGTCTAGAGGAAGGAGGATTCCAACCTCCAACCATGGGATTTGGTTGAGGGATATGACCCCCACCAAATGAAAAGGGAGAATAAGGAGGCATCATGCCCCCATACCCAAAACTAGGATTCACATAAGTCGAAGAAACAGAGGACGGCAAGTGAGAAGACATGCCTGGCATACAAAAAAAAAGGATTGGAGGCCCAAGGTATTGTTTGAGTATCATGATTCAACGTACCACTTAGAAATACAAAAGAATTCGTCCCCATAGAATGAGTGTTAAGGAAAAGATATGAAATGATCTTACTCAAGCATTTTCAGATTCTTCTTGGCTAGAGAAAAATAGACGGGAATATCACCTTATGTTTATAGCCATCAAAATTAATATCCTAACTCACAAGTATTGATTACAATTTCTTAGGCTAGTATTTTTATAAATAAAAGCTTGCTGAAAAACTCATTGTTTATACGATTTTCTGAATATAACAGTTGTTGAAATAAATGTAGACACAGAAGTAAAAACACCAATTCGATAATCAAGATAGATGGGACATAAAGGAATCCTTTATTTCATTCCAATTCATCAAAAAGTCATTCTCTTTACAAAATTTCGTGAAGAAGTTTTGGAACAAAGTCAAACTTATACGTCCCCGATGAAACATACAAAAGGGCCTCTGACAAAAAATAAAAAATTGAACTCTAAAAGCTAGATCAACTTGCCACAGATTGTTTCCCACTCGACTCTTCACAATAACCTTTGTCAGTCATGAAAACTAATTCACAAACATACAAGTCTACACAGACTATCAAAGATAGATCAACACCTCTGGAAAAAAAGTGTCTCAAAGGTGTAATTCAGCCCTGAATCTTGTTGTCTACAATAAGACCCTGCTATAATAAAAAAGAATTAGGCCTTGAATAAATTAAGGAATGAATGAAAACTAAACTATCTCAACACAACTAAAAGAGAAAACCTTAGTGTGTTTCTCCTTCTCTCCACCTCTTGTTCCTCCTTTTCCTTTTTCCTTTAAGCAAATTAGAATTGGTTGAAGTAATTGAACTACTTCATTAGTTAAGTTAACTAATAGCTCAACCAAATTTTAGTTAAGGGGGAAAAGTAATGAATCATAATAAAGATTTTAAATAAATAATAACTAGTAGGTGGGACCCCTTGTGACTCCCTTTAGATTTTAACAATCATAACACAACTAGTTAATCAAACAAAACATCCCTCCTTGTGACTCCCATTATCACATTCATATTTGACAATTTATCTCAATGATAATTAAATATATATCACCCATTATATCCAAAAAAAACATGTTGTCCAAAACTTCTAAAGTCAACTGTCATCAACAATAAATAAAATAAAACTCAAAATCCATATTTTCCACTCTGAGATGCAATATTTCCCTTGTTGTTTCTGTCACCTTTTGATCTCTCTAAATTTTCCTTTGGCTGTGCTGAGCCTTTAGGCCTAATCTCGCTGATCACATGAGAAAAATTGTCCCTCAAATGCATCCGGGAGGACATGGATTTATCAAAGCCATTGGAGGGTGAGAAAGGGGCAACAATAGATTTTCCTTTGTCAAGGGCATGGTGGGCCTCGGTTTTCAACCTTTTGCTATCATGGGAGGACTAAACTAGTGAGTGGACAGGGGCAGCTTGGACAATCTGATTGTTAGGCGGGGGAGCAGGTAAAGACAAATTGGGCCAGCCTCAATGTTGGGAGATTGTCGGGTGGACAATCTCTTGCCATCCATCATTTTCAGGAACCTCGGGTTGCAATGAGAAATGAGGGGGAACATGAATACCAAGGGCTTGTGGAGCTTGGAAGGGAGGCCTTTCAGACATCGGTTGGACCACTCCTTGCCCAATCTAATTGAAAAACCCATCCTGAAATAGTTGTCCTAACTCTTGTGATTCACCATCAAAGTGTATGGAGAATCTTGGCCTTCTTGGACCTCTGTTCCAATTACCTCTCCCTCGGTTGTCTCTGCCATGGCTACCTAGACTGAAAAAGCTCATTCATGTATGCATGATTGATTAGCAAATAATTTCTTTAACAACCATACATGGCAACTCCTTTTAAAAATATGAAATAAATTTTGGCTCAGCAACATATCAGACTCATGCAATCCAATCCATAGAAATTGTTTAATCATAGTCAATGAGCAAGGGGTGAACAAAGGTTATGGGATAAGAGAGGAGTTTGTATTGAGTGGAAAAAATGTAAAAATGAGAGGGAAAAAGAATCATGGTTACTGCCCATAGACAAAAAACAATCAACTGTAATATAAACCAAATAACATGTCATTATAATCCATCCAAGAAACTGTGATTTCAAACTGTTACAATACAAAATTTTCTTAACTGTAATTAAATTTTAGGAACAGGGAGTGAAAAATGAATATGGGAAGGTGAGGGGAAGGAGAGCGCATACTTTTCATAAAACTAATTAAGTAATCCATAAAACCAATCTACATCAAACACAAAAGATCCAACACCAACCAAATAATCCATTGTGATCAAATAAACAACTACTGTGTATAATTCAATCAGTTTTGTGTATTAACTTGCTCGTTGTTCACAATTAAATCCTTAACACGATGTCATCAGAACAAGACAATGTGTCTTCAAAAACAACCTGTAGAAGAGTTATGTTTCTTCTCATTTGTCCCATTTAATATTTAAAACAATTTCCAAATGAACACATAGTCACTTGTTTCCACTTTGTTCAACATCAAAACATCAACCACTATTCATGAATTATTTCCTCAATCAAACACAGACACAAAAATCGTGCCCGATTCCATTCCTCTAAACAATTTAATAATCAAATTGCAATGAAAGTATACTGTAAAAATGACCTGTGCCCATATCTTATGGTGTAACCAACGATATCCATAACCATATGAATTGGACAACCAAGTCACGACTATCACGGTTTTAAAATTGCAATACTCCCAATTGACAATTAAAACACACAGCAACAACAACCATCAATTCAACTTATTACAATATAAGAGACATCAACTGTGTATCCAATCCCATTTCTCAAATCAACCAATTTAAAACATGTTGAACTATAGACTCGACTATTATAATAACAATGCAGTGACAAGAAGTCGATAATCACAACCACTGTCAACGATACTCCACCAACTCAAAACAATCAATAGTATATTGACTAGCTCCATTTATTAAAAGCGAGCTTGGAATAATAAAAAAGGGTTGTGAGTAATCAAGGGTTCGCTCTGTGGAAAATACAGTGAACCCACAGGCCATATCACCAATAACTTCACAGACAGGGTGACAATTCATGAGATTGGAGAGACTATGAACAAAGGAGCAAAGGCTTCTTCTAATAACACTGAGAACACACAAGGAATAACCCTCGTGGTTTTTCCAATCAACCCGTGCAATGTTTATATAAAAACAGAGCCACGAAATAACAATCAACCCCAAAGTAGGCATAATTATAGCCACCCAACCAATTTGCATAAACCACAATTATACGCGAACCTACAATTGAGGGAAAACAATAGCAATGACCCATGGTGGTTCCAAAATCAAATTCCACAACCAAATACGACTGGACAAGTTTACAAGAACTCTATGGTGATGGCCAACAAGTCTGGACCGTATGAAACCCTCCAATAAAAACCAATAAGTATGAGAGAGAGCCTTCATGGCTTCTTGCACTCATAATAATTAATGAAATTGTGACTTCAACCATTATTGCAATGAAAACCACACAAACAATCCATTCCAGAGAACATCAAAAGTTTACACAGTTGCCAGTCTCGAGAAAGCATAGACCCATACATCATCGAGCCAATATCTATTTCATAACTAGAGTGGGTTCATGGATGGTGAAAAAGACATACTTGTAACCAAGAAGCCTTAAAAATGCGAGCTTAGTTGAGCAGTTCTTCCCTTGCCTGAAAGTCGGAGCATAACCACAGTGGAACACAATTGAACAATAGCCAAGCTAGGGTGATGTCCAATTGGAGAGGTATGGAGTGATGTGCAGTAAATGCACGTCGCCTCCATCCTCCACTCATTCAATTCCTTAGTACACGCTAGCAAACCCTTCATTAATTCATTTAGTTAATCTATGCATTGATCTTAACATCCATCACTTGTCAAATGTTCCACCCTATATCACATTAACCATTGCCAACCACACCATAACGCATATCACATGTGTCTCCATATAACTCAATAAGTCATGTAGCCACTAAGCCTATTAGCTAGGACTAACAACAATCCTTAAATTTTAATGCATGTAGTGTAGCATAGTAGAATAATAGCATAGTTTAATTTCTTCTTTAGATTTTTTCCATATGGCTCTTTTCACTTTCTCTTATTTCATATTACTAACATGTGTCTTGTGCAGGTGCAACATGTAACATATCATAGTGCTAAATAGAAAAGTGATAACAATGGATATAGGCCATTCACACAATATGGAATTTAGAGCTTAGATCAATTAGAACAACACATAATACACATTTTCCATCTGTTATTATGTCACAAATAAAACCAAGAAATCATCAATCATGTAGAACCCTGTAAGCAATTTCAAAGAGCAGCATAAACATCAAATAAGAACCAGATTTGATCTCCCAATATACAAGGGGGTCCCACCTACTAGTATTATATATATCATTACCTTATAATAATAGGACTTAGAAATACTTTGCAAGTAAAATCCTCGTTGTGATTTTTTATCGTCAACAAATTGGCGATTCCATAGGGAAATTTGTTTTCAACAAATTTAGAACTCAGAACTCATGGTTTCATAGACCCATAATAGTAGGTCAATAAGATACAACCAAGGAGATTATGCAACAGGGGGAAGTGAGTGGATTCAATGAAAAGATGACTGGGAATTTGGGAACAACTCATGAAAAATGTTAAGTATGAGGGGGTTTTCCATTGTGTGCATAATCGTTTAACTAGAATTTGCTCTTTACCTCAAGGAGAAAAATTAGGGACTTTCTCTCTTAAATTCTCAAGTGGATGAAGAAAAGGAAAGTAGAAGCGAGAGATAACCAAAAAAAAATATTTAGACAACAGTGAAAGCAGATAGCAAATTCAAGTGCTTTCAGGGAAACCTCATAACAATTGTATAAGCTTGATTGTTATTGACTAACAATATCTTCCAGGAGTGTCACTGTGGCGGAACTGATCCAACATCTTATTCTTGACCAAAATCAATTAAAAGATGAAGAATCAATAAAAATCATAACGGAATTAAAATTGCAGAATTTAAAACAACAGAGATAAAATTACAGAAATGTAAAAACAATAGGAAATTGTTTAAATCTGAAAGAAAAAATCAAACTACTGTAAGAAGAAATAAGAGACAGTAGAAAAAATGAAAGCAGAGCTAGACTACTAATATACAAAAAATCCAAACAGCATTAGAGCTTTTCAAGTTGGTCCCACGTAATGTTTCAAGTGAGAATCGTTAGTGCCGTAGGAAAACAATTGCTCCTGTAAATCTTTTAGAATGTAAGAGTTAGTATCCAGAACAAAATCAATTTTGAAGGGACCCAAAAATAACACTTGAAACTCTGAGGTAATTAACATTTCTTTAACGTATATAATTAGATCATCAATATAGATATGAATATTGATCAATTCACCAAGAGTTATTTGTATAGGTCTTTTGAAAGTGGTACTTGCATCAGGTAAGCCAGAAAGAATATGTTTATAAGTCATGGTACCCCAATCAGTGATAAAGGTGGTTTTGTAAGCATCTACCCCCTTTACCTTGATTTGATTGTAACTGGGAAAAACATTAAGTAAGGGCATCATTTGTGACCCTACGACTTGCTGAAAAATCATTTCTATGTTAGGGAGAGGAGAATAACCTTTCATAATAGCCCGCTTAACTGCACGAAAATCAACACAAAATCTTATATGTTCAGTGGCTTTCCGGACAGGGTTCAAATTTGAAACACATTTAGAATACTTGATTGGAAAGATGATACCAGCCTTCAATAGTTTTACCAATCCCTTTTGAATAGTTTCTTCCGGTGCAGGGTTGATAGGTCTTTGTTTTTGCTTAACTGATTTTAAGCCTTCCTTGATGGGGATGGAATGTTGTATAAGACCAGGATCAAAACCATGAATATCCTCATAAGACCAAGCAAAAACATCTTGAAATTCACCAAGCAGCTTGGCAAACTTCATTTTCTCTTCATCAGAGCATTTGGCACCTATTTTAACATTCTTTGGAGATTCAGGTGTCCCAATGTTCAAGGATATGGTTTCACCCACCTTCCTTTTTGACTCCTCTTCTTTCTGACTCTCTTTATTTCCTACGTCACTCGATGAAAATGAATTCTCTAGAGGAGTCAAGCCCTTAGGAATCTTGTTATCTTCTATGGAAATAACTTCTTTGGGCTTAAAAGGCTCATTTTGAATGAAAGAACGAATGTTCTCATCATTGGGGAAGACTGCCAAGATTCCATATTGTCGAGCATATGTGGACGATATAGATATTGGAGAGTACAATCAGGTCTGTGAGGTAAGATTTGTCGACTAGGAGAGGCTGCAAAAACAACTAAGTGATCATCCATTGAGTTAAATTCCCTCTTAACATGAGTGATGTGGAAAGATAACAAGTTCGAGACAAGTGCCCAAATAGTTTGGGTATATCGTTTCATCAACTTGTTGCTAGGGGAGTAAATATTACGTACAAGGTTCACAACAAGCTCGGAATCACCAAAAACTGAAACGTGACCAAAGCCAAGATTATAGGTGTTTTCAATGGCTATTAATAAAGCTTCGAATTCAGTGACATTGTTAGTGCAAGCAAATTCCAACCTGTAAGAAAAGTTATGGATTTTTCCTACAGGAGAAATCAAGACAATTCCAGCTCCGTTACCTTCATTAGAGCATGAGCCATCAAAGTGCATGTGCCACATACCATCATCTAAACCAATTTGTTCCAAGGAAATGTTATCCTCCTCAGCAAAGATGGAATACACTCCTAGGTCCTCTTCGATATAGTTTACATTAGGCTATGGGACACTCTCTATGTAAGGTGAAATCCTTCCCTCTCTAAGGACTATAATTTTTTTACCATTTAGAGGAAAAGATAAATGTGTTCCATCGAGTGAGATGTATCTGCCCGTTAAGGCTTGCCAATATCTTTCCAAGATGATTGAGTAATTTATTACTGGCATATCAATTACCTGAATGCTAAGGGTTGTCCTTATTTCAGGGTGTGTGCAAAAAACTAAGGTCACATATTTAATCTCACCTATGGTCGTTTGTTTTAGACTATTATAGGAGAGCGTGCTTCTGGTGTTTTCATTTGTACAAGACAAGCCTAGATCTTCCATAATAATCTTCAACATCACACTTGGGCTTGAACCGCCATAAATGAGGCAACAATGGGCGATCTTATCCATAATATTTACAGAAATATAAAAGGGGGATTTTTTACAGGGTACCTAAAGTTATGTACACCTACCTTATTTACAGATGAGTCCTCTTCGTTCACCTCTTTAGAGAGGTTGGCTACAATGGAAGATTTTCCTTCCATGAATTGTTTCAGATGCCTCTGTTGTTCAGGGATGACAACCATGTCTAGAAGGGTTGCATCTGCTTTGATGTTGGCCAACTGATTTAGAATATTATATTTGGAATATGGGAGAGGGGAAGTAATTCCTTGACTCTTAGGAACCTAGGAACCTGAACAGTAGCAACGGGTGAGGATGAGCTCAGGCTAGAAGAATTTTGGGGAGGATCAAACTTGCCTTTGGGAGCAGAGGACTTGTTCCTAGTATTGATGATCATGACATCTTCTGGCTCTGCAAAATCTAGGACAATGATGGTAGTTTCTAGTCTTTTACCAAAGATCTTATCTCTTGCACTCTTCCTTACCTCACATGTGGCTTCTTCGTGGTGTTCCTAGCAAAAGTTACACCAACTTCGAGGAAAGCTAACTTTAGGATGAAAATCATTTTCAATTGGGTTTCTAAAGGGAGGTGCAGAAAAGAGTGAGGCTTCAGGGGTGAGAGGGGAGTTAGTTCCCTTTCTCTCATATGCTATCATACGATTGTCCATATCTTGTACTAGTTGTAAGAGGGAGGACATGCCTGTCTAATTAACCGATTCACCCTGAGGAAAGCTTGTTCTTTCAAGCTATTCTTCATACTCTAAACAAGTATGGAGAGTAGAACCGAGATTATCAATAGCCTTTTCCTCAAGCCTATGATGATAGGGGGAAGGCAATGCATTGTAGTAATGCATGAAAGTGGCTTGGTTCTGAGGTCGGATGAGTTCAGGGATTTGATTGTATAACTTAGTAAAACGCAAGTTGAAGGAATTAATGGTCTCACCACCCTTATAGGCGATGTTATTGTATTCCCGTAACTTCTCGGTTGGGCTTTTGGATTGCCCATAAGTGGATTTGAACCAAAATATTAACTCCTCCCAAGTAGACAAAATCTTAGGAGGAAGGTCAAAGAAATCGACTATAGCATTTCCTTCCAAGGAGTTGACGAATAAGCACATGCAAGTATCGTTACCATTGGCCCCTATGTTGTGACAAGCATTAGAAAATTCCACTAAGTGTTCGATTGTAGTGACAGTTTCATTTCCAAAAAACCTAGGGAGATGCTCTTTGAATTTAGGAAGTGGCCGAGTAGCAGGTGCTAGGTTAAGAGGAGAAGACACATGCCACGGTGTGGTTGTGGCATCTTCTTCAAACTAAAATAGTCCATATTTTTTAATGACTTTGGTGGGATTAGTGGTAGATTGAACAAGGATATGGTGGCTATATAAGCTACCAATCATTGATGAAGATGAAGACTGAGAGGAGGAAGCACTTCCAGTGCCACCAAAGCCACCACTAGTTGCCATCTTGTGGATAATAGGTGAAGGATAAAAAGACGAACTTGAAGAACCAGACAAATTTCTCCTTAGAGAACTTTGTTGGATAGATAACACAACGTTCCTTTTTCCTATTTCAGCAATAGGATTAATTTCAGGTGATAAGCCTCTTCTTCTTCTAGAAACACGAGAGTCTAAGGACATGAAAGAAAGGCCAAAACTGAAGAAACAAGAAGGTTACTGTTGATTTCTAGGTTGTCTACATCTAGTTTCCCAACGTTCTTGGGCACTAATATCTCATTCAATTGATTCTCATGAATGATTAAGCTCAGCATGAGTATTGGCGGTGTCTAAAATGGTGTTAAACAAATTCAAAGCAATGTTGGTCTGATCTTGAAGATCGGGCTCAATATTGGGTTTCCCTGCAATAAGCAAAGTCATTAAGAAATAAACAATCAAAGAATCAATATCATAAAAATAGATGTATTTGATGCAAATCAAGCATAAAAATTAACCAGAGAGATATTGAAGATCTCCCCAGTATGGTCGTCAAATAAATGTTGAGGAAAATATATGAAATGATCTTACTCAAGCATTTTTAGATTTTGCTTGGCTAGAGAAAAATAGACGGGAATATCACCCTATGTTCATAGCCATAAAAATTAATATCCTAACTCACAAGTATTGATTACAAGTGCTTAGGCTAGTCTTTTTATAAATAAAAGCTTGCTGAAAATCTCATTGTTTATACGATTTTCTGAATATAACAATTGTTGAAATAAATGTAGAGATAGAATTAAAAACACCAAGTCGATAATCAAGACAGATGAGACATAAATAAATCCTTTATTTCATTCCAATTCATCAAAGAGTCATTCTCTTTAAAAAAAATCGTGAAGAATTTTTGGATCAAAGTCAAACTTAGACGTCCCCGATGAAACATACAAAAAGACCTCTGACAGAAAATAAAAAACTGAACTCTAAAATCTGGATGAGCTTGCCACAGATTGTTTCCCACTCAACACTTCACAATAGCCTTTGTCAGTCATGAAAAATAATTCACAAACAAATAAGTCTACACAGACTATCAAAGATAGATCAACACCTCTGAAAAACAAGTGTCTGAAAGGTGTAATTTATCCCTGAATCTTGTTGTCTACAATAAGACCCTGCTATCATAAAAAATAATTAGGCCTTGAATAAATTAAGGAATGAATGAAAACTAAACTATCTCAACACAACTCAAAGAGAAAACCTTAGTGTGTTTCTCCTTCTATCCACCTCTTGTTCCTCCTTTTCATTTTGCCTTTAAGAAAATTAGAATTAGTTGAAGTAGTTGAACTACTTCATTAGTTAAGCTAACTAATAACTCAACTGAATTTTAGTTAAGGGGGAAAAGTAATGAATCATAATAAGGATTTTAAATAAATAATAACTAGTAGGTGGGACCCCCTGTGACTCCCTTTAGCTTTTAACAATCATAACACAACTAGGTAATCAAACAAAACATCCCTCCTTGTGACTCCCATGATCACATTCATATTTGACAATTTATATCAATGATAATTAAATATATATCACCCATTATATCCAAAAAAAAACATGTTGTCTAAAACTTATGAAGTCAACTGTCATCAACAATAAATAAAATAAAACTCAAAATCCATATTTTCCACTCTGAGATGCAATATTTCCCTTGTTGTTGCTATCACCTTTTGATCTCTCTGAATTTTCATTTGGCTATGTTGAGGCATTAGGCCTAATATCATTGTTCACATGAGAACAATCATCCCTCAAATGCATCCGGGAGGACACAGATTTATCATAGCCATTGGAGGGTGAGGAAGGGGCAGCAATGGATTTTCCTTTGTTAGAGGCATGGTGGGCCTCTATTTTCAACCTTTTTCTAGCATGGAAGGACTAAACTGGTGAGTAGATAGGGGCATCTTGGACAATCTGATTGTTAGGTGGGGGAGATGGTAAAGACAAATTGGGCCAGCCACGATGTTGGGAGACTACCTGGTGGACAATCTCTTACCATCCTTCATTTTCGGGAACCTCGGGTGTCAATGAGACATGAGGGGGAACGAGAATACCAGGGGCTTGTGGAGCTTGGAATGGAGGCCTTTTAGGCCTCGGTTGGACCACTCCTTGCCCAATCCAATTGAAAAACCCATCCTGAAATAGCTGGCCTAACTCTTGTGAGTCATCATCAAAGTGTATGTAGAGTCTTGGCCTTCTTGGGCCTTTGTTCCAATTACCTCTCGCTCGGTTTCCTCTGCCATGGCTACCTCGACTGAAAAAGATTATTCATGTATGCATGATTGATTAGCAAATAATTTCTTTAACAACCATACATGACAACTCCTTTTAAAAATATGAAATAAATTTTGGCTCAGCAACATATCAAACTCATGCAATCCAATCCATAGAAATTGTTTAATCGTTGTCAATGAGCAGGGGGTGAACAAAGGTTCTGGGATAAGCGATGGGTTTGTATTGAGCGAAAAAAATGTTAAAATGAGGGGGAAAAAGAATCATGCTTACTACCCACAGACAACAAACAATCAACTGTAATATAAACCAAAGAACATGTCACTATAATCCATCCAAGAAACTGAGATTTCAAACTTTTACAATACATAATTTTCTTAACTGTAATTAAATTTTAGGAACAGGGAGTGAAAAATGAATATGGGAAGGCGAGGGGATTGTAATTAGCGAAAATTGAAATAATGGCAGGGAGGACATCGGATATTGTTCATAAAACTAATTAAGTAATCCATAAAACCAATCTATATCAAACGCAAAAGATCCAACACCAACCAAATAATCCATTGTGATCAAATAAACAACTACTATGTATAATTCAATCAATTCTGTGTATTAACTTGCTCACTGTTCATAATTAAATCCTTAACATAGTGTCATAAAAAAAGGACAATATGTCTTCAAAAACAACATGTAGAAGAGTTTTGTTTCTTCTCATTTGTCCCATTTAATATTTAAAAGAATTTCCAAATGAACACACAGTCACTTGTTTCCACTCTGTTCAACATCAAAACATCAACCACGGTTCATGAATTATTTCCTCTTTCAAACACAGACACAAAAATCGTGCCCGATTCCATTCCTCTAAACAATTTAATAATCAATTTGCAATGAAATCATACTGTAAAAATGACCTGTGCCCATCTCTGTTGGTGTAACCAACGATATCCATAACCATATGCATTGGAAAACCAAGTCACCACTATCACGATTTTAAAATTGCAATACTCTCGATTGACAATTAAAACACACAACAACAACAACCATCAATTCAAATTATTACAATATAAGAGACAACGACTGTGTATCCAATCCTATTTATCAAATCAACCAATTTAAACCATGCTGAGCTATAGACTTGACTATTATAATAACAATGTAGTGACTAGATGTCGATAATCACAACCACTGTCGACGATACTCCACCAACTCAACACAATCAATGGTATACTGACTGGCTCCATTTATTAAAAGTGAGCTTGGAATAATAAAAAATGGCTGTGAGTAATCAAGGGTTTGCTATGTGGACCAACAAAGGGAGACTGGAGTCAACCTTCAACAGCAAGTGAGAGACTCCCAAGACAATACAGTGAACCCACAGGCCATATCACCAATAGCTTCGCAGACAGGGTGACAATTCACGAGATAGGTGAGACTATGAATAGAGGAGGAGAGTCTTCTTATAATAACAGTGAGAACACACAGGGCATAACCCTCGTGGTTTTCCCAATCAACCCATGCAATGCTGATATAAAAAAAGAGCCACGAAATAACAATCAACCCTAAAGAAAGCATCTTGATAGCCACCCAACCAATTTGCAGAAACCACAATTATACGCGAACCCAGGATCGGGAGAAAATGTTAGCAATGATCCATGGTGGTTCCAAAATCAAACGTCACAACCAAATACGACTAGGCAAGTTTACAAGAACTGTATGGAGACAACCATCAAGTCTGGACCATATGAAACCCTCCAAGGAAAACCAATAAGGATGACAGAGAGCCTTCATGGCTTCTAGCACAAAGAATAATTAATGAAACTGTGACATCAACCATTATTGCAATGAAAACCACACAAACAATCCATTCCAGATAACATCACAAGTTTACATAGCTGCCAGTATCGATAAAGCACAGACCCATACATCACCGAGCCAATATCTATTTTGTAACCAGAGCGAGTTCATGGATGGTGAAAAAGACATTCTTGTAACCAAGAAGCCTTAAAAACGCAAGCTTAGTTGAGCAGTTCTTCCCTTGCCTAAAAGTCGGAGCATAACACAGTGGAACAAAATTGAAAAATATCCAAGCTATGGTGACATCCATTGGGAGAGGCATGGAGTGACGTGTAGTAAATGCATGTCTCCTCCATCCTCCACTCATTCAATTCCTTAGTACACGCCAGCCAACCATTCATTAATTCATTTAGTTAATTTATGCATCAATCTTAACATCCATCACTTGTCAAATGTGCCACCCTATATCACATTAACCATTGCCAACCACATCATAACTCATATCACATATGTCTCGATATAACTCAATAAGTCGTGTAGCCACTAACCCTGTTAGCTAGGACTAACAACAATCCTTAAATTTTAATGCATGTAGTCTAGCATAGTAGCATAGTAGCATAGTTTAATTTATTCCTTAGATTTTTTCCATATGGCTCTTTTCACTTGCTCTTATTTCATATTACTAACATGTGTCTTGTGTAGGTGCAACATGTAACAGATCATAGTGCTAAATAATAAAGTCATAACAGTGGATATAGGCCATTCACACAATATGGAATTTAGAGCTTAGAGCAATTAGAACAACACATAATATGCATTTTCCATCTATTATTATGTCGCAAATAAAACCAAGAAATCATCAATCATGTAGAACCCTGTAATCAGTGTCGAACAACAACATCAACATCAAATAAGAACCAGATTTGATCTCCCAATCTACATGGGGGTCCTACCTACTAGTATTATATATATCATTATCTTATAATAATAGGCCTTACAAACACTTTGTGGGTAAAATCCTCGTTGAGATTTTTTATCGTCAACAATGAGAAAAGACCATGGGTTGGGTAGCACCAATTGAGGGAGTCATGGGGGCTCCACTAACCATAGCAATGAAAACTCACAACCCAATATAAAATCCTAAGGCCAACTAATAATCAGAGAGCACACCAAAGTAAAGAAAAAATGTCAATGCACACAAACAGGATATAGTGGCTAAAAAGGGGCCTCTCTCACTAGAGTAGGTATGTCTCTCCCAAGAGGGGCCCGAGACTCCCTTCAAAAGATTGAAGGTATCAGTATCAGTTATAAGGGCCCTCGTGGGATGAATAGCACAGTTAGTCAGATCCCCCCAGAGAGGTAATCCTCCATAGAGGTTGTGTGTTATTCGACCCTTATCTGACTCAGGGTACCTACAGAATAACCCCTGCAAGTAACCTATGTGGCTACCTATGTCAAACAACTAGAGCCACCAAAATATAACCAATGTGCAGGAGAACAATCGTAAGTCTAGTCCACCGTATAGGCAGGGTAACAAATCCTGAAATCTTGAAAGCATCTCCTCTCACGAAGGTAAAGGTACTAGCAAGACCCCCATATACGAATGAAACCACATAAATATCTCTGATGATAGGGAGGTATTAGAGGGTTATCTCTACAACCAACTTCACGCAACCTCGTGCTTAACTCTAGTTTGAGCGGAGCATCTTGACGTCACTAATTACACAATGGATTTCACCACTCCCTGGTCATACACATATGTTTAGTTTAATAGCCTTGGAGATTTTTACTCACAAAATCCTATTCCAAGGCCCTATGTCCTATGCTTGTTTGTGTACCCTGAAAAATAAAATAATTTCTATTAAATTTTAATTAATCAGTGTTACTTTTAATGGCTTTTGTTTACTCAAAATATGTGGTCATGAAACTGATGATATTATGACTTAGCATATCAAATAAATGAATATAACATAGTGTTAAGTCCTAATCTTAAATTCTCAAAATATGGTAAGATTTTCAAATGCAACTTTCAATGCATTTTCTACAATTTCAATATAATGAAATCTTTCCTCATGTGTCAAGATCAATACTAAGTTACCAAAAGAGCAAATGCCATAATGAAAAATGAGAAAAAACAATTTGTATTTTCGATATAAAGAAACAAAAATGCAAGTACTAAATAGAATCTTGATATACATACCCTATTGAAAGCAAAAAGAGACAAGCCAAGTAGGATACCAAGAAGTAAACACTCAGACCAAGATGCAAGGACAACGAATAAAAAAGATGATAAGAAAGAATACCGCACAAAAATCCAACAATAAGAAGGTTTCCTATCACTTTGTAAGCACTCAACAGTTAGAGACCCAAGAAGACTCAATAACCAACCAAACTCACCCAACAAACACCAAACTTAGCCAGTAAGCCTGAAAATTTGATGTGCATGACTGTTTGAGAAAAACTCATGTATGTATGTGCCTTATAGAAGGACAACTCACGTATGTATGGGTCTGTCAAGGGGAAAACCACGTATATGTAGTAAAACATTGCCAAGGCAAGGATTAAGCAAAGAAACTCAGATGAAAAGTAAAAATAGGTTGTCAATCAATCAGGTGTCAAGGAAACTCAAGCTAACAAAGAGCAAGTCAAGGAGAAAAACACTCCAAACCCCAAAACAAAAGATCATTCCCCAGTATGGTCTCCAATTCTATTAGGAGGAAAATCTCTCTATAGCATGAGGTAAACCAAAACAGATGGAATGACACACAAAAATCAACTCTAATATCAAGTATGCTATGTAAATGAAATGCTAATAGGACAAGATCAAGAGCCTACCTCATCCAGACATTCAATGGAGACCACCGTTGAGCACGCAACTCAAATATTTATACCTGCAACTTGTCCTCAACAACCAAGATACACAAGCATCTGGTGATAATATATGATGTTAGCATATAAATTAGCATAATTTGTTAACATACATGACAAATACGTCCATGGAATAATAATTCAAATATTTGCAAGATATCAATTGGACGAGAAAAGAGTATTTCTATTAAAATAATCAACAAAAGCATATATGTGACAAAATTCTGTATCGACACACATCAGAACCGAGAAACCAAGTCCCTCCAGTTGGGCCTCCACCAAAGGCAATCTCATATAAAGGAGACATTGAGGTTCTCCATCAAAGAAGGAAAAGCTTGGGGGCTGAACAATGTGTTCATACTTTCAAGGATAAAGGGATGCAGACTCAATATGAAGTGAAATTTCTCCATAGTATCTTTTCTCTCAAAAGTTGAATTCTCTCCTCCTCTGTGGCTTAGATATGGCTTGATTTATAGCCTTCAAATGGAACTGAAGGGCCGAGTCGAAGCATTTCCAGTACATGGAAGGTCAAGGATTGTGATGTCGTGATGTGACATAGAAACCCAACATAATTTTTAATTTTGAGAACCAAACCTAATGTATGTGGGTTGTAGTGGAGCAACATGCGTATACGCATGTTGTCTAACTGGTAGGGCATGTATATGTGGAAAAATATGTTTTTTTTGGCTCTGGAAGGTACAAAAGGGGATGTCAAGTCTGCATAGGGAAATGGAAAGGCCATCCAAGCAAGTTGCATGGGGTGAGGAAAATTTTTCTATAATAGTGAGCAAGCGAGGAAGGTTTCTTGGCATGATAATTGGTCATCGACAACTTCATGGTGGAGTAGATTGTGAAGAGGGTTTTGTGATAACAGTTCCTTAGAACAATTTTGCAGCACTAAGACAAGGGCGTATGGAGTTGGAGTTGTGGGTTTGATTGATTTGGTGATGAAACAAGTTGGTAGTTCTGGTGGGTTGGCGGTGAACTTGGGATGCAACAATTTTTCAAATGAAGAGTTGTCATCATAATGGAACAACCATATTTTTTGTGTAGTGAACCATAGAAAGTGAAACCCCTATATATACTTTTGTATAGAATTCAGCCAAGTTGATGGTCATTCTAGTTTGTGCACATCGCAGGTTGATAAATTTGAGTTCATAACACTTTCATCCATAGGATAGGAGGCACATTGGAGGAAGAAGTGGTTTTATGGTGAACATGTTCAAGAGGCAGTTGATCCAAGGTTATATGGAGTGGATGCCTTGGAAAAAGGAAGTGGATGAGGACGTGTTGTGGATGAAAAGTCACGGTTGGCCTAAGGAGTAGGCAAAGTGTCTGCTAGAACTTGAGGATTAAGGTCATCTAGGTGGAGAAGCACATAGAACATAAGTGCACAAGGTCCAGTTTAAGTTGTCATGGAAAGTTGAATGCACCACCAGAAACCAATATTCACCACATGCCATGGAAAGGATGAGTTTCTCGATGGCATGATAGTGTGGACTAGATCACACAATCAATTGACAAAGTTGAACGTGGAAAATTTGTATAGAGGATGAGTTGCAGGTTGCACAATATGGTGAGAAAAGTCATTCAATGGAGTTATCCGAAAGGACAAGATGAGTCACACAACAGAGCAACGGACAATTTTCTCAAACATTGGGAAAAGATGAAGATCTTGGAGATTGGGGTGGAAGAGTAGATGGAGGATGAACCAACCAAGTGCATAATGAGTTCGTGACTTGAGGGGAGTTCAAGTGAAAATTGCGTAGTTGGGTTGGTGGTTTGACCCATGGCAGGTATCTTGGAAACACTTCGTCGGGTCGACCTTGCACCAAGCCACATGGAGTTGGAATAGATTAGATTGTTGGTGGGACAATACACTTCATTGTACAAACCAAAGTGATTTTCGGTTGAGTCATGGAGGACTCTGTGAAGGATTGAACCACAACATGGGATGATTTGGGCAACGACAAAAGTGTGGATTTGGCCTTGGTGTGGAGATAACCAAGGAGAGTAGAGACAGAATGGTGGAGGTGTGAAAACTAGCCACACAATAGTTTGGCTTGAACAAGTTGGACCGATGAACTTAGGCACCAGTGATTGGTATGAATTTGTGTGGAGATTAACTGTAAGGTACCAAATGTAATATAATATGTGGAAACATGAATATTCAATAAATATCAATGGAACAACACAATATTGAGAAGAGAAACACAAAAAATGATACCTTTATTCAAAGAAAGAAATGTTCACTTGCCTCTTTGAGGGGGAAACCTCGAGGAGAGTAGAGATCTATTACAATAATTCTCACGACCAAGTTTCTCATGCCTGCTACTCATATTTATACTAATTTTATCTTCTACAGAACATTCTATAGGAAGATCTTTCTAGAAGCAAAAGATTCTATCAGATCTTCTTACATTGACATGTTCACATTTATTAAATAGGCCTTATTAACTAATGTCATCCTTTATTACATGGAAAACATATTATTCTACCTATGTGATGGGTTAGGGAGGTTAGTGTTATGAGGAAAATCTCTTTATGGCTAGGGAAAAACCACAACAGACGAAACGACACCCATAAATCAACTCTAATCTCAAGTATGCTATATAAATGAAATGCTAACAAGACAAGGCTAAGAGCCTATTTTGCTCAGACATTTGAAGAAGAACATCATTGAGCACGTGACCAAAAAATTTATACCTACAACTTGTCCTCAAAAACCAAGATACACAAGCATACAGTGATAATATATTATGTCAGCATATAAATTAGCATAATCCATTAACATACATGACAAATATTCCCATGGAAAGTAATTCAAATATTTGCAATATATCAATTGAATGAGAAAAGTGTATTTCTAGTAAAGTAATCAACAAAAGTACATAGGTGACAAACTTCTATAACGACACATATTGGAACCGAGAAACTGAGTCCCTCTAGTTGGGCCTCCACCACTTCAATCCTCTACAAAGGAAAGCTCATATATAGAGGTCAATGAGGTTCTCCATCACAAAGTAGAAATATCTTGGGGGATGAACACAAGAATTTCAGACTTTCAAAGACAAAAGGATGCAAACTCAATATGAATTGAATTTCTCCCAAGTGTATTTTGTCTTAATGTTGATTTCTTTTTAGGCTTGGATATGGATCAATTTATAGCCTCCAAATGGAACTCAAGGGTCGATTCAGAGTGTTTCCAGTATATAGAAGGTCAAGGATCATGAATCTCGTGACATGGCATGGAAAGCCAACATAATTTTTAATTTTTGAGCACTAAACCCAATGTACGAGGGTTGTAGTGGAGAAACTTGTGTATATGCATGTTGTATAATTGATAGGGTGCGTATATGTACAAAAATGTGCATTTTTGGCTCTAGAGTGAACAAAAAGGGGACTTCAAGTCTGCAAAGGGAAATGGAAGGCCATCCAAACAAGCTGCATGGAGTGAGGCAACATTTGTTGTAACAGATGCCCCCTAATGTGTGAGGTTAGAGGATTATCTGTGATGGCCGAAATATATTATAATTACCAGAAATGGAGTAATGAAGACTCAACTCGAAGTACTAGTTACTGATGTGAATATTACAATCCATAATGACTTTGTACACATGGATACCAATCTGAATTACATTGCAGATCCATGTGGATATATATCAAAGAGTTGTTCATGGCCATGAATAGGAAATACAAAGTGGACATATGCCATATGATGCCATAGTCACGAACAAGACACAGTGGAGTCCAGTCTCAAAATCAACTGAATATATATGTATACAATGGAGTACAATCTGATCTCCATGATCACTGAAGTGATATAGGTATGGTATAATGAAATACAACAACATATAATGGATGTTGCTACTGTAAGCTAGAGGTCTTCTACATTATCCACTGAAGGTGCAAGTCTACATTATTTGAATAGAGGATTTGAGGTCGAACACAATGAGACTTCATTTGATTACCGATCATTAAGGTATACCATTAACAAATGTGAGACAACCCACCGATAATGAAAGTAGGTGTTAAGGCACCAAGTACATTTCATAAGTGTGAATAAGGGTGTTGAGGTCGAACACTTGAAGAATCCATCGATCATGAGACATTGATGTATTCCCAGTTGTCATTGGCGGGAGAACCTGCCACTGATGACTGCAAGCCTCTAGGTACTCATAGGGCTCTAGGTATCATTTCCAGAATAGATGAGTTGAAGTCAATGGAAGGAGACTCACTGGAAGGAGAGAATTAAGGAATATCTCATCATCCAACATGAGGTACAAAGCAATAGCTTGATTATTAGGAGGAGCTCGGACGAATAGGATTTTCACAAATCAATGACCATGTGTATCTCTCGCATGCACCAAATGAAATTAGTACATGAAAGAGACCCTCTTAATAGAAACCAATAAGGAAAATTTTCGACAAAGGAGAGGAAACCACCAATAAGTCTAATGGAATCCAAGACACTGCATGAATCCCAATGTGTGAATATATTTATTGTCATCGAACATAAGGAAAACCCCCCAGTTAGCAACCAATGAGGAAATGTCATATGTTGGGTTCAAGGTTACCTACCAATGATGAAAGTAGGCCCAGGGTGCAAGGTAGTACAACAACTTCATGTGATTATGAGATACATTGAGGCTATGGCTGACATGCAAAGTCAAGAGTTATGAGAAATGACCAACACAGGATTTTAAACTTCGTTTGAACAAGATCATGAGACATATGGATAACTTGGGAAACATAGACTTGATAATGATCATTGATAAAAATTTGCAACGCAGGAGGCATCGACAAACTCTCTATAGGTACTGGAAGAATAACCCGCTGGAGGAGTAAACTCTAAGTAACGATCTCAACTTCTTAGGGTCATGCTAAACCCAAACTTTGGATGAAAATGGAATCAAACTTTTGTGCTATGTTCAAATGCGACACGACTATTGCCGATAAGGGATAATATTCTTTTCCCACCCGTATTGTTTTGGTTTTGACAGGCCAAGAAATGTTATGATACAGGAGAGGAAATAAGTGTCGCGAGTAATCAACTAGTTCCAAGAATTGAAACATACCTATTCTTAATGCAAGGAATTTCATTCGGGGTTTGGATATTTGGGGGGATGTTTCCTCTACGGGTAAAGGGTGTCAAGTTGCAAAGGATATGTGGAAGGCACTGCTTGGCTAGTGATGCAAATTGCTGAGGCAAGAGGCTTATAATGAGAAAGTGAGAACTAAAAATAGGCTCAACAATGCAAGCAATATGATGGAATGCAATTACAACTTGACTCAACAATGTCCTTTTTCATAGATTTAGTCCCCTAGGCCCGAAAAAGTATAAAATAATACCCAGGAGAACTCTTCTATCCAATGGTGACTAGAGTATTCCTTTTTCGCAATTAATCTACTTGGTCCGAAAAAGCATTAAACTTATACCAACTAGATGTCCTTTCAAAACCAGTTAACAAGTGTGAAAGAGACAATTTCACTCGACAATGTTTTCATTTTTTTGGGAGTCGAAAAAGATCTTAACCAAGACTCAGGGGAGTCCCATAGGTAATGGCCATAATGCTTGTGAGTAATAAAATGGGGTTCAAACACAAAGTCATATTGGGACTATAAGGAACTCTCGGTCCTATGGAATAACTTCTTCATGGGCACCAAATGATACAAATGTTCTAACTAGGGCACCCATGTTTGGTAAGTCTCTACCACTTAATAACGAAACTTCTAGTAGCAGTGAGAAGGTTATGTGCCGCTAAGAAATGGGTTTGTACCTAAGGTGTATGGATCAAGGTTATAGGACTATGCAAGAATGCAAAGTGGAATGAAAACCTATCATATATGACAGTGAAAGAACATACATGTTGGAGGCATGAACGGGTGGAATGACACTGGAAATCCGTAAAAAACCTTGGACAAAAACACCAAAAACCAAGTCTTTCCAGTGCACAATTAGTCCATAAGGCCAAAAATAGAAAAGAATGGGGTAAAACTATACAAAGTGGGTAAAATATATTATTTTAATAGTAAAAATAAGAAATTTGACCATACCATTTGCGTTTTTCACCCACATAGTGCTTTCTAGGCCATTTTGGCCACAATCTTTCCATGGCGATTGCAGGAGATACGATAAACGAAATCAACAACCATCTGGACCAAGTAAGTACCCATCCCATTTACTTCCATTTCAATGGTTTACATTTAATTTTTAGTCCTCATTTTTTGAGGATTAGAGGATGTTACATGGAAACTAGTGTTGGAGTTACTTCACATACACCTAGGATTTATTTTTCCTAAGGTTTTTCCTTGTTTATTATTCATAATTAGACATTATCTAGTCTCCTATATTTTAGGGGAGAATATTCCACCTGGAGAATATTCTCATTCAGTTGACACTTCAGTTTGACTAGTTGAATTGAGTTTAGATGCTGCATTGGTTTTGTCACCATGCAACATTTGGATCATCACCAACTAATGCATACTTTCCTTGGGATCATCCCCATACTGAATCATTACCCTTGATTCCCTAAGTTAACTCCTCACTACTGTCTATTTAGTTAGTTAATTGAAGACTAGTTGACTAGTTAACTCAACTAGGTGGCAGTTCACTCCCATAACTGTTGGTGTGTGTCCAGATCACTCTAGACCACCACTATGGATCATTAGTTACTCATGTATCCTATATCTATTGTAAACTACTCACTCTTTGAGTGTGAAATATGGTTAATGAGAATTCTTTCATTCTTTCTCTCCTTCTTCTTCTTTCTCCAATTCTCTCTGCAACTGTGTGTATTATTGTTTAGATAGATCTATTTTGTCCAGGTTCAACACATTTACATGGTATCAGAGCTGACGAATTTCTAAGAAAAATCTATACCAATTTTTTTTGCAGGTACAAAAGATTGAAGACAACAAAAATATGGATTATTCGCCGGCAATACTTCTCATGCTTCATAACTATTTGGAATGGAAGCCAAAAATTCTTCTTCTTCTCAGATGCAGAAACTTGTACCAAATAACTATGGCAATGGAAGTAGAGCCTGATTCTGTCGATGAGAAAAATGATTTTCTCAATAGACAAGATATGGCCATAGGATGTATCCTCTATTTTATTTCTCCTGAAATTCTCCATCAAGTATATGATGACTCACAAGAATCAACTCCAAATGAATTATGGACTAGATTGGAGGTTCTATTTGGGAATAAAGAAGATTGTGAAGATTTCAAGCAGGAGGTTGAACATATAGAGCTAGAAGAGAAGCCATCAGAAGATCAAACATTTTATTATGAAGAGTCTTCTACACAAGTGTTTGCATAAATTTGTATTCCATTAATTGAAGATGATGTCTACTCCATTTCAAATTTGTTTACTGAAATTTATGTGGAAGATATATGGCATGCATCTCAGGAGTCACATGCAGACACTTTTGCATGCACCATGCATGCATCTCAGGAGACAAAAAGAGAGTCGCACAAATCAGACTCCATTCTAATATTTTCTAAGCACAATTTGCAGAAACAAATTGGATATTTGAATTCCTCTCGAGAAAACGGAGTCCAGAAAGTGAAGTTATGATCGTTTTAAAATCAACAAAATTTCAGCGTTTTTCTGAAAACGGCCGCACGGTTTTCAAAATTTCATCCAAACTTTATTTGGATATTCTTAATTACAAGAAAAGAAAGTGGATATGTGTGGACATATCAATGATGCATCTACTTCATCAGATCCATGTAGATGTCTACATTTTCAACAAAATCTTCAACGAACACAAACTTGCACAGTTGGGAGGTCTTCTTGGAGTGAAGGATAGGGTTGCTTAGCAACTGCTTTTTGTTCCTTCTCATTTTATTTTTTTATGAATTGTAATTTGAGGGGCGGGGGGGTGGTTTCTCATGAGTTTTTCCCTCTTTCCTCATTTATTTCAGTGTATCTTTTTTATTTGGGTACCTAACATGGCCTCATTGTCGGGACCCATTCTTTATTTTCACCATAGTGATGTTCAGGGGGTGTTGGAGTTACTTCACACACACCTAGGATTTATTTTTCCTAAGGTTTTTCCTTGTTTATTAGTCATAATTAGACATTATCTAGTCTCCTATATTTTAGGGTAGAATATTCCACCTGGAGGATATTCTCGTTCAGTTGACACTTCAGTTTGACTAGTTGAGTTGAGTTTAGATGCTGCATTGGTTTTGTCACCATGCAACATTGGGATCATCACCATCTATTGCGCACTTTCGTTGGGATCATCACCAAAATGATGCATTACCCTTTATTTCCTGAGTTAACTCCTCACTACTCTCTATTCATTCAGTTAACTGAAGACTAGTTGACTAGTTAACTCAACCAGGTGGCAGTTCACTCACGTAACTGCCCAAGAGACTAGAATAGGTGGCAGTTCACTCCCATAACTATTGGTGTGTGTCCAGATCACTCTAGACCACCACTATGGCTCATTAGTTACTCATGTATCCTATATCTATTGTAAACTATTCACTCTTTGAGTGTGGAATACGGTTAATGAGAATTCTCTCATTCTTTCTCTCCTTCTTTTTCTTTCTCCAATTCTCTCTGCAACTATGTGTATTATTGTTTAGTTAGATCTATTTTGTGCAGGTTCAACACATTTACAACTAGGGTGTATGCGGGTGACGGATCATCGGGTCACATATACGACCCCATATACATGGGAAAAGAGAAGCCTGCACACATATATGAAGCCCTATACGTGACTTTCATAAGGTTATCCTGCGTACAAGTTCGTGAACAAGTTATTTAAATGGTTTAACTCAAAAAATGAATTTTCCTTTGCAGGATGGTTATTGAATGGATGGAAATGGAGCATGAGGAGATATATGCAGCAATGGGAAGAGACGCAAGGTCCCAACAATATTTGAAATGATGTGGCCTTTATAAATTTTTGGCTCTCAAAGGAATGAGGGCTCAGGTGAGGTTACTCCAGTTACTAGTAAACTATTGGGATCTAGAGACAGAGTCTTTCAGTATCGATGGGCAACCATTGAGGATTGAAATGGACGACATATATTTTACCACAGGGTGAGGTGGTGAATCTCAAGGCTCGAGGGGATGGAAGTGGTATGACTATGGAGAAGTACATTTCCACCCACTGTGTTGCAGGCACAAATAAAGTAGGGAGCCAACTCCCTATTAGGGAAATCGAGCACCTGATTCAAAAGATCATTGTGCTTGTACTCACATGGATTTTAGGGTTGGCCTCATTGAACCACGCATTAAGGACACTCATGTTCTATGTGGTGGAGTGTTTAAGACCCATTTTTTATGACTATTCTACCTCACTGCTAGCCAACATGAAGAGCTAGTTGACGGATTGGAAACAAGGGTGAATGAGGAATTTCAGATTTGCATCCATACTTTGTAGTTTTTTCATTGAGAGGGTTCCAGGCTTGATCCCTAGAGTATATATTGCTCCACACGAACTGTGCGATCCAACCATGCCACGGTGGACCGACGTGATGAGGAGGCTAGGAGGTGGTAGGGTGATGAGACATAGTGTTGTCGATAATAAGGTAGTTCTTAGCCTGATGACGTATACATTGTTGATCGTCTCCCGACAGATGCTGGGGTAGATTCAAGGTTTGAAGGTAGATCAAAATGTCTCCACACCAGGGGTCCGAAGATGAGATAAGGAAAATATTTTCATCTGCAAATGAATCGTCATGAAAAATTTCCTCATTTAGTCGAGGGAAGTCCAACATCAATTCGGAAAAAACTAACGATTTCTTAGATTTCGCGGAAGAAAAATTGAGATCAAATTCTTGCAAAATAACAATCCACTTATTGTATTTCCCCCCTATAATACGCCTGGTAAGGACATATTGAAATGGATTGATATCCTCAACTACATTAGTTTTGCATAGTAAGATATAATTTCTTAATATTTGAACCACATGTACAACGACCAAGGCCAACTTCTCTACGTGAGAGTATTTAAGTTAAGGACCAACCAGGTTTCAATTGAGATAGTAAATAATTTGCTCATAGAACTCATCGACCTCTTGAACCAATACCATACCAACCGTCCCTTCAAACACGATGATATAAATCAAATAGTCTCTACTATAGTCTGGAGGCTTCAACAAAGGTGTTGATACCAAGGCTTTCTTAAGAGAATCAAAGGATTCCTGGGCTCGCTCATCCCATATAAATGGAGTGTCCTTCTTCAAAAGATGCATGAAACCTTTAGTTAAATTATCACAGTTCACTATGAAATGATGTAGGAAGTTATCCTTCCCTTGTAAACCTTGAAGTTGTCGAATGTTGTGCATGGGAGGCAACCAAAGTATTACCTCAACCTTCATAAGATCCACCATGATCCCATGTGTTAGCACTGAGAATCACCCTCCAACTGCAACATGATAAGCCCAGTACCCATCAAAAAGGTAAATGGATTAAAATGGTTGGAGTAGGTGGATCAGTGAGACTGCAGAGAGAGGAAAAGGTAACATAAGTAACTACAAATCAGTTCAAGAATATTGGGCTATGGAATCATAAGTATCATGAATAATGAAGTCATTTAAACTGCCTATCAGACAAAATGATTTATGTGGTGATGAGGAGAAAAAAGAAATAATGTGTCTAAGTGATGAACCATGAAATATGGGCAAGATGACATCAGATCCTCTACCGCCTCAGGAATCCATAGATCAAAGAGATGCTACATCCAGACAAGAATAAAAATAGAAAATATCTAATGAACCATGAAAGATGGGCATGATGATAACAAATCCTTCATCGCCTCAGGAATCCATAAATCAGAAAGATTACATCCAGACAAGAAGAAAAATAGAAAACATCTGATGAACCATGAAAGATGGGCATGATGATAACAAATCCTTCATCACCTCAGGAATCCATAAATCAGAAAGATTACATCCAGACAAGAAGAAAAATAGAAAACATCTGATGAACCATGAAATATGGGCATGATGACAACATATCCTCCATCACCTCAAGAATCCATAAATTAGAGATATTACATTCAAACAAGAAGAAACAAAACAATGTGTAAAATAAGAAGACGGTCTGATAAAAACAATCCAAAGGAATCTTCAATAACATAATATTTACATTCTAAGCCCTCGGGCTTACAATCTAAAAATACAGAGCCCTGCTTATAAAACTCTCTCGGCTCTCCAGCCTCTGAAAAACACCCTTCCCCTTTTCAAAATCTTAAACTGATCTATTTATAATCAGATCACTCCACAACTTCTAGGAGTGTGACCTGGACATCTCATTCAAAGCTTTCGTCTACGCATCCTTCTGCCAAACTGTGTGTGTGTTCTCCTGTCAGATGCAAGCTCAAACCAGTATGGTTCTGCAAGAAGAAACCATCCATTGTGGTACCTTGGGCTGGCAATTCTATCTCCTCGGCCATAGCTTCCATGCCTTCTATTTATGGATTGAGTTGAGGTTTTAGCTACCAATCCCTTTTCATTAACTAAATCCTCCTCGAGATCGGAGCACGGCTTAATGCCTAGGGGGTGGCCACGTGTTGTTTTCAGATTTGATGCTATATAAGCACATGATTGCGGGGCCATCAAAGGCAGTTTGGATCGACACTGCTTTTGAGCCCGCAATTCACCACCTTCCGCCACATAGCTCTTTTGCTATACCATGGTTTCAATTGCGGGACCACTCAAGAATTTTATCGTTTGAGCATGTTGCGTCCCTACAATGAAACGTGAGCATTAATCTGGTTGCGATCTATGATCTGGGAAAGCACTTCTTTTTTTTCCAGATGTCGCTCTCAAATGGACCCTACGCCCTGCTGCAAAGGTCAACAATTCAAAACTACTTCGAGAGTTCAGGCTTCGTGCATTTTCGATGCATAGCTCTTACAATCCTCCAGAGCGTCATATTTCTGAAGTGAGAGATATGGCGTTGCGTGTCCTCTTGTATTGGATGGTCGAGATTCACTTTGGGAGTTTGGGCTTCGGGCCTTTTTCTTTCGCTTTCTCCCGGAATCCTCCAAAGTGTCAAATTCCCAAAGTGTGAGATCTGGTGACATGTGTTCCCAACCTTCAATGGCTCATATTTATTTCAAGACTTCAAGACACTTGGCTAGTCATTAATACTTACGCTAATTTTAAACTCTGACTGTCCAAGAGCCGCTAATCTGAACTGTATACAGGATCTCCGTCATTGAAACATGAACTTGTCTGCTTGCTTGTGTTTCAGCCTGAAATGGATTGCTTTTGAATGCTGTGCTTGGACGCTTCTTGTGCAGACCACGGACTTGGATGACATGCTTCCCTTGACAACTATATGTGATTGTAATGCCCATATAATTCTAAACATCATTAAGTTCCATAAACATTTTATTTGGTAAACTGAAAGAACAATTTCCTAGCATAATATTGATTTTCATGACAGCAACTTTAGTAACTCAGATTTATCAATAATAATTGTTTTCATGGCAGAAGAAGTAAATACATAACTTAACAAAATACCTGGTTTTGATGCTAATTTCTGTTGCCTCTGTGCCCAAAACCTCCAGCAACTCAGTGCCTTCCCGGATCAAAAGTCACAGTCCAGAACACTCTGTTCCTTGCTCACAACAAGCCAATAGTCCACAAAATATCATAGGCTCACAGCGAATACCACAGTGCACAGAAAATCACTGCTCACAGCAAAACGCAGAATCTCTTCTCACGACAAAACACAACCGTCCACAACATCCATTCCGTCCCCTCCCGTCGAATGGTGCGCACATCCCCCTTTTCCCGTCCCTTATTCCTCCCTGCCGACTCATGCACTTACTCCTTCAACCACCCTCTGTCCTCCGTCCTTCGTCATGAGTTAATGTTTTATCTTCTCGGGATCCATGGCTATCCCTCTCTGCATACGCCACCATTTTATAACATTTTCATTGATCTTTTAAATTATAATTCTCAGGTCATTAAATGTGGTCTGTAGTTAGAGTATTACTTAGTTAATCACAATCATTTTCTTTTAATTAATTTTACTTTATAATCTTTAATCATTTATTCAATTAGGGTCGTTACAGTGATAACACCATGCTCAGACACTATAAATCCTAAAATATGACCATACCTAACATAGAAGATGCACTTCTGAGGGTTCAATCGAATGCGATAATAGCGACATATCTCAAATACTAGTCAAAGGTGAGTTGAGTGATCTACGCTCTTGCAAGAGTGAGTAGCGAGATAATCTAGGTAAGATTCAAAAATATTCTTAAGATCATCAAATGAAAAGGCCATGGCACGTTGAAAGGTTGCTCCGGTGTTTTTAAGGCCGAAAGGCATTTTTCGATATGTAAATGTACCCCAAGGAAAAATAAATGTCGTCTTGTGTTGATCCTCGGGTTTGATCTAAATTTGATTATACCCTAAAAATACGTCCATAAAGGAAAAGACTTCGCTTCCTACACACTTGTCAAGAATCTGATCAATGAAAGGAGTGGGGAAGCTATCTTTAGGACAAGCCTTGTTTAGGTCTCTAAAATCCATACACACAAAGATGATTCCTTGTTTTTTATCTATGGGAACGGGATTGGACACCCATTCGGTCAAGGGAACCATGTAGATGAAACCAACATTAAGTAGCTTCTCTAATTTTTCCTTAATAGCGGGGACCTTCCTGGGATTAACAACTCTAAGACGTTGTCGAACATGTTTAGCATTCAGATAGGTTTTTATTTCATGTTCGATAATGTTGGGGTCGATCCCTAGCATCTCTTCATATGACCAAGCGAATACATCTTGGAATTCCTAGAAGAGATCGATGTAGATCTGAATTTATTTAGGCGAACAATCTGCATCGATATATACGTTCTCGATTTTACCAGGGGTAGGAGAGATGTCGATCGCAATGGTAGGAGAAATATTTTCCATGTTTCCTTCAGCATAAATTCCAAGTGTATCTAATCGAACCATGGCATGACTGACCATCTCACTTAACATAGATCTAAATTCATCATGTTCGATCTTAACAAGCTCCAGGAGAAAATAGGATCGATGATGCATATCGTCCCAAGGCTTATTAGGACCAGACATGGCCTATAAGATGGATTTATATGAAGGTAAAGTATCGTCGAGGAAATAATGTGAAAAATATGATTGAGCAGTCCATATGGGCTCTAAAAACGGATCCACCTCATTCATCTGCGAGGAGGAAGGATCCGGGTCAGCAATAATGTCTAGAATAGCCTGATACACAACTTCTGTTGCTAACAATGGAATTTCCATCCCAATGTGAAACTGACTTTCACACGACATAGTAAGGTAAGGTATGGTTCAAGGGTCATTGAAATACGAACTATGGAAAGGAACGAACCTCATCAACGACAAAGAATCAATGGAAATGGAATGAATATGGTGAATTGGTGCCATGAAATCAAAACTACCCATCAAGGAGGAATACATCCTAACACCAACATCCTCAGTTTCCTACTGAGAATTATCAATCACAGGGACTAAAGGTCCAACTGATGCACTAGGACTAGCATGCGCAAAGGACAATTGATCAATCATCACTATATTCCCTTCGTGAGGAAAACTTAAAGTGCAGAAAATTGACGACACGACGGTTGTCATGGCATAAGTCCAATTATGCCCTAGTAGTAAATTGTAGTCGAGAGGTGCATCAACCACCTCGACGTCAACCTCCACAGTCTTTCCACCTAACTGGACTAGGAAAGTGGGAAGGATCCCATGGGGTCGAAATGAATGCCCATCAAATGTGGTCAACATAGTCATAGATTGAGACAGGGTCGGAGAGCCAATGGATTTCCAACAGGTTAGGGACATCACACACATCACAACACCTTCATCAATTACAATAGGTTTGATTGTAATTTTTCATGTACTCCACATGGATTTGAAAGGCCATGTGGCAAAGTAAGAGAGGCTTAACATCTGTGACATCAAACTTGATAACCTTTGAGCCACAAGGGTCTAGAGCTCCTAATGTAGATAACAAGGCATTTCTTTATGAAGGACACGGTTGGATCACCTCCAAAGAAGACATTGCACATGGGGTTTGGCCCAAATATTTGACAATCGAATAGTTTTGGGCAGATTTGGCATTAGGATTGTGGGCATAGTGCTTTAGTACTCCTTTCAAAATACGAGGCAGAGGTTTCAACTTATCGATCTGCAAGGGTGTTTCTAGAGGAGGAGGAGGCTCTGGACTCTATGAAGAATCGTAATCACGAGATCGAGTGGCTACATCAATCTTAGACTTAACCATATTGACACATAGATGGACACCTTCATGTGTCAAGGGGTTTTGATTCCCACTCGATGTTTTTCCTATGTTGGATGTCCCCGAGGCCATATGATGATTATATGGAAACAAGTTTGTCAACACAGTGGGTGGATGCGATAAGAGCCTTGAGGCTTCCTCGATTTTGGGGCACAAGTGGGTAAGGTGATCATTTTTACAAAGTTTTAGGGAAACTTCACCTTCCTCTTGTCTTTATTTCCCTCACCAGCATTATTATTCGATTTATCATTAGTATTGTCGTCCTTGGATTTATTATTGTTTTTCCAACCCTTACAATTATTACCTCATCATTTCTTCTTAGTCCCTCCTAGTTGTTGGTTACCATTTGGGTTAGATGACAACTATATAGAATGCATATTCGTCGACTAGGTGGTGGTGGAGGATGAAGTCGAAACCTGTCCTGCTACAGGTTGTCTTAGAGAAAAATATTTCAACTTGTTCATCACCAATTTTTTAGTCTTAGCATTTACAGAGCCTATGATTCCATCGGCATGAGGCTTGAGCTTTTTTCTAGGATCGTAGTTTGACCGTGATGTGTTGGGGATAATTTCATAAAGAATCCAAGATTGAGCATATATAAGGTCCAATTGTTGGGCTTTGAAGATGGCTTCTTCCTCAGATGTTACTCCGAATATAGAAACATCCTTCGAAATAAAAGGCAACAAATACTTAAGGAACCATTGCAATAGGAAGTATCTTGGTTTACGTGACTACACAAGTTTAAAGGTGATTCCACATGAAATCTCCCAACTTACTTCATTAAGCACACTCGACGCACACGGAGTTGAATTAAGTGTGGAAGCAGAATCAGAAGAAAGCATTTAGAGCTTGAAGGGGTTGAGAAATCTGAGGATGTTGAGGGTAAATGTAAATGGAATAATATCATCAAGAATTAAAGAGGGCATAATGGAAACATGGTTAGAGATGAGGCACTTATTCTGGGAGTTTGATGCATATGCCAATATTCCTCCTCGAGACATAATGAACATGAGGAAGCTTCAGAGTTTGGAAATGGAGGGCTACCCCGGGTCAAGTCTATCGGTTCACACTTGCAAGTTCCAACATCTTGAAAACATAACACTAGTTTGGTGTCAGCATCTACGAAAGATCTCTTCGTTGGAATGGTTGCCAAACCTAAGGTGTTTAAACTTGATTTGTTGCTATGGTTTGAAAGAGTTGGGAATAGGGAATTTTGGCCAGGCAAGCAGATTTTTAATGTTAGAGAAATTGGTTCTCTACGATTTGTTGGATTTAGAAAGCATTGCAGGACCATCAAATAATGGTGTGTGGAATGAAAGTACGCTACCCAGATTCCTTATCTTGAACATAAGGAACTTTGAAAAATTGAGAAGACTTATGATAGGAATGAACAAGTTAATCAATCTGAGTACATTAATTGGTGAGGAAAGGTGGTGGCAAGAAATAATTTGGGAAAATGATAATATCAAAACACATTTTGCAAAATTATTTAAAAATAAGTAAGCAATTTTATTTTATTACACTTACTTAATTTTTTGTTATACATAAATGTATGTAGGTTTTTATTATAAATTTTTGCTAATCATTGTTATGTAGTGACAACTATGGCTATTTGTATCGTTAAAACAATCATCCATGGATAAAGAAGAAATTATTTAATTGAATTAAAGATTTAGTAAAATGCAATACATACAATAGGCTTTGGAGGCGATGGAAGAATAAGGGGTTTCTAAGCATCCATGGATAAAGAAGAAGTTATTTAATTGAATTAAAGATTTAGTAAAATGTAATACATACAATAGGCTTTGGAGGCGATGGAAGAACAAGTTCTTTAATTGAATTAAAGATTTTGGAAAATGTAATACACACTTATAGACTTGAAGAGACTTTCATGGATTTTTATATAAGTTTTCTCTATTTTTTAATTTTTTCTTTTTACAAAAGATTTTTATTTTGTATTTTTTACCATTGTAATTATTGTAATTTATGCATAAAATATTTAATATGCATGGTAAGATATTTATAATTATATTTGATTAGGGTGGGAGAGATTATTTCATCATTAAAATTAAAATTAAGTTAATTATTTATGAAAATTCAATTTTAATTTCCTAACCATTTTATTAGAATATGAAATCTTGTAATATATGTTTGGTTTAAAAGAAGGATGATAAGTTTCATTTTTTTTTATTGAAATCTAATTTTTTATTATAAAAAAGATGTTTTATCAGGGAAAGAAAAAATTCATGTATTTGAGTTAAACATTTTTACCATTTAAAATCAATTTATTTTTAAAGTTATTTTAGGGTTTTTTTCAAGGTTAAAGTTTTAGATCATTATTAAGATTATCTAACTACTATTCAAAACTTCTAAAACATCCTTAATGTAAATATGATTGTTTAGAAGACAAACTCAAGAGTCTCTGTAAACTTCTCAATTCCCATGGCTTGATTGAACTTTTTTTTAGTGATACTCCTCTTCATCCTTACATAGTATAGGTGAATGAAACCTCACATGATTCTAATTCTCAACATGCATGGGATTCATGGTCTATGTACTTCCATATTCATATTTGGTCTTCTATTCCATCTTCATATTTGGTCTTTTAGATGATTTCAAGATACTTTGAGCTAAACAATTGAATTCAATTTTAATAAAGAAATTTTATCTTCTAAGTTTTGGTGTTCCATGTAAGAGATTATTGGATTCACTACTATCTTTATAGATTGTATGTTTTAGAAAAGTATTAAATTGTGATAATCCAAGTGGGTGCAACATTTAGTACATATCGTAGAGGTTTTACCACTATAAACCTTGATATCTTCTTCTTTGTGGCTTTGGCTCTCTCTATTTGTTTTCTTGTGTATGACCTTGGTGTTAGACAACTGAGAGGGGGGAGGCGGGGGGGTGAATCAGTTGTTACCGTGCTTAAAAAATTATACCCATTTTAAACTCATTACAGAACACTCAATGGTGATCAAAATAATTCAGGGAAGTAAGCAATAGAGTATTCAACATCAATCACACACATGAAGTATACAGAGACATATATTCCTGAGGAAATGCATAAAGGGAGAAAACCTCTTCTTCTTAATATGACAAGTAGTCTTTATTTTCTGTACATTATCATTCTTATGAGCACCAACTCTTTGTGAGGCTATCATCTATGTTTTACAAGCTGCAACTTGCTGGGAGAACCAACTCCCTGGTTTCTCTAGCACCCACTAGAAGGAAGCGCCAAATCCCTGAGTGTTCCACCACCAACTAGATGGAAGCACCAACTTCCAGTCACATAGGAACCAACTTGTATAACAAAGAACAATGGTTCTCCCTTGCACCACCCTACCACCCTGGTTTTTTCTGGATGCAACCAGATGGAAGCTACAACCCCTTGTGTTCAAGAACCCACTTGAAACTCTAAGGACAACAGTCCTCCCTAGCACCACCCTACAGCCACCCTACCACCACCCTACCACCCTGAGATATAAATCTTTGCTTGTTGAAACTTATTATAGTGATACAATATTTATCAATGGCTTACTAGTCTCATCATTGTTTTTCTACACTGCTCTACTCTGCCTGCATCAGTGTATTCCTGCTCGCATCTTCTTGCACTTTTTGTTCTTTTGTGTTTTATGCTCTGTGCACCATGTTCGTTCTATGCGCTATGCCTCCCTTCTTCACTTTTGCACATACACTTGGCTGCCTTCTACCTCCATGAATACCTATCCAAATTTATTTACAAAGAAACAACAACCTCTCTCTGTCATGAAATTTTACTTTTATTCTTGCTCTCATCCTCTGTTACACTCCGCATCTCCAACGCTCAAGTCAGGAATCTAAAAAATGCTCAAGAATCATAATTCCAATGCTCAGGAACAATGATGCGAAGATTGTCACATAAAGTCCAAGAAGGAGATTGTCCCCCTTTGGAAAACCGAATTAACGCTTTGATGAAGCTAGAAGAGGTAAGAGCCCAGGCTAAACATAAGTTAGATCAACATCAACAATTGGTTAAAGCTGGTTCGATTCTTAAGACTGTTATCAATTTTCATCTTTTAAAACATTGTTGGAATAGTTGGTTAACGATGATGTTTATACGATTTTCTGGCTGTTATTTTTGAGTTGGAATTATCTTTGCTGTCCTAATCTGAATTTGTTCCTTTTGGCAGAGATAACTGCTTCTAACAGTGTGTCGCCATTGTTGGCAGCCAATCCACATTTTTCCACTGTCTTATAAGCTGCCTACACCAATGTTTTGCAAACATCAATTTTTCGTCACAATCTTCAAATAAACGACACTTTTATTTTTGCGACGTTTGCACATTTACCTTCGTTTTGTTTTCACGACTATAAGCGTGAAAACTTAGTCTTTCGAAGTTGCCTTAAAATCATTATCTAAACTGTCGTTATCTCTTTTGTCAATATGCCTATTGCGCTTACCTTTTAATTATCATTATACAGTTGGCAAGATCCTTTGATCGGTACTCATGCTTCGATTGATTGTGTACTTTGGTTTCATTGAGTTTGTAATGCATTGTCATTTGGATTTATATGTTATTTGATCAAATTACTTTGACCATTGGTTTTATGAAAATATATAGGTGTTATGGTTAAACCTTGATATATTTTGTTTGACATAATACCTAGTTTCAAAATGCATTGGTACCTCGCTTAAACTCTTTATATGAATTGATGCATCGCATGTTACATGGTCAAAACATTAGTATTGGTTTTGATTTATAATTTGGGTTTAAAACTATGGCATAACAATTGCGCGCGTTGGTCTATACACTTACCATTGATTTCATTGGTTGGGAAAATGACATGATTGTTGAACTATGCTATAGTGGGTTGAATAGCTATGAGCGTCGACGGTGGTACCATTGGAAATAACTATTATGCATGGCAGAAATAAGCTCCACCACCTTCGCACGCTGCCATTAATGTCTACCCCTTATCCCTGTTTCGCCTCTGTTAGCCCGAGTAACCCTTCGTGCACTCTGCTCCTATGTATGCTATGACCCAAACCCTAGCTCGTTCACCATGTGCTGGGCTCCATGGCACCAGTGGTGCGAATCAAGCCAAACGGTAGCTAAGCCTTGCTACTATTCGATAATGCCCAGAAAGACTTGGAGGATAACTGTTAGCTCACCTTCGTGCAGAGGTTTGAGGGTTTTAATCTAGTTGTGGCACAACAGTTCGCCCTGACTTTTGATGGCTGTAGAGCCAAGGTGGGCGATATTCAGTTGGAAATCAATGAGGAGTTTATCAGTTCTGCTGTAGGGTTACCTGCCACGGGTCAGCGTTGGTTCAAAAATTTGAAAGTGGAAGAGGTGCCTTGGCCACTTCTGTTCGTCTCGCGAAAGGTCACATCTTGTGATAGAGGTATGCCCATATCCATGCTTAAACCACGATGGCATGACCTTTTCATAATAATTAAGCAATCTGTGACCTGTGAAGGTCGATATGGACTCGTCTTTCTCTACCACCTGCGTTTATTAATGAATTTTATGGGCTACCCGTTCAATATGCCCTTTTACTTTCAGCGTAGACTATATAAAATGTCAAAAAGGTTTAAAAGGGAGAAGGCTGACAGTAGCCTGTTCCACCATGGACTTATTAAACTTATCATTGTTTATCACTTAAGTCTCCATGGTGATAGCTGGCGAGCTTTCATCGCTCGAAATGGTTTTGATGATACAGACCCTGTCCAGGTTGACAAGCTTGTGGTTAATGAAACCAAGGTCGAGCCACCCGTGCCCTTCCATGTCTTACTGCCTCCTCCTAAACCCTCGGTTGACCCTGATATTGACTTACCAGACGCTATAACTGAGAAGTTTGAGACTATTATAAATCCTGTAAGCAAAAATCCCAAGGCAAACCCTACTGTTGATGCCAAGGGTAAAAAGAACGCTCAGATGATTTCAAGAATGGTTAGGAATAAACCTAAACCCACTGCTAAGAAAAAGCCCATTGTCCTTAGTGAGGATTCAGACTCTAACATAGAACGTTTCCTAGCCAGTTAGTACCCTTACTCACAGGTTCTGTGCTCCGAGCCGCCTTATGATTTCGTGTCGAATCTTCCCCCTTGCCTAAAGAATAATCCTAGCTACCCTGGGATCAAACTACCCAACAAAACCCTCGGCAATGTAATCAAACCCTCACCTGCACTTTCGAAACCCACACAACCGTCCTTTGACCAGTGTGATTTGTGGTTGGAATGATATTATATAGACATTCCTCTGCTTCAATTGAAAATCCAATCGCTAGAAAGTCAAGTTGCAATGTTGACCAGCCAAAGAGACAAACTTCAAGCAACTGATAGGAAGCAGAGAACCACTGGCTCTATCATTTTCAAGAATGTTGAATCGGCCACAGCCGTTGTCAACTCCAAGATGTTATGATCAAGCCATATGCTCGTCATACAGGTATGAATTTTGGTATCGTTTTAGTTTTGTGAATAACCAGGATCGATATAATGATTCGAATTTGGTTTTCAAATAGCTCTGTGTATATTTCCAAATGGCTGTGTCATAATGTGTTCATCCTGTATATTTTTTGCTTTGCTAAAAATAAATGAAATTTCGTTTTGGATACATGATTTGCTCATTCCCAGTTTAGTCACTGATATATTTTTATCGGATTTGAGTGGTTTTCGATTGGATTTGATTTGTTCGTTTGTCTGATTGAGTTAACGAAATTCATGGTTTGTTTTCAATTGTATTTGCTTGGTATCTACTCAGAACAAGAAGTTTTCATGCTAGATTTAGAATACGATCATGTTTTGATTTGATTTCGTTATGGTTAGTTTGCATGCTGTGATCGTCGAATGATTTCATGAGTTTGGTTGTTACGATCTTTTAATATGCTATGTCATATAATTTTCTAAATCAGGAATATAACTCTGTTCGATTTCAATATGGAAAGAACGACTCTGTTTTTATGGAAACAATACTCTCGTTTAAGACTGTGCAAATGATATTCACGCCCGAATCATGGAACGGTTTGATCCATGATGACTGTGTTAATCCCTAGCTGTTTGATTCGCTTGATTGGATCGCTGCATCTTCAGTTAGTTTGATCGATTTTATGAATTGTATTCGTATCAAAATAGATTTGATTACAGTTCTGTTAATTTTAATTCTCAAACGAGTTTGTTAAATCGGTTCGACTTATGTCATTCTGTTAAATTCGTATGAGGAAATTCGGGTAATAGTTGTTTCCAAATGCACTCAAGAAAAGATTTCGTGAATGATTTTGTCTGCCCCATTTTGCAATAACAAACGATCGGATATCTCTTACGAACTATGTTACCAACTGATTGATCCTGTTATGATTTCATTTGATTTAATTTACGCGCCTGTTATGATTTAATTCGCGCATGGCCTGGATCGTTTGTTATACAGTTATGTTGGTTTGGAAATGATCTTGTTGGATTCGATCGTGTCTCCTGTCTATGAGGCAGCATAACAATTGCCTGTGATTTGCTTAATTATATCGATTTCAAATTGATATCAAACGGTTTCATTACGGTTTGATTATGATTCTATTAACCCGACTTTGTGGTAACAAACGAAACAGAGTACACGTATCTCTGTAGTCATTTGATTGATCTTGATCCTGTTTGATTTCGAATGGTATAACAATTTCACTTTCAATGATTTGTTTTCAAATAAGCTATTGGATGTTAGTTGAATTTAATTCTTTTAAAGATTTTGAATCGATTTTAATGCTGATTTTGTGTCTTATTTAGACCAGCTACAGAATCGCAAGATTCTGTAGCTAGTCTATAGAATTAAATATTTTATCATTTCATTAATAAAATATCCTTCTAACTTGTCCATTTTTTACTTGTTTCAGGTAAATTCGAATTGCATGGGACATGCTGGACAGTTCAAGAGATATTTGGGTGTTTTAGTTTTATGATTAGGTTCCTAGTTTAGTCAGACTTGGGATATCTTCCTAGATTTTCTGTAAACAACTTTGATAACTTCCACAGGGATGTTTTACCCTGTGGAAGGCCTTTAAATACTTATTATTTTTTGTAATAAGGAGCATCCTCACTTGTGGGAGAACCAGGCTATGGATTCCTAATAGAAACTGAGACAGAAGTTGATGTTCTGATGCAGCTTTCGCTTTCATAATATCAATCTTTTGTTTCAATTTTATGCATGTCATTAGCAATTGATTATAGACTACTTTAGCTATCTTAGTCTATTGCAGACTGATATGAATTAATTAATGTCTCAATCCATATCTGATTTTCTTTCATTACTTAAAAACTACAGCAATTACTTTGTTCAGTTGATGAATCACAAATTTCTCTTCTTCATTAATTGAATTATTTTGTATAAGTCTTTTGCATACGGGTTTATCTAACTGTGAAGATTTATAAATCATAAGATTGTTGTAAGTTTTTATGTCTTGTTTGTCCTATAATTACATTGCAGAGCACTGCAACTATCGTTTATGAGAAGCTCCTGGATAATTCAATGCGGGTTTCCTCCCTCTGATCAGCTAAGACAATCATCGTACACAAGACAAATCTAGAGCATTTCTCCAGGTTAGTTTGTGATTTATTTTCATTAATTTATTAGTATAATTTAAGTAGTTTAGTTAGATGTGTAGTTAGAATTAGTATATTAGTTGTTTAGTTTAGTTAGTTTTTGTTTTATTTCTGTTCATAAAATTGTAAAATCAACAAAAATATATTTCTCTGTCTTAGGGCGGAATATAAATGAGTTTTCCAGGTTTTATTCAAATCTGTAAATTGTAGATATTGTACATTTTGTGAATAAATTATATTTATGTTAGTAGTTAGATAGTTAATTAGTTAGAGTTAGTATAGTATTAGTTAGTAGATTGTATATATAGAATAGTTAGATTAGTTAGTTTGTTTAATAGTTAGTTTTAATTAGATTAGTTTATTAGTTTGTTTTATTTATTTTTAGTTAGATTAGTTTAGTTTGTTTTATGTATTTTTAGTTAGATTAGTTATTGTAGATTAGTTTTATTTTTTGTTTTCTTAGGACCTTAGATCGGCTAACGGAGCCTCTAAACCCGTTAGGGTGGTTCATCCCAAACGCCTTGGGTTATTAGACAACCCCGGACCGGTTCCACTCTCTCAGTTGACGGACGGTCGATTTCGCCCGTCAACACCATGCAAATGCAGTCGTGACAAAAGGTGGTTTGAGATCAAATTGTGTTTCGCCCCGCAAATTTACCTTGAGCCTCCGCATGTCCTTTCTCCAAAACTGTGGTTTCAATTGCGACCCGCCCTTAACTTTTTAAAGTTCACGCATCTTCAATCCCTGCAATGTGACGGGACCATTGATCTCACGATCTTGACGGTGCTCCTGAACGGACGGTTCATATCTATCCTCTCAAGTTTGTGGATCAGATCTAGCCTTCATAAATCAACGGTTGTGATTTACTTCATGATCCAGGCTACGAGAGTTTCAAATCTCAAACCCTTTTCTTCGTACGCCAATATTCCAGAGTCGATGATCTATGGACACATGTCCTTCTCAATCAACGGATCTACCTCTACTTCAGGAATTTGACCTTTCAACCTGATCAACAATTATGTGGCCCCTTTCTCGATCAATGATCGAGATCTCCTTCGGGTCTCTAGACTTCTGAAATCTCAAGTCTCAAACTTTACTTCCCCTCGAAGTATGTGGATTACTTCCATGTGTCCTCTTGGATCAGACGGTTGAGGATTACTTTGGGTCTTTACCGAGAGTCCACATGATTACACCACGTCTTTTCTGGATTAGACGACCCAGATTTACTTCAAACGATCTGACACTTGAGATCTTCTTCGGATGATCTAACAACTAATATCTACTTCGGATGATCCAACGATCAAGAATTTATTTCGGCTTTCAGGGTCTCTGGGCTTCGAGAATTTCAAAACTCAAAATAACTCTTTGGATCAGATGGCCCAGATTCACTTCGGATGATCTAACGCTTGAGATATTCTTCAGATGATCTAACCATTGATATCTACTTCGGATGATCCGAAGGTCGAGAATATATTTCAGCTCTTCGGGTCTCTAGGCTTCGGGAATTTCAAAACTCAAACTGACGCTCTGGATCAGACGACCCAGATTCACTTTGGACAATCTGACGCTTGAGATATTCTTCAGATGATCTGATGACTGAGATATAATTCGGATGATACAGTGGTCGAGAATGCATTTCGGCTCTCCAGCTCTCTGGGCTTCAGGTATTTCAAATCTCAACTGGAAATTCTTGAAGTGATTTCTTCGAAGTGTAACCTCCTCATAACTTTAGACCCGAAACAAATGATGTTCATTTGATAAAGATCTTAGATCAACGGCTCGATCTGTGTGCAATGCAGGTTTGCCTTGGATTAAATCCAAAGACTCTCCATGTTTTCTTATCCTTTCCTTCCATTAATTTGATCTGACGACTGACGGAGATTCGGATAATCGAATTCCCAAACCTTGTGCCCCATTTATCCCATCCTTCACTTAACTTGATCTAACGACTGATGAATATTTGGGTGATCGAATTCTCAATCGTTTTGGTTTGTCCTGTGGAGATTTTGATCCTGATCACATTTCTGTACTATGCTTTTCCTTCTGAGCTTTGATCTTTGCATATTGTTCGCTTCTCCTCCCGAGCTTATGATTTTCCTGTTTGCCATTGTCATTGTTGTTCTTTCCATCAATGAAAAGAACACACTTCCTGTAAAACATGCCAACAATCTCCCCCTTTAGCATTGATGGCAACCCTGAAAGGTTGCACTATTCTTCTTAGACCTCCAACTGTAGCATCTATACCACACCTTTGCTCCCCCTTTGACAACAATGTCAAAGAAAACATGCTCCCCCTGAATTGTTGCAGTACTTTTTGGAGGTATTAGATATTCAATCAACACATACTCCCCTTGACATGAGGGACTCTCTTAGGTGAGAGAAGGGATGACACCCAGCTTCTGACGAAGATATTCAAATGGTGTCATGGCTAGGGGTTTAGTAAATATGTCTGCAATTTTTTCTATGGTTGGAATATAATGCAGCTGAACAACTATGTTTGTAACCTTTTCTTTGAGAAAATGATATTTTATTGGTATATGATTAGTCTTTGAATGAAGAAAGAGATTCTTGGAGACACTAATGGCACTGGTGTTATCACAGTGAAGTGGAATTGGATCAGTATAAGTTACCTTCAAATCTGCAAGAGTTTGTATCATCCATAAAATCTGAGTGCAACAAGTAGCAACAACAATGTACTATGCCTCTGTAGTTGATAATGAAATAGATGACTGCTTCTTACTAAGCCATGCTACTAACGAATCACCTAAGAAGAATGCACCTCCATTAGTGATCTTTCTCTCATCCAAACAATTTTCCCAATCAACATTTGAATATGCAGTTAATTGAAAATTCTGATTTCTAGGATACCAAAGACCATAAGTCATTGTACCCTTCAAATATTTGAATATCCTCTTGACAACTGCTAAATGACTTTGTTTAGGAGCATACTGATAACGACCTATCATTCCAACAACTTGCATTATATCGGGATTGGATGTTGTGATGTACAAAAGACTGCCTATCATTTATCGATATGTTCTTTGATCAACATCAGATGAAATATCATCTTTACTGAGCTTGCAACCAACCACCAAAGGTGTACTAGCAGGTGTAGAATCTTCCATTTGAAACCTTTTCAACATTTCTCTTATATATTTCTCCTGAGAAATAAATATTCCTTCATACCTTTGAGTAATTCGCAGACCAAGAAAAAATGGCAGTTCCCCTATCATAGACATTTCAAATTTAGACTGCATGGCAGAAGCAAACCATTGTACCAATGAAGCATTATTACTTCCGAATATAATGTCATCTACATAGACCAACACAATGAGAAAACCATTGTCCTTTGTTTTGATATATAGGTTGCAGTCAACTGTTCCTCTCTTGAACCCTTTGTCTAGAAGATACTTATCCAGTCTGTAATACCAGGCACGAGGAGCTTGTTTCAACCCATATAAGGCTTTCTTCGGCTTACAGACAAATTCAGGGTTATCTGATAGTTGGAAACCTTCCAGTTGTTCCATATAGACGTCTTATTTTAGATCTCCATTTAGAAAAGATGACTTGACATCCATTTGATAGACTTTAAACTTCTTATGACATGCATAGGCAAGAAACATTTTGATGGCTTCCAATCTTGCCACTGGTGCAAAGGTTTAATCAAAATATTGTCCTTCAATATGTGCATAGCCCTTATAGACCAATCTTGCTTTGTTCCTGAAAACTTGTCCCTTCTTATTCAATTTATTCTTAAAGACTCATTTGGAACCTATGACATTTTTACCTTTAGGTCTAGGAACCATCTCCCAAGTATTGTTTTTCTCAATCTGGTCAAGTTCATAATTCATGGCTTTAACCCAATGGTCATCTTCGCTGGATGCATTAAATTCTTTAGGTTCAAGCAAAGACAAAAAGACAATCTGAGATTGTTCTGAGACATTATTCAACTCCTTTCTTGTCCGAACTCCTTGGTTTAGATGACCAACTATCTAATTTTCAGGATGATTCTTCCTAATAACTCTAGAGGGTTTCTTCATCTTGATCTCCTAGTTTGAGTCTTGCAAAGTATTTGTATATAACTCAGAGTATTCTCCTTATGATTCTTGGACCTGTTCATCTTCAGCTTCAGCTATGTCCTCTATAGCAGACTCAATATTGCTCACCTCTCTTATTGGGACTCCTTTATCAACCTTTAAATCAATGCAATCAACTAATTTATACAATCTTTTATTAAAGTATCTATATCCTTTACTATTGGTAGCATATCCTAATAAGATGCCTTCATTAGCCATGTCATCATACTTGCCAAGGTTTTCATTATTATTCTTTATGTAGCACTTACTCCCAAAGACTTTGAAGTGCTTGATTGAAGTAGGTCTTCCATACCACATTTCATAAGGTGTCTTGTCACTGTGTGGTCTGAGGTGGGCTTTGTTAAGAATATGGACTATTGTGTGTATTTCTTCTACCCAGTAGGTTTGATCAATGTTCTTCTCATTCATCATTGACTTGGCCATTTGTTGAACTATTCTTTTTCGCCTCTCAACTACTCCATTTTGTTGTGGAGTTCCTGGGATTGTGTATTCTCTCTTGATCCCATGTTTATCACAGAATTCCTTGAAATCAGTTGACATAAATTATACTCCTTTGTCTTATCTTACTTCCTTTAACCTGTTTCTAGTTTGATTCTTAGTTAAAGCCTTAAATATTTTAAATTTCTCAAATGCTTCAACTTTTTCTTTGCAAAAAGCAACCCAAGTGAGTCTGGAGTAATCATCAATGATCAGCATGAAGTAGTTTTCCTTCCCTGTGCCTTTCTGTCTTTATGGTCCACATAGATCCATATGAACTGATTGGAGTGGTTTCTCTGTTGAAGTAGAGCTCTTGGATTTAAACTGTCCTGGTTAGCTTTCCTACTTGACAGGGTTTACACACAGAATCTTGTGGCTTTGATATTCTTGGAAGATCTTTTACTGCCTCAAGATTTTTGAGCTTGATTAAGTGGTCAAAGTTTAGATGTCCAAGTCTCCTATGCCATAACTAGCTTTCACCATGTTTTCTTAGATGACACTCTTCTCTATATTCTTTTAGCACATATACATTATTATCTGCCCTTATGCCTTTAGCCACCACTTGTCTTGATTTTACAGACTTTATCTTACAATCTTTGGAAGTGAACACCACTTCACATCCTCTGTCACACATTTGACTTACACTGAGAAAATTATGTTTCAACCTATATACAAGAAGAACATCCTAAGCTTTTCCTTTGCCATTAATTAAACTCACCATCCCTTTACCCTTGATTTTACTTGGTTCATCATTTCCAAAGGTCACATTTCCTTTTTTTCTTTTACTTATAGACAGAAACATATCCTTGTCTCCAGTCATGTGCTTGGAACATCCATTGTTTATATACTAGGGGTCTTTTTGTTTTTGAGATGAAAGTACTAGACCACATTTTTCACTATCTTTCTTTTTCCATGTGATGGCATTTCTAGCTAAGGGTTTTATCCTTGGATATGCTTTGTAATTATTCATATGGTAGTTTGCAGCTTTGTGGTTGAAGTTATGACAGTTATGGCATTCGAGCTTATTGTTCAATAAGTCAAAGTGATTGGTGCAACTTTGTATACTCATTGGCTATTTATTTCTACATTGCAAAGATTGTTTATTTCTTGATCTCCTCAGTGGCATGTCTCTAAACTTAATTTGACAATTTGCAATCTTATGGCCAAAATTAAAGCAGTAAAAACAATAACCATGGAATAAATTTTGGTACATGAAGGATGGCCTTCTTCTTGGCATTTGTTGCTCCATCTTCTGATATCTTCGTTTTTTTATCAGGGATCATCTTATCTTTATTAGCTTTTGGTGGCAGAGTGCTCACATGGTTTGATTGCCTGCTGACTTGGAACTTGATCATCTTTACTGGCTCTTTGCTTTCTAGTTGTTTGCTACTTGAACCATTTACATAACCTAAAAAAATCTTCAACAAAGGAGATCTTTGTTTTCTCAGAATTGTGTTTAGTTCTGTTGAGGCTCTAATGCTTGGATTATTTTGGAGATACAATGATTTAAACTTCTCCATCTCTTTTCTGGGTTTTACTACCTCTTCTTCCAAGGCTTCACATATTTCCTTCTTCTATGATAAATGTTGTTTCAGAATGTCCTCTATTTTCTTTGCCTCTTCTAATTCCACTTTTAGAAGGGCAAAGTCTTCATCGGGTTTTTTACTGTCTTTCTCGAACTATATCAACAATTGTTTTTGCTTTTTCTTCGTAAATCTAAGTCTAGCAATTTCTTCTAGGGCATTGATCAGTTCTCCTTCCAAGTCAACCACAAATTATTCATCATTAACATAACTTCCTGTGATTTTATAATCATAATCCTCTTTGTCCATAAGCATAAATTCATTAACCTTATCTTCACACGAAGAATCACTATCTGTGTCTCTTGAAGAGTCATCATTGTTTACACATAAAATTTTCTTTTTACCAAATCTCTTGGATTTGTACTTCTCTTCACCTTCAGAGTTCTAGTCCTTCTTCTTGTGTGGACACTTAGATGAAAAATGACCTATATTTCCATAGTTAAAACATTTGAAGGGCAACTTGCCTTGGTACTTGCATGATCCTTTCTTAGTCTTCTCATGAATTTTGCTTCAATTTCATCAGGCTCAGAATCCTCATTCTTATCTTCTTTAAATGATGTTTCTCTAGAGGTGGGTTTATCTTTACCTATCCTCATTTCATAAGAATTCAAAGTTCCTAGGAGTTGTTCAATAGGAAGAATTTTAATATCATTCAGTTCTTCTATTGTAGAAACTTTTGGATTAAATCTACCAGGGAGGGATCTTAAAATCTTCTGAACTAAAGAGGCTTCCTCAATTTTTTCACCAAGTCCTTTCATTGCATTGACTAGTTCTTCAACTCTCAGAAAGTGCTTCCCAACAGTTTCATCCTCTTTCATCTTTAGTTCTTCAAACTGTAATCCGTAGGTTTGAAGCTTGGCATCCTTTACCTTGTCATTACCTTCATAACTACTAATGAGTTTGTCCCACATTTCTTTGGTAGATTCTAAGTGCATAAAGTTTACAAATTATGCTTATGAAATCCCACTCTAAATAACATTCATAGCCTTAGCGTTGAAGTTGGATTCTAGCTTGTCATCCTTAGAAGCTAGTACAACTAGCTTTACATAACCATTCTCTACCACATCCTAGACATATGCACCTAAAGCCATTGTGTAGGTTCGCATCCTAACTTTTCAGAAGGAAAAGTTTGTTCCATTGAACACGGGGGCCTTATTGGTTGAAGTTCCTTCATGGCTAGTCATGTTTAAGCTTTGGGATCTACCCTT
>ML779375.1:2202540-2244815 GCA_009831015.1 Picea engelmannii
ACACATATGAGATACACAGAGACAGATTTTCTTGAGGAAACCCATACAGGGTAAAAACCTCTTCTTCTTTATATGATAAGTAATATTTACATTCTTTACATTATCATACATATGAGAACCAACTCATAATGAGGCTGCAACCTTTGTTTTGCAAGATGCTACTTGCTGAGAGCACCAACTCTCTGTTTTCTCTAGCACCAACTAGAAGGAAGCACCAACTCCCTGGTTTCTCTATCACCAACTAGAAGGAAGCTACAACTCCTTGTGTTCAAGCACCCACTTGAACCTCTGAGAACACCATTCCTCCCTAGCACCTCCCTTCCACCCTGGATTATGAATATGAATTACTGGAACTTATTACAGTGATATAATGTTCAATGAAATCTTACCAGTCTCATCACTGTTCTGCCAGATTTTGCTGCTCAGTCTTCCTCATTATCTTCCTGCACGCATCCATTATGCTTTTTTGTTCTTCTACGTCTTGTACTTTCTGCACCATACCCACTTCAATGCACGTTTTGTCTTCTATCCATTTCAGTTGCTCAACTCCACCTCCTTCTTCACACATGCATCACTCTCCACAACAACAACAACTAATCTCTTCTTTGTTACACATTCTTATACTTCCTATGCATCTTGTGCATGTTCTCTATCTCATCATTCTGCATTCTCTGCTTTTCGAGTGCTCTGCCTGTTCATCATGGAAACTCTTCAGCCTCTCTGTTTGTTCATGCCATCTGTCCATCATCACTGGGTATCATAATCAAATTCCTTCGCCTCACCATCACTTGAGATTTCTTCATCTTCTGTTACCCTTGAGCTCAACTATTTTGTTGCAGTTACAGGCTCCAACGCTCATCCGGCTGTCAATCGCCTCCACGAACAGTCTTTGTTCTACTGATCAATCCCTTGAGACTCTTCACCTTCTCTTTCAATCACCTTGAAGTGTCTTCGAGTCCTCTAGCAGAAACCATCAGTGGTTTCTAGCGGTTACTCTGAGAAGTGTGCAACAATAGACCTCTGATATTCTTCAGTTTCATCTGCACCGTTGGATTAACTTCTCTAAATCTTGCATTCATTTTGGCATTTTTCATTTCGGTATTTTGGGATCCCCGGGGTATAGATTTGTTACACTCCATGTCTTGATCCCCGAAACTCCGAAAAGGAGCTTGTTTGTACTAGTTCCTTCCCCCACATGACTAAAGGCGGTGACCAATGGCTAGTTCGAAACTGCATATCGCAATTTCGCATTTCAGGACTTCAGCGTTTCTGTGGTGAAGTGTTCTTGACACCTCCAAGTTTCGGTATCCGAAACCCCGAAATGGATTCGGATCAATGGTTCACACTCCTGACGATTCGACGGTCTAGATCTCTTTGCGATTTTGCATATCGCGATTTCGGCATTCTTATGATGGAAAAGTCTCAAGCCTTGACCCCTCCATTTCCCAGTATCCGATACTCAAAAAAAAATTGGATCAATGGTCCAAATCAAACCTTAAATTGACGGCTTGAGAATGTTTCACGATTTCGCATATCGTGAATTCGAGAGGTTAGGGAACCCCGTTCCTTTGACTCTCCGGTCAGCGAAATGACAATCTTTCGCCACGTGTCCTATGGACCCAACGGTCCTGATCTTGTCATGATTTCAACAATTCAAAGGCCTTCTTTATGCCAGTCAACGGTCCACAACCCTTGGTGATTGGACGACTCACATAACCCACTGAGATGGACGGTTGATGGGATTTTGGCGTTTTGCTTTTCGGCGAATCGACATTTCGCGACTTCAGGTTTCATGATTTTGGGACTAGTGAGATGAAGAGTCTTCACTCTTGATTCCTCCAACTCCTGGTAACTAAAATCCCGGTGTGATGTAAACCTGCTGACATCACACATGGATTGACATGTGTCAAATCGTTGCCACGTGGCACTCTGATTCGTGACTTTCATGTGCCTGAAATTTTGAATCAGCTTGACACTTGTCATTGCCTGATTGTGCCACATGTCCTTAGCTGACGTGGTTTGCTAACATGGTTTGTCACATTCACCTCCTGGATCTGATGACCCAGATCACACCCTGATCCAACGACTTAGATCATTTCACCATTTCGCATTTCGTGTTTTCGGGACTCCTGATGATGAGAGTTCGTGACATCTCTATCTCCCAGTATCCGAAATATCGGTATCCATTACTTTGAGTGATGTGCCTGTTTTGGGTTTTTCGGGATTTCACATTTCGTCACTTTGGGACTCCTGATGTTGAGAGTCTTTGACTTCTCCATCTCCCGGTATCTGAAATCCCGGTATCCATTACTTCGAGTAATGCGTCTGTTTCGGGTTTTTGGGATTTCGCATTTTGGCATTTCGGGACTCTTGTGTTGGAGAGTTTCGACTCTTGACTTCTCCATCTCCCAGTAACCGAAACTCCGAAATGGAGTCTTTGTTGAGGTGCTTGTTTCATATTTTTCAGGGTTGCGCATTTCAGCTTGCTCATTAAAGAGCGTGCAGATTTTCCTGGATCCAACACCGGTCAGAGACCACGGGCTCAGATCTGACGTTCATCAGGAAATCTCAATGAGATTCATCACTACATACTCTTATCTTGTCGAGCTAGTTCTGCTTCGTCTTCCCAAAAGACTTCTGGTGCCCACCTGACACATCCTTCCTGTACTCAAGTCATCATCGCTGATGTACTTGCCATCAATGCTAAGCATACATTGTCTATAAAACATGCCAACAGAAACCCTCATGGATACATATGGTTGAGTGTTTGGATACTTTTTGTATGGTCTCGAGCTATAATATTCAATCAACTAAGAGACAATTCTACAAGCATAGCCAATGACCTATGCCTGAATTATTAGCCTTGTAAAATTGGACTTGGATACAACTAAGCCAATGTGCTCTTAGACATCATCTAGTGAACCAATTTGTGCAATAAAATGTAGTACATTGAAATATTTGTCTTGGTGCATTTCAGTTTATTACATGCACTAGTCCATATAGTCATGAGAAAAGCAATTCATCTGCATTGCAGTTTCACCTTTCTTGTGGTGCATTGATATAGTTGAACACACTGGTAACCAATGCATCTAATACAAATCCACAACTTTCTACTTYATATATGTGAYATATTCATAATTCATTTTTTAWATTTGCAACTTTCAKCTAATTATTCATCATTTTCAAGTAAGTAGATTTCCATTCTAGCACCTTCAAGGGTATTTTTGGCCAAATTTGGGACTCAAGCTATGAATATAAGTTAATGAGCCATGGAATTGACCTATTTTTATCATCTTTCCATGGCCATTTATCTAATGAAAACCTTACACACTACCACCCTTGAGCCAATGCATCTACTAAACTATCAAATTTTCTATCCATTACAATTTATTAATAAATTACTTGTAATTAATTTATTTGGAAATGTTTTATAAGTTTTATGATGAATTATTTGAGTTTCATGTATGTTTGATGAGTATGTGTTAGTAATAGGCTTTTTGATGAGCTATCAATGTTGTCTTTTTCTTGTTATGAAGTTTATAACCCTTACAAAATGGCTATTCATTTATTTCATTGATGAACAAAGCAACAATACTTATGAGCATTATTAAGTTTTTCAATTCAATAAACAAATAGGTCATGAAGTCTTTTGGAATCCACACATGTTGTATGATCATGAAACTTGTTAAATTTCATAATCCAGGTGGCAGCCATTTAGTAGGTAATAAGGTTGAATTGACCCAACAAATCAATTCATCAAGAAGGAAAATGAGCCTAAGAATTCACCTCTCTAGTAGGCCACCCATTCCTCTAACCAAGAAGAATGGTGTTCCCAAGAAGTCATTTATTGAGCAACTCACTAGCCTGATAGTTAATCGTTGTGAGGAAAACTAAAATTCTTGGGGGGTGGGGTGGCGGGGGGTGGCGGTGAGGAGGGGGTGTGGGGAATAATTGGAAGGAGTGTTGGCGTTCCCTAAAATCTATCTTAAGGGATTCAAGAGCTCTCTAATATATATATATATATACCTATTTGCAACTCAATTTTGGTTAGGTTAAGAATTGTGAGTTGAAGAGTAGTGTTGTAATATTCAAAACAATTGTATTAATAAAATAGTTATTATTGCAAAGTTTAGTTAAAGATCATTATAGGGGTTCATTAACTCTCTTTGAGTAAGGGCCCTCTTGAAGAGTTTACCAGTGAATGCACCTTTTCTATGTATTCTTTTGTGATTGCCTTTACATCCTTAGCTATGTATGTTTTGTAATTTCCCATTCTATCATGTTGAGATGGAAAAATGTCTATTGTCAAACTAAGGGAGATTGCCCAAAGCTAAGGCCCAATCATCCTTCTCTTTGTTTGGGCTAGCAAGCTCCTCCAATATGTTGGCTCGACTACCAATATATGAATTTAGCATCGAGTTAATTGAAATCTAAATCCCAAATGCAATCCTAATTATAAAAACAAAATTCAATTCTAAAACTAAATACTAACAAAGATTTAAGAACAAAAAGTTAATATGAAATGCACAATTATTTTAATCATTAAAACATAAACCAGTTTATTGAATATTAATGATAAAAACATATGAAATAAACAACCATAAAAACCAAATTGGATTTCAATTAAAATAACTAGTTACAATTTTACACTCATAAGTTAACAACTTACTAAAAAACAATAGAAAAAATTAATTACAATTGCATGAGAAAATTCTTTAGCAAAAGAAAACATTCTTACATCCATTCTAGCATAAGTGAGTAAAGGAATAATCCATACAAGAGCATACACCGTAATAAGTCTCTAAAAGTAGTCAGGTTAGCTTTTCAATTAATCTTGAAAATAATTTATAATCTCAAGAAAAAAGTTATTTCTCTATATAGCATATACCTTATTTATACAAAATTAGAAAAGGAAGGAAAAACACTTCAATTCCCTTGACTCTTAGTATCCCCACTTGATTAGAGGGCATCACTTGATTAGAGGGCATTTGCTCTTTTTATTTTATATAATTTTCAACATATTTTCCAAGCCTCAAAATTTTAATCAAGTGCATCACATCACTTTGTAGAAAGTGATGTTGTTTAAAAGGTGCCTTATAAGAGACAATACTTTGACTCATCCTTTTTCATATTTCTCAAGCTTGGGTAATATAGTCTTGATCAACGTGATATCCCTTGTAAGTTCCTTTACATATATTTTTATAGTTTCCTCATTAATACTTGGGAGGGAATGGATGTTCTATTTATTTGTACAAATGCTATCCTTCACCAATGTTTAGGATACTTTAGCATGTGGAAATAAATTATATTTTACTTCAACAAATGGGAGATGGTAATTATTGGTCAAAATATTTGTCACTTACCACATTGTGGCACAATCAATTGTTTTATGTTGAATTCCTTTGAGATAATTATGTGATGAATCTTTCCATTATCTAAGACCATATTCAATTCCTACAAAGCTATTTCAATGAAAGTGGATATTTCTAGAGGAATCTCTTCAAGATATGTCTACTAATCATGTGAAAGTTTCTAAGTTTAGATATGGTTATGAATGTATAAAATATTTTGGACTCGAACTTGTAGGTACTGAGCTATTTCATAAAATTCTCTTTACACAACATTCAATTCATTCTAAATTTTGAAGGTATAGTCAATAAAGGCGTAGATGTCATACTAGATGGAATTGTAGTATTCAAATTGATTTTCTAGAAATGAAATATTAGCCTCATATGCCTTCATTTTCCTTTCAATATGAATTTCCTCATGGACAATGGCATGTGTAGTTGCAAGTCCAGTAGTAGTAATTGATTTGAGGTATGATTTCCTTATGTCTAACATTACAAATTTAATGGCAAGTAGCATTTTTTTTATCATAGATTATTGTTTCTATGTTTATGAGTTTGTATCACCACCTACTTCCTTTTCCTATTAAATGTAAACATTTCCAGGTTGGCCAGCTCATCAACTGGTGTAGGAATTGGTCCTTCTCCCGCTATGACCATCTAGAGCAAAAGAATTAGCAAATGTCTGAGGAGTGTATACTTCCACCATACGTTGTTGATCTTGTATTAGAGTATTTCCTTCATTTTTCTGATTTTGATGTTTTGTTTCTTCTTCTTGTCTATTCTTCTCCGCCTTAGCTTCATCTTGAGATTTTTTCTTCAACTCCTCCTATATTCTTCTTTTCTTTTATGCTTTGGCTTTAGATTCTTTTTTAGATTTCTCTTCTTTTCCTATTTTTCCAGCTTCAACTTCAACTTGTATTCTTGATCTAGCTTCTTTCCTTAATATGTCATTCTCAACATCTAGTTTATCCTTTTCATCAACTTCTTGTTTCTTTTTGGCCTCTACTTCCTCTTTCTCCTTGACATCAACTTCTTTCCTCCTCTTAACTTTATCATCATCTTTGGATTTAGCTTCAACTTCTTTTTACTTTTCTTTTTCTTCTTTCTTTGTCATTTTAGCCTGTGCCACTACTCTTTTCTTAGCCTCAACATCTGCTTTGTCCTTTTCAAGTTTTTCTAATATCTTATTTTTTTGTTCCTTTCTCTTTTGTTGTGGAGCCTCTCTTTTAGAAACAACCTTTTTTGCTTCTTTTTTTATTTTCTTCTCTTCTTACTTTGCTAAAATATATGGTTTGTTTCGAACTTCATCATAAGTAAGGGATCTTTTCTTTGGTTATTTAATATCATTATTTTAATGTTGGTAGGGGAAAGCAATCATCATCTCAGTCCTGTGCTTCCCAACACCATCTAAAGGATCAAGCTTTAGATACCTTTCTATATTAGAATGATATTTGTCCATCTTTTCTCCTTCCAGTTTGGCTCAACAAGAATCAATTAACCCATAAATTCCTATGGACAATGGATAGGATGGAAAAAACTTATTTTGATTCTTGCTAAGAAAAGCATTGAAACCATGCAAATCAATCTGGTAGACAATTTCTTGAATAATCAACCTATTAGGCACACAGAATAGAAGTGTGTGAGGTGCATGTGTTGCCCATTAAATCCTAATGTAAATAGACCACTCATCAATGTACAAATATCCATTTTTTATTGATCACCTCATTGGTTTCTGGAGATATTCTTGGACATGTTTCACAAAAATTATTTCATATAAGGGAGCAAAGAAACAATCATAAATTAGAGCATACTAGTAATTTTATTTGTGCTTCCATAAATCTTTGAAATATACATGAACATGAGGCTCCTCTAGTAACCAAGACCATCCTAATCCCGTGAATGACAGTGGAGGAATAGACTACATATAGGAGAGAGGATGACATGTATAACTTTGGAGGGTTTACAAATGCACTAGTATTGGATTTCCTTATAGCTTCTACAAAAGAGTTAGACAAAATGGTTGCCCAATTAATTATTTTTCCATGTTTAATGATTTCATGATTCATTGGCACCCAAAAAAATTTCATATGAGTATACCTTTCCCCATAAAGTCTTCTTATTAGTTGAGTGTCACACAAATAACTTGGTCTAAAATTGATAGCAAGAAAAGCTTTAGTTTCTCTATCTTTAAAATTCCTTCCTTCATAATACCATTAAGCAAGGATATCATGATAGTTATGGGGGTGGATGAAATCTTTTATGCATTCATTGGTAAAATAAATTTCAAATTTCGAAAACTTATAATATGCTTCCAAATCAGTAGGTGCAAAGGAGCCAATGCATTTGCCTTGCTCATTTAGAATATTCTTGGTGTTCACATTTGTGTCTTCTATTATCCATCTGATGACTTCTGCAAATGGAAAAATTGGTGATATTGTAGCATCATTATGGATGTATGACTTCTTCAAATTTTGTGCTATCTCATTTTCCTCTTCTTCATTTGGATATTCAACATCGAGCAATCCTTTCTCATATGTTGTAACATAAATTCATATCGCCAAATTTTTGAAATTTCACAAAATTTTGCAATGTCCTACCTATGTCCTTATCATCTAGAGCTTTCAATCCTTGATTCAAATAAGTCTTTGTTGTGATATACTTTTGTGAAACTCATTGCTTTTAAAAGATTAATCTTGACCCAGGGTCTTTAGAGGAGTTATGCTTGTCTCTGTGTGATCACCATGTGAAGTTTGGTCTTACTCTAAAACCAATTCTTTTATTCAAGGGAATTCTCATTTCATAAAATCAATTTCCCAATTATAGCTAAGTCCTTGTTTATTTTCCCATCTAGAACCAAGTTAAAAACTTAAAATTGTTATTTGAATTCGGTCTTTAAGGACTTAATTTTAATAATAATTAAAATGTAATGTTGTGTGTCAAATCCTATGAGTATTATTCGATAAATATATACTCATTACCTTTTGAGTTTGATATCAAATTTGGCATTCTTATGATGATTACATGGCTTACAATTCTTAACCTAAGTCAAAATTCCAACTATGCTTAGAATGTTTATGAGGGAAAATAAAGTTTTACCAAGTCATACGTCCAAAGTATTACCATGCACCTCAGTCGAGACAAAGGTCAAACAACCATAGTTCTCGCTAGAAGCAGTGGTATTGGGAGCAAGAGATTTAAGTGAAGGAGAGATCGATGGCCCTTATTTGATCGCAGCCCCCAACATGTTTGACATTTAACTAAGGGAGGGGTCACGAAACTTAACCATGGTTTCAACTCAAGTGATGTGGACATCGCAGGTCGTGGAAAATGAATTATCTTGGTCTGAAGTCTCAATGAGAGGAACGCAATGAATTGTTGAACAAAATCGTCTTAAGAACTCTCAAAGAAAACGAGCGCCTTTGAAGATATTTTGCAAAGTAAGATATTTTGCAGGTTCTTAAACGAGCGTCTTTGAAGATATTTTGCAAAGTAAGATATTTTGTAGGTTCTTTCTAATGCTTGTGATGATGGAGATCTCTCTATCCACAAAGCCACACAGAATATCTTAAGGGAAAATGCAGTGGATGAATATAGTACACAAACTGTGATATCTGAAGTGGGTACTTCAGCCACTAAATCTCAGATTCTGGATCTAAAAGCCAATGAAGGAAAACCTAAGTTTTTTCATCTCCTTTGGGTTAATAATCCAGGCCAGCGAAGATGTCAAATTGTTTCAGAAAATCGTTTTAACAAAATAGTGAAGTGTCATGGAGTGGGTTTGACATATGCATGCATGGGTATGACTTCAAGATCAGATGGTCCAGCTGAAGGTTTCAATCTTACTGGTGTTGGTGAAATCCGACTGATGCCTGACATGAAAACACTTTGCAGCAACTATTGGTGTAATAGGGGCACATTTTTCAGTATGGCGCAGGAGAGGTCACTTTTGAAATTTTTTCAAACAAAGAAGACTTCACCTCAGGTTATCCTTGCTCTTATAAATATTGGAAAGAATGTAAAGAAAATCCTTGTATGTTGGGTCATAAACCCACAGAGAAATAGATATGCAATAGAAATCAAGAGACACAATAGCGATCACACAAAAGACACAGATTTACGTGGTAAAATCCTTTATAGGGAAACATCCATGGAACAATGGAAATCGACATTATTATTATTCAACTAAGGACATTTACAATACATCTGAGGAGTAGGCTTGCAGCCTTGACTTAATATCTTCCTCTAAGAGCTATATATTTAAACCATTTCTCCCACAGTTACATAAACTATTAGCATTAATTACAAAACTACTTGATCTTATCTTTGCCAAATAGTTTCAATACTCATGCTAATTTCTAGAACTGCAAACCATCTTATCGTCAAAACGTGGGATAATTGGTTGTCACATTCAAGAATCTCCACCTTGACAATAATTTACATGATACCTTGTCATGATTCAATCATCACCTTCTCTGCAAGCCAAGAGAAACCAAACACAACCACAACTTATCTAACAATATTGGTTTGGTGGACATGTCTGCACAATTTGCTCGAGTATGGAAAACTCCACCTTCATTAGTGATTGTCTTACAAAATGATGCCTTGTCCAAATATCCTTCAAAATCCGAATCAACATAACTGCAGACTAAAAAACATTGCAACCATTATAGGTGATACTTGTGCTTTTGTGCTTCTAAGACACTCAAGCACCCATTTCCATGCTCTTCACCTAGTTTTGCCATGTGTCCACTGACAACACCAACTGCATGTGAAATACTAACCATTTCATTGCATACATCAAACTTCCTACTAGCATATGATACACAAGACATATGGTTAACCCAGACATGCATGCCCCACCCCTCTTTAGTCTTCCTAAATCTATATCTAGACTTTTCATAGGTGACCTAATATCCCACGAGTACACATTCCTAATCAGGGATAATTAAATTACAACTCAAAAACAAAAATATGTCACTGTCACAATGACCTTACCATCACTATGTTGCTATTTACCATCAAATCCCCTTGCTTCTCCATGCTCGTCTTCCAATGCTCCATTTACTATCCCTTGATGATGAACATTAGAACTCCATAGAAATTTCTTGTGTCAACCCATGAGACCTCCAAGCAAACTATTACTGCTACCACAAGGATCAACCGAACTCTGCCAATAACCCATTAAATTCCACAAAAGTACCACACCATAGCTCTCCTTATGTTTCAACAAACAAAGGTCTTTTTTTTTTAACTTCACTTTTAATTATCCAAAGAACCTTATATTGAAATCAATTCCACAATATATAAATAAAAGTGAACTCTTAATACAAATATTTATACCAAACGCATCATGTGGCATGACTCCTCATATATGGCGGCTCTACTTTCAACAGCGCCAATTGTTGTTATTAACAACACATATGGATGCCAGCTATACCTAAGCAAAGGCTCTCTAGATGCATCGATAACAATAGTTAAGCCAAGTGAAATTAACATGCTAGCACCTGTTGCAAGTGATGAAGCAGATTTGATTGAACATTCCTTACCTGAGAAATTCAATCATAGGCCTTTTCTAAATATTCTACCTTTTGTTTTTTTGGCTGGAATCCGGTGATTTAAATCTAGACAAAATCGTTATTTTTTGGTGTTTGTTTAAATTGCATTTCTGAATACAAAAATAGATTCAGTGTGCTGAAAAACTCTTGAGGCACTCCGATTATACAAACTTATCCACTCAAATCTGCAAATCCAACCATTCATCACCGGATTTTGGGCAAAATCAAACCGAAAAAGAGCCAAAAGGTAGAACGTTTAGACTGCACGAGGCTTTGTTACTTCTGTTGTATCTCATTTTGGTGGTTAATTTTTTAGTGTGCACTCAACCCATATTGGTTTATCTAGTTGTTTATATAATGTAGATGGACATTTGGAAAAAAAAAACACAACATCTATTATGGGTATCAAATCCTCCAAAATTGTCTTATCTTTATTCTATTTCAGAAGCTTGATTCCATATTTTGAGGCAACACTTGACTAACAGTTCCATAATTAAAGGGATTCATTCAACAATCAAAGAGAATACAAGACATTTTAAGAGTTGGGGTTAGTAGGTTAGAAGTGTGTCCTTTGCAATGAAGCATGTAAGGCTATTGTAATTTTCTCAAATAGCAAGAGTTAATCTACGATTCATTATTCATTCTTAGGAGAACCCTGTCTTTTCTTATATTTTTCAGTATTAATTTTCTTTCATTTTCATCTATGTTCTTATTTAATATGTAATTTGCAATCAAATTTATTTATGTTAAAAACATTAATTTGGTACGACCACCACTATTGTTCATCAGAGACTGTTTACATATGTGTTATGCTTTTGAATTCACGTATTGTGCTCATTCCATACACTTCATTTTCTTTTGTTGAATTCATTGTTTAGATTCTCAACAAAATCATTTTCCTTCATCTCAGCCTCACAGGGACTTCCTTATTCATTGTTTGGTATGATATTTATTGTTCTTCTCCCTTTCTTCCATCTTTCATTATCAACTTTTATTCCTTGTTGAATGAGACTTTATGCCCAATGGATTAGGCCTCTGATCTGAGAGAATTACAATCTCTCTAATCTAGTAAGCTACCATTTAATCATTTGTTAATCGTTCAAATCTAGCATTTGTGCTTAATGATGTAAGTTGATGTCTAGTGACAATAGGCAGTCTGTTTCTTTTTTCTTTGAGGGAGCCTGCTTTGGTCCAAGAGATAGTTTGTGACCTAAATTTGGTTTAAATATGTCTTGGCATGGTTTCTAAGCAGCATGGAACCATCTCAAGTTATAACACCATACATAACCAACATAAATATCTCATAGTATATATGTGTGTTGTGTTGGTTTTGCCACTTGGGTGAGTACAAAAACAACCACTTAGATACCTTGTCAAGCCAGCAAGATACCACAGTAAATTGTTAGTTGGTTAGTGGGCCAATAGGTAAAACAAATAAGAAATAAAAGGAAATGATAAAAAAAAAGATAAAACATGCATGAATTGGCAATGCAAAACTAAAAATAGGAACAAGAGATAGGCACCAATGGATATTATTTTGATTGATAACACCTTGGAGAAATATAAGGAACTTGTGAGTTCTCCTCTTCCTCCTTGGGAGGGCCCTTAAGGTCCCCAATATAGTTCTCCTTCTCTTCTTACAATGATATGATAATGGTGAATAATTATCTACCAATCTTCTCAAGAGGTGAGAAGAATGGCTCTTGCTATGGATTCTAGAAAGCTTCTATGAGAATGATGGATTCTCAAAGGAGCAATTCCAACAACATAACAATACACATAAACTCTTACTTTGGTGCATACCTCAATCTTGTATTTACAGGACTCATTCAATCTTTTACAAAATTAGTTTGTAGTGTGAATAGGCCCCTCATGTAGGTACCTCCCTAGTCCTTAAATGGCCCCAAGGGTAGATTTTGAACTGGATTTGGGAGGCTTCTCATGGTACACCCGAGCTGGAAGTGGGTGAGGCCCGACCATAATCTTAAATGCATTGTTTCCACATCTGCATGAGTTTCTTCGACAATAGTTGTGCAATTTGTGCAAATTTGGTAGTGTTATACTGTGTAGATGTGTCTAGAAAGGCCCTTGGAAGATTGTGTAGAAATTTAAGGAACCATTTGTATAGTTTTGTGATTTTCTGAATGATTCATGTTAATGTTGGAGGTATTTTGTTTGGTGTGTTGCACTGGTAATTTATTTGGCCGTCAATTGTATTATTAGGAGCGATTTTTGGTGATAATACATGCCCCCTTATGTGTGAGGTTAGGAGCATATGTATAAACAAAATACATCATTGTTTCTTTTTCCTGTGATGTCATTGTGTAGAAGAGTTGGAGACAATATAGTGGGGAACTGTTAGGGCAGTTCATCGGAGGGAGAGGGGAAAATCATTCGAACCAATTTTTCTCTAAAAAGAATAAAAATCTTTATACAAACGAGGCAGGCATACCCCATGCTTGTGTCATAGAACCAGAAGTATATAATTGTAGTTGAAACCTTTTGATGAAGTGGAAATATGAAGCTCCCTCAAGGGTGTTGGTACTAGCAAATGATGGTTTTGATGAATGAATTTTCTTTGAATCGAGGAACAGACAACTGTGTTGAGTGTATATGACTTGGAGGCATTGATGGCCTATAAAATTCATAGTTCTTCAGTGAGTACTGATAACTACAATGGTCGCATAGTAAGACCCACCATAACATGAAATTGTGTTGAGGTCAAATGTTAAGGGAGAAAACTGAATAAGAAAGCAATGATGAATCTTTTTGTGCCATTCAGGACTCCTCATTTATAGGGTAATGAGAGCCACGATACTGCCACTTTCCTAGAAAATTATGTTGATATCAAGAGGTAGGGAGACATGACTACAAGAAGTGAAGGACTCCTTGAAATCAAATGATCAAAAAGGGTATCAGGTACTGACTTGTAGTAAGTTGGATTGATTGGTAACATGGAAAAAGTTCAGAATGCATGAGAATCAAAAACTTCCCTTGGTTGGCGTGTGAGTGATGGATGGCAGCAATCGTGTAACGTAATTTGGTGTCAGGGGGACAACCATATATTGGAATAAATTGCGTTGAGTCGATAAGGCTGCAAAGAGATGTGTGATAGGTCAAAGGACAAAGATATGGGACAAAGGGGTCTGAGATACTCACACGTTGGTTGTTGAGATGATATTTTGCAGAGATGGTTGAAAATATTAAATGCCCCAACCAAGGAAAACATAGGTTGTTGTGCTAGGTAAAAGCAGCCATCGACTATGATGGAAACAACTTATGTACTTGCAAGAAATAAAAGGGTATTTTATACAATTACCAAATGAATAAAGAATAATTTTGGTTGATGATACACATACAGAAATGGGTGCCCCAGTGAAAGATGGCTTGACCTATTGGGGGGGCAATTATTGGGAGGTAACTGATGGAGGGTGGGGGGCCTATGAGTGGGTTTCTATATTATTTAAATAAAGGAAGGATAAATTTGAAAATGGTCAACTGATGTTGGATGAGGTGGAGGGATAATTAAAATGTGGAGGTGCATTTAATGTAACTAGAAAAACATGATTTGGGAGTCTGAAATGGGAAGGTTAGCAATATGATGAAAAGAAGTATGAGGTTTTTACACTGAAGTGAAAAAACTATGAGTGATGATTTACCAAGGGGAAAATATTGGTGAGACAACTCATGTAGGTGGGAAGGCTACTAGCCCACAGTACCAGGATGCAATAGAGGTGAAGGTACTGTGAAGTAGGGTGTTTTGGAACCTGAAGGTAGATGTTAGAGGGCGATACTGATTAATGCAATTGATCATGGAAGGATGAACTAGATGATAGTTTGAAACATATACTTGAAGTAGCCACGAGATGGCCATAAATGGATTTGCTATGATTTGTTTGAACAAATACCTACACACCACAACCAAATATTCGAAGTGAATAATACTTGATGATAAAGAACATGTTGTAGTTATTTGATGAAAATCATAGTGAGAAGATATACATGTGCTTAGGGGATGGATGAGGGCCCATCAAGGCATCTGAGTAACATATGAAACATACGATACCAATGTGTATATGGGGGTGTCAGGATTGTACTACCATGAACAGTGTGAAAAAAGGAGTTCCTAGGCTCCTGTATGGGTGTTTCGAAGTTTGGGAAGTGGGCATATATATAGGCATGGGGCACACTATGCCACCTCATTTTCACCTCTGGTGATTGAGATATGGTACACTGTATGGATGCAATTGATATATTTTTGAGATCACAGGTTATTGGATTCAACCAGTGAGAGATATTGATAAGTGATCGACACCTTCCGTATTTTTTGAATTGCTAGGTTTTGGGGATGGGGGTTGTACAATTGTATTTTTGTGTGGGTAGGGAGATTGTGCGATAAATTGGAATATACCTGCACAAGCCTGCATGGTATAATCCAATATATTGTGTAGAGGGTGCAGTAGAAATTGAGAAAGTTGTGCACATGTTGGTGTGACTATATTGATTGTTCCCACATAGTTCAACGTGACTTCCAGGTGGACAATCGTGCAATCTTGCACAACTGATAATGAAACAGTCGTGCAATAATGTATGACTGATGGATGGAAAACTGCATGAATGACTACATGGTTGTATAACTCATAGTAATGCACATCAACATGACTATAGTAGGAACAATCACATTGATGTGCGGGACTATTCGAGTGACAGCTGCATTGGGTTGTAGAAGTTGGTGTTAAAAGATTGTTTTTGGAATTTTGAACACTTTGGATAATAAAATCCTTTTGGAATGGGTGCAGGTGAGAGATGACATAGTAGGATTCCATTTCATTGGAGAGAGAGGGACTGGGAGTGCCTCTAGGGGAGGTGCAAGGGAATTTCCATGTGTAGTGGAAGTTGGCCTATGTTGGGTTGTTGAAGTTTTTTTATTGTGCTCATGTGAGGTCATGGGAGGAGCTATTGAGATTCTTGATTAAGATGTGGAGGCATACCCTGTAGGATTTTAAGGTTTGTGGATAGGAGGTTCGCTTTATAGCTAAGGTGGACATCTACTTTTTGATGGGGCTCCCCTTTAAGGGAAAAGAGTTGGATGCCCAACCTTGGATGCTAGGGGGAGAGTCAGTGTATGAATTTTCTCTTCACCATTGTTCGATTGTGGATCCACTAATAGGTAGATCGATCAAGCTAATGATGATTGATTATGTATTGACATGGGTGGCATGTTCTATGGTGATGCATATCTATGGGTCATTGGGGACCCAATGCATTTCATGTGCACACTTAGGGGTGGTGGAGAGGGTCTTCACTGGAGATACCTTCACATGGGCGTGGGTGATGTGCTCATGCATGATAACATAGTTGGACCGATGCATCATGGAGAGATTAGGGGATTTATCCTTTTGTTTGGTCCTCCACAGTTTATTTTTAGAGAGGGTTGTATTATTGTGCCCTCAAGTGATCTTAGAGAAACCACATGTTCAAGAGTCGCAGTTGATGCAGTGGGCACACATCTCTACTCTCCATGGAGGTGGAGAGGTCGACCACTATTTTACTAGTGATTTTGAGAGGATTTGGAGGTGGTTGCCTCGAATCATTTTGGAGTATATATATGCTAGTATAGACTATCTATAGGACCCAAACATGGTCCTACCTCTAGGGGAGGTTTGTGACCATCAAGGTGAGTATTTGCTTATATTTTTTTGTATTTTGATGGTTTTTGGTTTGATTTTATGCATAGGATAGATAAATCACTTATTCTTATGTGTTTGTAGATGTTGAACTGAGAGGGTGCAAGGAAGAGTTTGCTCGCGCCAAGGCACAAGCGTGCCGGGGGGGAGGAGAGGACTGGGAGGTTTTAGCACTAGAAGTCACCCTTGGATTGCATTGAAGGTAAGCCCAGTACCCATCATAGTTTTAGGTGGATGTCGGTTTAATATGGATGGATTTCAATGGAGAAAAATTAGAATATGAATGGTGTTCAACACAGAATTGGACAGGAAATGCATAGGGAAGTGAGGGCCACATTAACTTCAGTCAGGAAATTGAGTTAAAGTGAGAGCAGAGGGACTAATAAATGAGAGAGGTGAACGATACTACTATGGGTATCCGGCCTTCCAGCATCTTGGATATGAAAATCTCAAACTCAAGAGCAATCTGGAGCCCAGGCTTTAGACACTGAATATGGTGGCAAGAAACATAGTTACAGCAACAGGATGATCAAACCTCCATCATCCAGCAACTGCAACAACTCGATTAGATCTTCCATGCCCGATCCATCCAGTGTAAGAGGGAAAATAAAACAAAAGGAAATGAATAAAACTGATTATGATGCAGCTATAATCTAACCTCCATCATAATAACATAACAATATTTGGCTGGATCCTCCATACCCGAGTGTTTTAAACATCTTTTACAGACAAAATGAAAAGAAACAGGAAGTTGAATTCGATTAACATGAAAGTCTCAAATCGATTACATAACCAAAGAACAGCTCTGGCATCACAAGCATTACAAGATGGGAGTTCTGCTCAACCAAAAGGCCATAACAAAATATCAAAAATACATATTTATACTTAGAATTGGCTCCAACTGCCCGAGGTGCAATCATGTCATGCGTTCAATTTTTGTGTCGACGAGCCTCTTTGTCAGGTTGTGCATGTATACATTAGTCAGACTGCCCATGCATCCTTCTATCAGATGTGATTTCTGCTAGTCTGGGATGACAACCTGCCTTCATGGTTGGTCCTTTTTCTGGCCTTCTATTTATGGAAGGAGACGATGTCTCAACCACCTCAGCAGCTTCCATTAATTGTTTTTCCTCGGGGACTCAATGAGACTTAAACCTCAGGGGTGGCCACGTATTGCTCTAGGATAGGATTCCATATAAACATGTGATTGTGGGGATGCTCAAAAGTGGTTTGGGTTCAAACCGCTTTTGGGCTCGCAATCCACCACCTTTCGCCATGTAGCACTATTGCCTTACCTTGGTTTCAATTGTAGGATCGCTCAAGAAAATTATTGCCTGAGCATGTTGTGTCCCTGCAATGAACTGTGGTCATAGATATGGTCCCGATATGAGATCTAGGCACACATCCTAGATTTAATGCCACTGCCATGTTTAACCACCTGCCAACTTTAGAATCTTCCAAAATGTGCCCTGGGGGGGACGCTACTTTTTGACATTCCTTGTGCAGGTTGCGAACTTGGACAACCTGTTTCCCTTGAAAACTATATGTGATAACATTTGGCTCCACAGGGTATGGCATGCTCCCTACGAGCTGCCAAGAACAAGCAGTTCCAGTCGCCTTATGCATTGGGCTATGGAGTCTAGCTCAAAACTTTCGCTGAAGAAAACAGGGAAATATGTACACACTACTCTACTAAAAAATGAAAACAAACACATGGGATCCAGAAGGAGATTATTTATGTACAATCCTATACTAATTGATATTTACAAAGTTCTAGGTGAAAGAAAAATTCCACCATAGCCATTCAAGTAACTTCCTAACTGGAAGCTCTTTTACTATGTCAGTGATTGATAGCAGATGATGCAACCGTGACAGCAGAACGATTACATACTTTAGCTTCTCTCCAAAGGTTGAAGTTGAGATAAAGTTGGGTGGCTCCAAGGTATGAAGGAAATTCCACTCCAAGTACTCGCTAACAGGATCATAGAATGAGTGGAAAACTCGAGAAAAATTGTAATAGACAGCCCGTTCTGCTCCATAGCTACTCACACAGGGTTGCATATCTATGGTAAGCATAGGTGGGTGAACAGTCGATGCAGTTTGACTAGCCTCGGGCGATGGTTTCTCACTAACAGGATCTGGAAAGGAGATAAACTGTCCATCTGGATCTTCCTCTTCTTCATGGATTTCCCAAGGATCAGATTCATAATCATCATAAACAGGGCCCGTGGGAAAACTCTTTTCTTCAATCTGATGCTCAGTGATTTCTGCAGGCCAAGGAAGGTTGATTTCCTCACAATATTTTTCTTCAATGTATAAAGAAAAAGGTTATGTTGCATGCTCTTGGAAATCCTTCATATTCAGCTCAGAATTTGATTCATAGATATCATACACAGGTTGGCTGGTACCAAGTGATATCTTCTCATTTACAAGCTCTGAATAGGAGATAAACTACGCATTCAGCTCCTCCTTTTCTCCTTAATGGCTCTCCCAAGGATCAAATTCACAATCATAATAAACAGGAACCATGGGAGAGATTTGTTCTTCGTCATCTTCCTTGGGATATTCATAGCAAGTTGTTTGTTCTTGGCCAATATCCGAAATCACTTCTTCGTCATAAGTAGGGATGCCAAGAACATTTGTTTCAAGGACCGGAATATCCTTTGTATCTTTATAAGAGCAGCGAGAACGATTTGCCTCTATTTCTTCTATTTATGCAGAAAGTGATCTTACCAGTCCCACCAGCTCACCCAAAGCATGTTCTTCATCCTCACAGTCTACATCAGAATCTGTTATATTCTGAACACAGTCGTTATATTCCTTACAACAGTTATGAGAAATAAACTCAGAGGAATAAAACTTTTGATAGTGCCTATTGAAAGCTCCATGAAATTCTCCTAGGGAGGAGATGCTAGCAAGGGTAAGGAGTGATACCATTCATGAGCATCTCCTGTGAATGAGAACATGAACATCTTTAATAATACATCCTCGTGATGTATCTCCCATTGATGCATGAGTTCATGAAACTCAAGGAGATTCTTTGCAAGGTTGTCCTCTTTATGCTCTCTAAATATGGGCAAAAAATCAACCCACTCATTTGGAGTAGGAACAACATTAGGAAAACCAGGACCAGAGGAGAAATTAAAAGGAGAAAACCTTTGAGCTAAGATCATTTCCATTTCGAACCAGTGGAGTCACTAATCGATCCTTTAATCATGGAGTCGACAAGTGAATGATATTCAGAATGAGTGTGTCTGGTATTTGTTCACCATCAAAGACCATATCTGATCATTGTATCCCAAGGGGTTCCAGGTGTAGCCAGAGGCAGTCACACTGAAACAATGGAGTCTAGAAAGTGGAGTCGTCGGGTGCAAATGAAATCTTCAATGGTTCTGATATCTAATGCACCTTCAGAATCAGAAGCTTGTTGTCCTTCTACCTAGGGAAAAGTATTCAATTCGTTCCCCAACAACGACGCCAGAAATGTTAGCACTAGAAGTCACCCTCAGATTGCATGGAAGGTAATCCCAGTACCCATCAGATTTTTAGGTGGATGTCAGTTTAATATGGATGGAGGTCAATGGACAAAACTCAGAATCTGAATGATGTTAAACACAGAATTGGACAGGAAATCCATAAGGAAGTGAGGGCCACATTAAATTCAGTCGGGAAATTGAGTTAAAGTGAGAGTAGAGGGAAGACTAAATGAGAGAGGTGAACAAGACTGTTATGGTAATCGAGCCTTCCAGAAGCTTAGAGATGAAAAGATCGAACTCAAGACCAATCTGGAGCTCAGGCTTCAGACACTTAAATATGGTGGCAAGCAACATAGTTACAACAACAGGATGATCAAACCTCCATCATCCAGCAACTGCAATAGCTTGACTGGATCTTCCATGCCCGATCCATCCAGTGTAAGAGGGAAAATACAACACAAGGAAATGAATAAAAATGATTACGATGCAGCTATAATCGAACCTCCATCATAACAACATAACAATCTTCAGTTGGATCCTCCATACCTGAGTGTTTTAAACAACTTTTACAGACAAAATGAAAAGAAACAGGAAGTTGACTTCTATTAACATGAAATTCTCAAATCGATTACATAACCAGAGAACAGCTCTGGCATCACAGGCATTACACGATGGGAGCTATGCTCAACCAAAAGACCATAACAAAATATCAAAAATACATATTTGTACTTAGAATTGGCTCCAACTGCCCGAGGCACGATCATGTCATGCGTTCAATTCTTTGTGTCGATGAGCCTCTTTGTCAGGCTGTGCATGTGGACGTTAGTCAAACTACCAATGTAGTCTTCTGTCAGACCCAATTTCTGTCAGTCTGGGATGACAGCCTACCTTCAGGGTTGGTCCTTTTTCTGGCCTTCTATTTATGGAAGGAGACAATGTCTCAACCACCTCACCGGCTTCCATTAATTGCTTTTCCTTGAGGACTCAACGAGGCTTAAACCTCAAGGGGAGGCCACGTGCTGCTCTAGGATAGGATGCCATATAAACATGTGATTATGGGGCTGCTCAAAATTGGTTTGGGTTTAGACCACTTTTGGGCTTGCAATCCACCACCTTTCGCCATGTAGCACTATCACCTTACCATGGTTTCAATTGTGGGACCGCTCAAGAAAATTATCGCCTGAGCATGTTGCGTCCCAGCAATGAACTATGGCCATAGATCTGGTCCCAATATGAGATATAGGCGCACCTGCTAGATTTAGTGTCACTACCAAGCTTAACTGCCCGCCAACTTTAGAATCCACCAAACTATGCCCTGGGGGGGGACGCTACTTTTTTACGTTCCTTGTGCAGGCCGCGAACATGGAAAGCCTACTTCCCTTGAAAACTATATGTGATAACAGGAGGCACCATCGTCATTATGACCCTGGGGCAGGTCCATCTGATGCCCTAATTAGAGATGTTGTTGCAGAGCTGCTGCATGAGATGAAGGAGTTTCTGAAGTGTTTTGATCGAGTGTTAGCATGTTGGCCCCACATCCAATATGATGAGATCATGTAGCAGTGGGGGGGTAGACCAAAGTGGCAGGATTTGGTGCGTCATTCCGTTATGGCTAGAGTAGTGTTGATGGGGCATTTTTCTCCTGGAGGAGGAACACCCCTAGCTAGCGAGGGACTACCAGTAGACCCTCCAACTGGAGAGTTTCTGGAGTTAGGGGCACCATAGGTGTCAGAGGATATGTATGGGTTTAGCCCATTTTTTGTACTTTTATGTAGAGGTGGCATAAACCCTCCATTTTTTGGACACTTGAGTACATTTTTTAGAGTTGGGCCTAACTATTTATGAATGTCAGATGTTTTGTATTGTATCTTTGTGAAATTTTATGGCACTACCTATGTGTGTGTGTGTGTGTGTGTGTGTGTTTATGTTGCTTTGGTCTTCTTGTGATTTCTTGCACATGTGTGATGTGATGGTATGTTTTCTTGTTTATTTGTGATGGATGAGATGAATTATGCTAAAATGTTGTATTTAATGTGATAAATGTCAATCTAGGACTTGATTAGCCATGTGATCTGCAACTTGATTTAGATGTCTAGGAACATGTGTGAATGTGATGGATTCAAAATTCCATGATAACGATCTAATTTGGAGGTACTTGTGAAAAATGCATGGATCACGTACTCAATACACATTGTTTAGTTGTAGAACGATGAGTTGAGAATCTAAGAGGACGCTAAGGTGACAAATATGAATATGACTAGTCTCTACAAGGATTCCAATCACGACAACATACTCGACTTGGTTGTTGGTGGAGGGACCTAGACATATATCGCTTGAGTGGATTAACACATGCATACAGGTGTAAATGGCCCAAGCTACCGAAACGACATTTCTATTTTTGTGATTGTCCATGGTTCTTTGCAGTATGGTTTTGAGGACTTTGTTGATTGTCTTGACTTGCCCATTGGAATGTGAGTAGTATGGTGAAGTGAATTCATGAGTAAATCCTAAATTGGAGGATAACTCGGCGAATATTTCATTCTCAAAATGCTTGCCATAGTCTGACACAAGCTACAGGGGGACTCCAAAATGAGTGATGACATGGTTAAAAAAGAACTAAGTTGTAGTATCGGCTGTGTTGTTGAACATAGGCATAGCTTTGTCCTATTTAGTGAAGTAGTCAACTGCAACTAATATGCATTTGTGCCTATTGTTGGATGGGGGATTGTAGGTCATAAAATCAATGCCCCACTTGCAAAAGGGGCCTGTGGTGATAAAGGATGCAGGGGAGATGGTGGTGCTCTGGATTTATGTGCATATAATTGACATTTCTCACAGTGCTTAACTGCGTGGATGCATTCACGAAATAAAGTGGGACAAATATAACCATCCCTGACCACTTTCTGAGCAGTGGACATACCAGAGAGGTATCCTCAAAAGCGTTATTGTTATAGGAAAATTCCCCTGTGAATAGGTGAATATCCTCTTGGATTCTAGACCCCTACTACCAAGACAGAAAGATGTAAATGGACACTAAAATCCATTTAAATATAGTTAGGCTAATCAAAAGAAAGAGAGGAAGAAATTATGATGCACCTTGTTCCTAAGCTTGGCCTCGCTTAATCCAATCTGAAATTTATCTCCAAGCTCCTTAGCATGACACGATACCTGCAACGCAATGGATAGCATAGAAAACAAATACTTCCTACTCTACCAAGATTAGTTTAAACCAAATTCATCCATAATAGACAACCATATGCAATAATACACAAAATTGAAGGAAATAGGCCAAGAATATATTAATGAGAACATTAAAAAGATACTTACAATATGTAGATGCAGTTGTAGCAACCTCTCCAAGTTCTCTTTTTCCAACCCCTTTCTTGAAAGATCCACGATCAGAATGACAATACTTTTCCTGATTATTCTCCTCCTCTTCACCATGAGAATGCCTCCCTTTATAGGTTTTGAGAGGCTCAACCACCTCGGTTATATTTGAGATAAGTTGAGGATATGACTCCATCAGTTGTGGTATCTCCCTTAGATGCAGCTTAAAGATTAGATTCGATCCAAACCAACTCAAATCATCTCTAGTTGTCCTTAGAGAAAAGGGGGATTTATTCCCATGATTTTCTCAACCAATTGGTGCTACCTCAAACTGGGCAACAAAGCGCTGCAACGCTTCCTGCTAGATGGACAGAGAACAATAGCGCTCCCTGCATATGAACAGGGGAGCGTTGTTTTTCCAAAAACTTCGTCAATATGACCAACTCTCAAGGAAAAACATTTTGTTTAGTCTATCAAATGATGTGGTTTCTCCTTCCAACATGTTCTAGAGGATGTATCAAGTGTTTCCATGGTGTCATTCGCAATGCAACATATGCAGAATGAAAATGCGACACTTGTGACAAAAATGTGACACTTGCGATAATGAGAATGTGACATTATTGAAGTATGGAATTTCGATGTGTAACACTATTGTGGCAATCATTCAAGACTCTCTTTGCCTCTTCGATGGTGAGACAGTGACGAATTATGGTATCTTCCTGCTTGCGATAAACAACATCTCCAATGAGGAGATAATGAGGGGCTTGGTGGCAGATATGTTGGCAGTCATCACAAGAGAGATGAGAGCAGAACTTATGTGTGCATAGGTACACTAGGATGTCTTTGTACCATGGGTCATCAGACGAAATGAAGAACATATGTTTTTTTCTGGGAAGCTCTCATTGACAAGGTTGTCTTTAGAGTCGGATGGGAGATCAACAATCAAATATGCCAGAACAAGAGCCTTCTTTCTTTTAGGATTTGTGGACTCTAGATCATATTCCTAAAGGATTATGATCCATCAAGAAAAATTTCCATTTATTTGGAACCAACTAAGTAATGCATGGGATTGGAATCTTCCATGACTTTGGTAGTGTAGAGCAGGATATAATGACACGGTTTTTGAAATACAAGAACAATTGCCAAGGCCAATTTCTCTTTGTGATTGTATTTCAGAGGTCTCCTTGAGATATTTTTGTTGATGTAGTAAATGGCATGCTCGCCCCCGTCATTGTCTTCCTGGACTAGAATTCATTCGACTGAAACCTATAAGGCCAATAGGTATAGGATATAATCCTTGTTAAATTTTGAGGGACTAATCAAGGGGGGATTTACTCAGTGTGTATTTCAATGAATCGAAATTTTCTTGAGCGTGTTGATCCCATCTGAATGGGATATCATGGCATAGCAAGAATAAGAATCCATGGGCACGAGTTACGTAATATGGAACAAAGCGAAGTAAGAAGTTGGTCTTTCTCTGAAGGCTTTGCAGTTGGTACAAATTCTTGGGAGGAGGGATCTCATTAATGGCTTGGACCTGGAAGGGTTCCACTATGATCCCTTGTTGAGAAATGATGATTCTAAGTAATGCCCAACTATGATGCAGAAAACAAACTTGAGAGGATTTAGAAGGATGTTATATTGGCGACATCTTTGAAAGATAATTCACAAGTATTGCAAGTGTTGAAATTGCTTCTTGGAACGAGCAGTGAGTTCATCTAAGTAAGCCAAGATGATATGTGCAAGATCATGGAAAACATATGTCATGGCTCACCAGAATGTGGTGCCAGCATTTTTGAGCCCGAAGGGCATGACTTGATAGGAAAAGGTACCCCATGGGGTAGTGAATGTAGTTTTCTATTGATCTGCATGGTGGATCTGTATTTGATTGTAGTAGGAGAATTCATCCATAAATGAAAGGACTTCATGTCTAGCACATGTGTCAATAACTTGATCGATGAAAGGAGTAGGGAAATTGTCTTTGGGACAATCTTGGTTCAAGTCTCTGAAGTTAATGCAAACCCGAATGGTTCCCCTCTTTTTGTTAACCAACGCAATATTTGAGACCCAAGAAGTGTACACAATGTGGTAGATGAACCCTTCATAAAGTAACTTATCGATTTTGGCTTTGATAGCCATGGATTTGGAATGGTGTAATGGTCATTTATTTTGATGAATAGGGGAAACATTAGGCCATGTATCGATTTGATGTTCAACTATGGTTGGATCAAACCTAGGAACTTCTATATATGACTTGGAAAAGATACCCCTGAACTCCTAAAAGAGAGCTTTGTAATATGTGACCTCTTGGAGGGAGCATGCAACATCGAGAGTGATCTCTTTGACAACTCCAAGTTTGACAGAGATGTCTATTTTGATCATAGGGGAGATTTTTCCATTTTCATGTTGATGTTTTGGTAGTTGCGGGAGGTATTAACCTCCATGTGTAACCTTTTACTTAGAATAGAATATTTTGTAAGCAAGAGAATCACTAAACAAATGTTAGAAAACCCTAGAATAGAAGTTGGCCTCAAGAGAATTAATAATAAAGTAATAGATGCATCCATAAGGAGAAGTTGGCCCTAGTCCACTGTATAGGACAATATAAATAGGTAGGCACCTAGCTCATTTGGACACACTCACTCAGCAAGTGTGCAAGTCTAAGGAGGAACTATAGTGGCAGCTAGGGTGCAAGTTTGAAGAGCAGCAGTTGCAGTTGGAGAGGGCTCTAGTAAGGAGGAGTAGTCCAGCAGTATTTTGATATCTCTCTTGTGCTTCTCTTGGTATAAGGTATGCTACACTTGTATGGTTATTGTGTTAATGTTGTAGCAGTATTGTGGCTAGGGTTTATCTATTGGTTCTAGAGTAGGCTTGACGAAATTTTACTAAGTAAAGGTTAAAGTGCCCAGGGGTGGAATTTGTGCCTATGGTTGGGTGACAATAGTGTGATATTCTCTATGGTTAAACAAGCACACCAAAGTTTTAACATGATTTCAAAGTTGGTTTCCTTCATAACAGTCTAACCATTGGAAGGAAGATCTTCAGTTCCCCCCCTGTCAAGCTCGTTGAGCACTTTTTGAACCCACCAAGGAGGTCGCCTAAGTAGGGCGCATCTTTTCCCCCAACTAGACCTCTAAAATTCTGAAGTTGAAAAAATAGGGTTTCCTCATAAAACCCTAATTCAAGGCGTCAAGCAGTTAAAGGTTGAATTAAAGGCAGAATGACCCCCAGTACCAAGATTGATGAGAAGATTGAGGGTGTTGACAACTTCCGAGAATGGAAGTATAGAGTCAAGCTCATTCTAGAAGAGAATTCCCTAGAAGTAGTTATCAAAGAAGAAGTTGCAGAACCAGAGGGAGATGAAGCTAGGGAAAAGTACAAGAAGAACATGGTTAGAGCAAAGAGAATCATTGTTGATTCTATTAAGGATAACTTGATCCCTTGTGTATCATCAATGAATACTCCCAACCATATGTTTGATGCACTATCCAAATTATTTGAAAGAAAGAAAATCAACTAGAAGATGACCTTGAGAACACAACTGAAGAATGTAAAGATGCAAAACTCAGAATCGATCCAATCCTACTTCACAAGACTATTCCATATTAAGGAACAACTTGAGGCTATTGGAGATTCAGTAGAAGAAGAAGAACTAGTGATGACTATATTAAATGGTCTCCCAAGATCACGGGAATCATTTATTCAAGGAATTTTTTCAAGGAAGAAATTAACAATGTTCAACGGACTATGGGAAGATTGCACTCAAGAAGAAGCCAGAGTGGTTGCAAGAGAATAAAATCTAGTTGATGATGATCAAGCACTTGCAGCTCATGTGGAAAAAGACAAATTCAAGAAAGAGGTTCATCACCACAAGAATTTACATAAAGGAAAGAAGTCTCAGAGAGATTATTCAAGCTTCAAATGTTACATTTGCCACAAGATGGGACACATTTCAAGAAATTGTCCTAATGAAAAATATCATGTCAAAAAAGGAAAGAATAAAAGGCATGATGCTCATGCCGCAGAAGACAATGAATCAGTTCAAAAGAGAACAAGAGAAGAAGATGATGAACAATATGTTTTGATATCAGCCCTTACCAGAACAGTCACTCATGGAAGTGAGACTTGGCTTATTGACAGTGGTGCTTCTAAGCACATGACTAGTTTCAAGGATTCTTCTCAGATCTAGTTCAAAAAGATTCACCTCATAAGGTGAAGCTAGGAGATGACTATCAATATTCAATCAATGGCATAGGAGAAGCATCCTACAAATTGGAATCTAGAAAACCCTTGAATATGAAATTTATTTTATATATTCATAGATTGAACAAAAAACTCCTTTCTATCTCATAATTAGAAGAAAACGTATGTTTCCTTTTTCGATGGATAAGTTCTCATGTGGTCAAGAGGAAAGACCCTCAATGAAGAAATAGTGATTGGTGTTCAAGAAGGAGGACTATACAATTTAAAAGGGAACTTAGTTTCATCTTTGGTGCACAGCACTATTAACCCTAGTAAGCTATGGCATAGAATACTTTCTCACATTCACTACAAATCATTACCAATAGTAAGAAAAATGGTGACATGTCTACCCAAAATTCAAGACAGTCGTGAAGGCATATGAAAGGGATGTGCTCAAGAAAAGAATGTGAAGAACCCCTTCCCAAGAAGTGACAACAAAGTGAAAGGAGTCTTGGACCTTGTTCACTCATATGTGTGTGGACCAATGTCAGCCTCCTCTCTAAGCGGGTATGTATACTATGTCTCTTTTACTGATGATTATTCACGTAAGACATGGACTTATTTTTTGAAAGGAAAAATTGAAGTATTCAACAAATTAAAAGAATCCAAAGAAGTTGTGGAAAATATATCCAAAAAGAAGATTAATATATTGAGGTCAGATAATGGAGGAGAGTTCACTTCATATGACTTCAAGACATTATGCATAGAATTCGAGATTAAAAGGGAGCTCACTACTCCCTACAATTCTCAGTAGAATAGTGTGGTAGAAAGAAAGAACCATACAATAATGGAAGCAGTAAATTCGATGATCCATGATCAATATTTACCAATGCATTTGTGGGCAGAAGCAACCAGGACCATTGTATATGTGCAAAACAAAAGTCCTCACCATGCACTTGGAAATAAGAAACCTGAGGAAATGTTTTCAGGTGAAAAGACAGAGGTCATCCACTTGCAGATATTTGGTTGTCTAGTATATGTACATGTTCCCAAGGAAAAGAGATCAAATCTAGACCCTTCATGAAAGAAGGGAATATTCGTGGGATACAGTGAGTCATCGAAGGCATATAGAGTTTACATTCCTGGTCACTAGAGGATAGAAACTAGTCGAGATGTAACCTTCGATGAGGATATAACTTTCAGTAAATCGAGGCAGAATTATTTAGATGAGGTCCCTGATGAATATCCTGTAGTTCCTAGGATTGCATATGCAGAGGGAGATAAGAATTGTGTACCAGAAGATCATGACATGACGAAACCATAGAGACCTGAAGATCCACCCCAAGAAAAGAATAAGAAAAGAAGACCATCTTGGGCTTGTAAGAGCATTCAGGATGTAGAGAAGTATGGTGCTCTAGATGGAACTTTTAGAGAAAGAAAGAAGCCAAAACCATATTCGAGTTACATGGCATTGCTTTAAAGTGCAATTATTGATGCAAATCCTACCTATTATGAAGAGGTTGCAGATAAGAAGGAATGGAAGGATGCCATGATTGAGGAGTACCAATCCATCATCAAGAATGATGTGTGGGAATTGGTTCCAGGACCAAAAGATAAGTCAGTGGTAAGCTCAAAGTGAATTTACAAAATAAAACATTCAGTAGATGGAAGCATTGAGAAATATAAGGAAAGATTTGAAGCATGTGGATTCTCCCAAAAAGAAGGAATAGACTATGAGGATACATTTTCTCATGTGTCAAGATACACTTCGATCATGACCATTCTTTTGATAGTTGCAGTGATGAAATGGAAGATACATTAGATGGATGTGAAAACAACTTTTCTGAATGGTGTGATTGAAGAGGAAGTGTATGTGGAGCAGCCACAAGGATTTGAGACACATGACAGGCAGTCTCATGTGTGCAGGTTGAAGAAATGCTTATATGGATTAAAGCAAGCACCCAGGGCATGGTATGGCAGGATTGACAATTTCCTAATGAGATTGGGCTTTACCAAGAGTAAAGCAGACTCCAACCTTTACTATAAGGTTGAGGATGGTAGACCATTGATACTATTGTTGTATTTTGATGACATGTTTCTAACATGGGACAAGAAGATCATCACAGAGTGTAAGAGGAAACTTACTATAGAGTTCGAGATGGAAGACCTGGGTATGATGCATTACTTTTTGGGTCTCGAGTTATGGAAGAAACCGAATGAAATTTTCCTTAGCCAAGGAAAATATGTTGTAGAGATTCTAAAAAGATTCGGTATGTTGGAGTGAAAATCCATGCCTACACTTATGGTGACAAATGTGAAGTTGCTAAGTGACACAACTTCAAAGATAGTAGATGCCACCATGTACAGACAAATAATAGGTTCTTTGATTTACTTAACGAACACGAGACCAGATATATGTTTTGCGGTGAACACCTTGAGTTAGTATATGGATGAGCTGAGATATGTTCACCTAGTTGCAACAAAACATGTGATGAGGTACCTAAGGGGTATAATAGATTGTGGTCTCACATATGTTTCAAATCATGAGATAAGCCTGCAAGGCTATGCTGATGCAAATTGGGTCAGTAGTGTCGTGGATCAAAAGAGCACATCCAGATGTTTCTTTAATTCTGGATCCGCTATGATATTTTGGTTTAGCAGAAAGCAGAATTGTGTGGCACTTAGTACAGCCGAGGCAGAGTACATGACAGTGTGTTCAGCATGTAGCGAAGCGGTGTGGCTTCGAAAGTTACTTGCATGGTTTTTAGATCTAGAGTTAGAGGAGACTTGCATATTTTGTGACAACCAGAGTTGCATAAAGTTGAAAAATAACCTTGTGTTTCATGACAAGTCCAAGCACATCGAGATCAAGTACCATTATATCATAGACATGGTGCAGAGAGGAGAAGTTAGACTCCAGTATGTGGCTATTGATGATCATGTAGTTGATGTGTTGACCAAGCCTCTTTCAAGGGTGAAGTTTGAGTACTTCAGGGACAAGCTTGGAGTGGTTCAAAAGAACTTCCCCAAGTAGCGGGAAGTGTTGTGTTCCCCGAGTAGCAGGAAATGTTCCCCACATATCAAGAAGTGTTGTGTTCCCCAGGTAGCGGGAAGTGTTGTGAAAGTGTGATGGATTACAGAGGCTACTCCAGTGAAATAGTATGGTACGTTGAGTTATTGCTACTCCAATGAAATAGTCTGGTACACAGAAGGCTACTCCAGTGAAATAGTCTGGTACACAGAGGGATATTCCATCGAAATAGTCTGGTACGTCGAGTTACTATTACTCCAGTGAAATAGTATATTACCCAGAGGGCTACTCTAGTAAAATAGTCAGGTACATCGAGTTACTGCTACTCCAGTGAAATAGTCTAGTATGCAGAGGGATACTCTAGTGAAATAGTTTGGTATGCCGAGTGACTATTACTCGAGTGAAATGTTTGGTACACAAAGGGCTACTCCAGTGCAATAGTCTGGTACATCGAGTGACTACTACTCCAATGAAATAGTCTGGCACACAGAGGGCTACTCCATTGAAATAATATGGTACAATGAGAGAATGCTACTCCAGTGAAATAGTATGGTACGCAGCGATATGGATACTCCAATGAAATAGTCTGGTACACTGAGATATTGCTACTCCAGTTAAATATATCGGTACACATAGCTACTCCAGTGAAATAGTCTGGTATGTTGAGATATTTCCACTCTAGTGAAATAGTTTGGTACGCATGTTACACTGATGTGTAAACTAGTTGGAGTACCGACTAGTAGCGAAAGAGGGTTACCAACTAGAGGACCAACATGTGTGGTTGGAGATGATTCCCAATTAGAGTATCGATCAGTAGCATGAGAGGTTACTATCTGGAAGACCAACCAGTAGCGTTGGAGGTATTTCTAGCCTGGAATGCCAACCAGTAGTGTTGGAGGTTATTTCCAGCTAAATGGCTAATGTGTGGCTATGATGGTGATGCTCATGATATGATGTATGTGATAATGAGATAGCCTGTTGATCCGAAAAGATATTTTAAATGACAATGGTTGAGTTATTATGCATGTGTTTATTAACCATTTAGGAATTTGAATGAAAGAGGAAGAATTATAAAGCAAACATGATAGTCATAAAGTAATGTACAGATATGAACATAAGCATGAGAACAGCAAACCTTAAAACACCAAAGTGATAACGGAGTTCGACAATCTCACCTACGTCTCCGGGCCTTTGTCTCAGTGGGTGAGGCTTTCTTATTTATTTTCGAAGATTTAAAAGTACATCATAGTAGTGTCAAAAAGGTTACAAACTGATATGGTCTTGCTCTACCAGATATCTAGAACCCAAAAAAAGAAACGACACTCAAATTGGATGATCGGAGCTCTTAGAAATGGCCTACAAAGGTGCTCTCCTCAACAACTTCCCTACATAAAAATGTCTTTGGCTTGGAAAATATTCAACATAACTTTTTTCTAAACCTCCCCTTTGGCTTCAAGAAGCCTTGGTTTATAGATCTAAAGTTGGTAACCATATCCCAACTTATTCCCAAGATCTGGCCTCAAAAAGGGCCCAAGATCCCTCAATAATGGACTAAATCTCCCAATATCAGGTTAATAATCCATAAAAATATTTTAATACAAAGAAAAAACCCACTTTATGCCAAAACATAGGGTGCATCCCCCTTAGTATTCATGCTCCTGGTAATATTGGTGTCCCCATGTGGCCAGGCACTAAGCTAGGCACGCTGGCCCCTTAACTCTCGGTCATTGGTTATATGGTGGTGGTCATGTGGTCGCGGGCAAGACCTCCATGTGCATATACAATGGTTAGTCCCTCGATTTCCCAGTTGTTGGTTACGTGTAGTGTCCATATGGTCGTGGTCTAGAACTTTACACGCACCCCTGGTCAATGCGCTAGCCCAACCAACCGGGCGCCAACCCAAAACTCTACGTTAATCATTTAACACTGGGTTCTGTGGATGTTCATCAAAACTGGGGTTGGGCCAACTTCATATCATCTGCGCCAATGGACAGGAATGGAGGTCATACCATAACCGCGTGCAGGGGGATACCATATACTATGGAGGTCACATAGCAATGATCATCGGTGGCGGTTAAATGAAATGCCAACGTGACAAAACTTTAACACCCATGCCAACAGTCTTATATATGGGTTTTATGGTGTACAAACGACCGCAGGATGGGGCTAGACCCCAACCCTTTCCTCCTCCACCCGGGACTCCATGCCACTTCAAATATTTACTATGCCATATAAGGTTAAGACTCATCTATTAGGCAGGTTGATAGACCGGCCTACGTGAAAGCTTAGCACCCAACGAGGTCACGAGTTCTAACTTGTTGAACCCCAAAACAAATTTTGCATAAAACTTGAACCAACGAATGGGTGTCACGTGGCACCTTTACATGCACCCAAGTAAACGCCATGCGTCAAGATCCAATTGGACCACATGTTTTCCCAATCAACACATCTTCCCAGTCAGCTCATCTTCCCATCCAGCACACTTGCCCAGTCACTTTCTTCCATGTATCGTACGTACGTCGTACGGGCATGCCACGTGTCACCCTTGCAGTGGTGGCACATGTCACTCCTAGATTGGTCCACCTATACCTGCCACATCAACATCCAACTATACCCCTACCACGTCGGCTATACGGTCAGCTACCACTTGTCACCTCCAGACACTGTCACATCAGCATGACGTCATGCTGACGTCAGCGTTGACTTTTTTTGCATGTTTGGCCAAATGAACATATCACTATATCTGGAGCATACAACGTTCATTTGAGCCTGTTCAAGTTGTGTTGGGTTCATATCAACGAGGCCTACACAAACGTCCATTTTGAATCCATTCTGAGAACTTTGATTTTTAGGCCTTTCTGAGCCCCATCAAGCTCCTGGATCCAATTATGGATCACATGTGTGGCTATAGTAGTGCTACCTGTACACTAGTCTGCAAGACTATGTGGCTCTTTGTTATGAGGAAAATCTCTCTATGGCTAGGGTGAACCACAACAGACAAGAGTGACTGTATAAATCGACTCAATTCCAACATATGTTATTTAAACTAATGTGCAAAGGAGGTAAGAAAGAGGCCTACCTCATCCAAACATTTTATGATGTCCACCGTTGAGCACTTTGACCCAAAGCTTTACACCTGGATCACTGAAAATTAGTGACGTGATCCCTAGGATCCTCTCCATTCTTACCCTCAAACTTTGGGATGTATGAAGGAAGTTTGGGGACAGGGGGCCATGTAGGATTGTGACTCACAGGGTCATTCATTAACTTAGACAAATCTGGAAGATTAAGCGTGGCCAGAAAAGAGAGACAGGGTTCTGACATCTGGCCCCATCCTCCCAGGAAATATTTTTCTTGTGGATTCGGGGGCCATCCAGGGTTCTGGTAAACACCATGGCCCTGTCTGGCATTATAATGCCCTCCTCCAGGCTGATTCATATAAGGTTGGTTGGGCATCATTCCAGTTGGAATGTTTTGTTAAGGGTTATAGAAATTTCCCCCAACCGGATTAGATCTAGGTTGGGGGTTTCCCAAAGTGTGAGACTGGCCTCCCCCAGGTTGGAAACCAAAGGATAGAGGTTGATTCATTATGCCAAATGTATTGGTCAGAATCTGCGCCAAGGAGGTAGTATTGTAGGATGAAACTTGAGATGAAGCTTGTCTGCCAGGTTGACTATTCCACCCAGAAGTAGAAGGATTGGATCCAGGGTTAAAATCAGGGATACCTCCCATATTAGGAGTCATTTGAGGGATTTGAGATCCACCAAATGAAAAAGTAGTGTAAGGAGGTGTATTTCCCCCAAGCCCAACGCTAGCATTAGGGCCAGAAGTTGGGATGGAGTTCGAAAACTGCGAGGTGAAGATAGGCATACCATAAGAAAATGGACTAGAAGCCATAGGGATGGAATGAACATTGTAGCCCGATGAGTTGCCAAGAGACCCAAAGGGGTTCGAGGTAGTAGCATGAGCATTAACTATAGTCCAGGCCATAGTAATGATAGGTGCCTCTGGTACTACAACCATGGAGGTTGTAGGAGTCAAAGGGGTGCCATTAACTATAGTGGGTATGGGAGTCAAAGGAATCCCAGAATTATGAATACCAGGTTCAATACTCATCCTTGTAGAATCACAAGTCTGAGCGATGGATGTGTGTGTACCACATGTAATGACTCTACACCTTTTAGAAGGCAAGGACACGAAATCCAGTGGTAATTGTAACAAGTGACGGGACCGGTGGGGGGGCTGGTCTAACTCCACGATGACTTAAGACTCTAAAGATAAAAAATATATATCTTAAGTCCAACTAGTAAGCAAAGAGAAAACCAAAAGTCAAACGGCCAATATGCATGCAAACGGGCTAAAGTGGCTAAGTGGCCTCCCTCCCTAAATAAGTTATGTTTTGTCCAAGAGGGACTTGAAACTCCCTGCTAAAGATTAGAGGTAACATAATCAGTTATAGGGGCCCTCGTGGGCTTAACAACGAGTTAGTCAAACCCCCCCGGAGAGGTAATCCTCCATAAAGGTTGTTTTTTTTCCGACCCCTATCTGACCTAGGGTACCTGCAGAATAACCCCTGCAAGTAACCTGTGAGATGCCCAAGTCAAGCAACTAATAAAACAATGTATAACCGATGCACAGGCGAGCAGTCATAAGTCTGGATCACTGTATGGGCAGGGTGGAAAAGCCCAAAACCTTGAAAGCACTGCCTCTCACAGAGGTATGGGCACTAGCAAGATCCCCAAATACAAATAAATACACAGATATATCTCTTACGCTAGGTGAATATCTGGGGGATATCCCTTCAACCAACTTCGTGCGACCTCGTGATTAACTTCGGTGTGAGCCAAGCCTCCTTATCGTACCAATTATACAATGGATTTCTCCACTCCCTGAGTTAGACACATATGTTGATTCAATTGCCTTGGAGAAGTTTACTCACAAAATCCTATTCCAAGGCACTAAATCCTAGGCTAGATCGTGCACCCTAGAAAATAAAATCGTTACTAATAAATTTTAAATTATAGCGTTGATTTTATGGTCGTGATTACTCAAAAAGGTATATGGTGATGAAACCAATGATGTTATGACTCTGCAAGAAAATTAAATATGAAATTAATGCAAGGTCTAACTTTAACTTTTGATGAATTATGTGCACCTAAAAATGATGCAATTTTCAAATTCAACTCTGTGATTCAGAAGTAAAAATGCAATATTTCACTATGTGCACTAAGCTAATGATAAAACTCAAAAGACAAAAAATGCCAAGCAATGCAAAATGCCTATTTGTTTTTGTATTTTCAATATATCAAAACTGAAAATGCATGGACTGAAAAGTAACTTGATATATAGACCTATTGTGTATAAAAGAAAGATAACTCAAGCAGGATATCAAGAAACAAAGCACCCAGCCCAATATACAAGGACAATAAAAATGAAAAGATGAAGAGAAAAACTTCACCCAAAAATTCAACCAAAAGAGGGTTTCCTGTCATCCCACATGCACTCAATAGTCACTATAGAGACTTAAGAAGGCTCAACAAGCATAAAATCCCACCTAGAAAACACTAGACCAAGAAAATAGGCAAGTAAAAAGGGTGTACGCGACTGTTTGGATAAATAGAGTGTATATACACAGCTTGCAGTGAGACAACCCACATGTGTATGCAATTGTCAAGCAAAAAGTCATGTATATTCTTTGAAATAAGACCAGGCAAGGAGAAAGGCCAAAAACTCAAACCCAAAGTGAATAGGAGCTATCAAGCAATGACACAACAAGAACCACAATAGAAATGAGAGCAATCTAAGGAGAAAAGTAATTCAAACCCTAAGAAAGAATATCATTCCCCAATACGGTTGCCAATTCTATTACGAGAAAAATCTCTCTATGGCTAGGGTGAACCACAACGGATAGGAGTGGCTGTAGAAATCGACTCAATTCCATCATATGCTATATAAACTAATGTGAAAAGTAGGTAATAAAGAGGTCTACCTCATCCAAACGTTTGATGATGTCCATCGTTGAGCACTTCTACCCAAATCTTTACACCTGCAACAAGTTCTCAACAAACAAGCAGAGCAAGCATATCGTGATAATATATAAGGTTAGTACATTATATAACATAATCCATTAATATAAAAAACAAACATGCCCATGGATCATAATACATATATTTGCAAGATATCAATTGGACAGGAAAGGGGTATTTCTATTAATAAATGATCAGCAAAAGTGAAAACATTACATACTTTCGTATCGGCATGGTTCGGAACCAAGAAACTGAGTTCCTTCCAATTGGGGCTCCACCACTTCAATCCTCCACCAAAGGCAAGCTCATATAAGGGAGACAAAGAGGTTCTCCATCAATAAGGGAAGAGATTGGGGGCTGAACACTATGTTCAGACTTAAAGGACAAAGGGATGCAGACTCAATAATGAAGTAATAATTTCTCCAGAGTAACTTTGCTCTCAAATTTGAATTCTCTCTCCTTTTACATAGCTCAGAATTGGCTTATTTATAGCCTTCAAAATGAAACTGAAGGGTTGAGTTGGAACGTTTCCAGTATATGGACGGCCAAGGATTAGAGATCTCCTGTCATGACATGGAAATTCGACATTTAATTTTGACTTTCTGGCACAAATCTCAATGTACGCGGGTTGTAGTGTAGCAGCCAGCATATACGCTTGTTGTATAGCTTGCAAGGTGCGTACAAGTGGAAAAATATTTATTTTTGTCTCTAGATTCATCAATCAAGGAAAGTAAGTCTACGTAGGGAAATGGAGTAAGGCCCTCTCTGTAAGATTGCATAGGGTGAGGCAAATCTTGCTCTAACACTCTTTCTCATGCCATGAGAGATGGATGGATGTTTACATGAAGAACATCTTAGTTAATGTCTCCTTAGCTAAGAGGGAGTGTTGATGTTTTGGTAGCTACGAGAGGTATTAACCTCCATGTGTAACCTTTTACTCAGAATAGAATCTTTCGGAAGCAAGATAATTGATAAACACATGTTAGAAAACCCTAGAAGAGAATTCGGCCTCAAGAGAGTTAATAATAAAGTAATAGATGCATCCATAAGGAGAAGTCGGCCCCAGTCAACTAGACAGGATAGTATAAATAGGAATATTCCTAGCTCATTTGGACACACTCACTCATCAAGTGCACAAGTCTAAGGTGGAACTACAGTGGCAACTAGGGCGCAAGTTTGGAGAGCAACAATTGTAATTGGAGAGGGTGCTAGTCTGGAGGAGTAGTGAAATAGTCTTTTGGTATATCTCTTGTGCTTCTCTTGGTATAAGGTACGCTACACTTGTATGGTTATTGTGCTATTGTTATAGCAATATTGTGGTTGGGGTTTATTTGTTGGTTCTGGAGTAGGCTTGTCGGAAATATACTAAGTAAAGGTTAAAGTGCTTGGGGGTGGCATTTGTGCCTATGGTTGGGTGACAATAATGTGATATTGTCTATGGTTAAACGATCACACCAAAATTTTAACAGTTCCCTTCTTCAAAAGCATCACGAGCAGGGATTGGGTTTTTGAACCAATCCACCTTCCCTGGAGGAATGAAGTCTTTGGTTTAAATTGCATGTACATAGGTTTCTATGCTAGGTTGAAAGGCTTCTTGTGATAATAAGAAATATTTTTGATGCATTGCATCCCAGGGAAAGTTAGGTGTTTTCATGGACTCTAAGATATATTCATCTAATTGAAAAATGTAAGAAAATAATGGATCTTTAGAGGTATGAACAAGCAGGTGTGGCGTGATGGTGCCAAGTGTGTGGCCTAAGTTGTTTATGATATTGGCATCTATGGAAGGTGTAGAAGTTGAATATTTGTGAGTAGGTTTTTTTTTAGAAGAGTGTGGATCACCTTTCACTAGAACGGGTGGTTCAATAGGAGGAGGGGGGAACCTTCACTAGAAGAAATGCACCATATATCCACATATGTGTGTGGGTCATGTGTATTGGGTGGAGGAAGAATATTAGGTGAATGACTTACTGAAAAATTAGGGGGGTTTAGAGGGAAGTCTCTTGATCTTCATGGTATATGTACTATTGGTGGGAGCAGGGGTAATAATTGTTGCTCTGAAGAAAGTATGATGGGATTACCTTAAGAGGGTAGCGTGGTCATGTTTTGGGAAAGTGATGTTTGAAAGGATGTTTGAACATTTTGAAGGGAATTCATGTGACGAACCCCGTATTCGACAATGAGAGGACACATGTGCGTAAAATGATCTATTTGGTCACATAGCGCACACATGCATCTCATCTGTTAATTTACTGACGTGGAGATATAGCATATGTCATTAGTTTTAGCATCAGTGGGGGGTGCCTCCAATTCTGAAAAATATGTTTGTCGCACTGCTACTAAGGTTTCCCAAAACTTTGGTAGGGATGGGTATTGATGAGTGTAGTGGTCATACTATGAGAAGATGATGCATAAAAAGTTGGCACATAGAAATTTCTTGTGTGATGAAGAAGGTTCTGCAACAATGGTGGCGGTGGAAGCTACTAGGGTAGGGAGCAATGATGTTTCCTTAGGGAGTTGAATTAAACTATGTAATTTGGGTAGCCTAGTGTGTAGAGGTTGGTAGGGTGTTTGATTTTTTCACAAGGTGCGCATGGTGGTTGGACTCGGGGTTGAGGGGTGGACCCATCCTTTTTATTATTTCCCCCTTTGTTGGTATATTTTCCTCGAACTGTGTGACCGGTTGGAAGAGTTGGTGTTTGAACCATTGATTGCATGGGAAAAGTCACCAATTGAAGTGAGAGGTATGGTACTAGTACCATAGATGGTGGGTCAAGATACCAAACATGTATAGAGATAACCATGTTAGGCACGGTGAGGGTAGTGGTGACCTGATAGTCTGACACTTTGGGTGGTGGATAAAAGAAAGGTATTTGAGTTATGGCCTGAGGGACTATTTTCCAAACTAGTATTTTTCCAGTCATGGGGGGAATTTCTGGAGAGGATTGTGAAGTAGTTGTTTCAAGAATAGGCTGAGGTATTGTGGGTTCCTTTGAGGAGGGTTCGTCACTAGATTCAACACCATCTGAGGATATGACACAAACTTAGGTAGAATCTATGGGAGGGAGGATATGTGGATTCCCTTGGTAATACCCCACAAGGGATGGGTCCATGAAGATTCCAAGTCCAACGTCTACGATTGATGACATATATGAACTGGCTCATATGAGAGGTAGAACATTATCTATGTTAATTGAATGATTGAGTTCATAATGTGTTAATTTATTGATAGTGACAATCTTCCCGTTATGGGGGAAGAGCATAGTACAAAATACGAACGAGGCCACAGATTTCATGGAAGACATGTAACTACACCCAAACAAGATTTTGCAATCCAATGGAGCATCGATGACTTCGATATCAATTAGAATTGCCTTTCCCCTGAGCTCGACATGAACATTTTGGTAGAGATCTTATGGTTGTGATGGACGACCATCATTTCCCTGAGAGTGATGGCAAAAGGGATGAGCTTAGTGTTGTAGAGTAAATTAACCCTGCAGGAGTTACCTCCCAAGTTCCTTGCCTAAGATCTATAATCAAAATTCCAGTCTAAGTTTTATTTCTCCTTTCTATCCCTTTTTCCCATGAGACACCCTCAATAATTAGGATAATAGAGATAAGATCAAAGGTTAATCTAGATAGGATCTACATGCCCAAGATAACAAGCTTCTCTAGGTTGGACTGCAAAAAATATGAGGTTTGATCTCATATCATGGAAACTAATCCTAAATATGGATTAACAAACCCAATCGTACCTTGCATTCTTGCATAGGGAAATGGTTCACACATTCTAAGAGGATAGGGAGTGACCATAAATTTTGGTCACATGTTATAAAGGGATAACCAACAATCAGGCAAAAAGGTACTTTAAACTCGAGGGAAAAGTAGTATAATTCAATGTTTCAGACTGTTAACCTATGTATGATCCCCATCAGGTCATCGGGTGGAAAATACTATATAATGGATTCCCCCTAAAGTGTGAGGTCAAAAGAGGTGTCTGATGGTTGAAATACTTTACAATCAAAATCACAGAGATTTGGGTGGAGGAACCTAGAAAGAAACCATCATTGGTCATGCATAATAATAACATCCCCAAGGCAGGTATACCCATGCTTGGTAATAAAAACTAAGCATAGCAACCAAAAATAGTATACTGCAAATCCATGCATGAAATAGAAAATTAGATCATGGCCACAAGAAAATACATTGTGGATCTATGTCATAGTATACAAATCAATGAGATGAATTGATGACTGAGCGATCTCTGAAGTACTCATGAATAACTCCATTGTAACTTGGGAGGGAATGCCATAAAGTAATGTGGTGTTCCCAACCCAAGGTCTTCGTCCCAAATCCCGATGGTATGAATCTATAACACGTGAATAAATGCGATGAGGTCGAGCATGGTAGAAATTGTCTGATTACTGGTCATTGATGTATATTGTTAACAGACACAAGGGAACCTGCTGATAATGATGATGGACCCCAAGATACCTAGTACAATCTAGCGAGTGGGAATAAATGAGTTGAATTTGAAAACTCATAGATTCATTCAACATGATCCAATGATGTAAACCCACTGCTGAAATGCAAGGGAATTTACCTCTAATGTCTACAAATACCAAGGTACTAATTGGTTTCTAGATTTCAAAACCGAATAATGATTTGGAGTCAATAGGATGAAATCCATTGAAGGAGGGCCTTGATGTATCCCTCATCAATCAACACAAAACATATAAAGGTAGATGGTGTGAAGAGTGTAATAGTACAACACAAATGACACAGGTATGGTCGGGATGAATGGGATAAAGGACTAAAAATGGTCGACACAAGATAACTTCCCTTGAACAAATTAGCATGAAAAATGACTTGACTTGGTAGCATCGACTCAATGAGAACCAAAACACATGCCATGGATGATTGGAAGAGTAACCAATCAGTGGAGTCCGAGAAGTCATGGATATGGTAATGATTGAGAGACAATGGATAACTCAACTATTGTACATGGATGCAAAACAGGTGCATTGTTCAAGGGTGACTTGATGGACAACCGCCATTTGTGAAGATGACTAGACGTAAAACCCCCCACTCTTTTTATTTCTTTCATTTTTGAAATGAACATGAAGGAAAATAAAAGTGTGCTTGATGTTCTCACCCGTGGATTAATTCTCGAGCCCGGGGCAGAGAATGGTGCTCGACGATCTCTTCAATATTTAAGGAGTCTAGAAAGATCCAAAAAAAAACTCCATATACAATCTTATGGATTTAACGAGCCCAATAAAGAAAATGCTCATGTGTCATTTCATATTTAGAGAGTTCAAAAGGACAAAGAAGACTCCAAGGGTATGTTTTTTCATAAATTTGTCTCCCGAGCCCGAAAAAGGATAAAACAATATAAGGGAGAACTCTTCTAGCCAATGTTCACTAGAGTATTATTTTTTTGTAATTAGTCCATCTAGTCCGAAAAAGGGTTAAAATTACACCGAATAGATGTCCTTTCGATTCCATTTAATGAGTGTGAAAGGAAACAAGCTCACTAGGAAATCTTTTCATGTTTAGGGAGTCTGAAAAAAGCTTATAGGAGACTCCAGGGTGTACCTTTGTCATGGTTGGTTACCGAGCATGACAAAGGGGTAAGAGTAA